>CM031861.1:55332626-55509964 GCA_018697195.1 Certhia americana
TGTGGAGGAACAGTGTGCAGTCAGTCAGGGACGACGGCACTGGGTTGCTGTGCCTGCAGTCGTGTAGGTGCATGGTTATGTGCAGGTGTAGCTATGGAGGAGAACAGAGCATGGGACTATCCATGCTAGTGAAAGAACATGCATGGTACCACAGCTGTGGAGGAGTGTGCGGGGTGGGCGCACCCGTAGTTCCAGAGGAACACCCGCGGCCCGAGAGGGGTGTGTGGGGTGCACCTCCCCGCAGCTGTGTGGAACCACATATGGCCGTGGAATATTGCATGGGCTGTGCGCACCCACGCTGATGTGGAGGCACAAAGGGTGTGTGAACCCACAGCCCCGCAGGAGCTCACACGGGAGGGTTTGTAGAGTGACATGTGCGGCACACAGAACAGATGGCCAAGTGGTGGATCATGTCCTCCTCCAGTGGTGGCTCAAGCAAATATGAGGGTAACTGCGCGGAGATTTCTCCTTTAGTTTAAGCACCCTGTGATTTTGATCCCCGCTGACAACTATGAAAGCTATACATGCAGACAACTGCATGCTATGGATACAGTATCAAAGCCCAGATCTGCATTTCGGACCTAAGTTTTCCTACTGTTTCTCTCCCTCCCCCCTCTCCCCATTTAACTCTTTCGTACTGATCGTCCATCGGAGTGGACAATTGGAGAACAAACAGCTCAGAAATCAAAGGGCTGTCAAGTTCCCCTGCTCAGAAAAGCTTTCAGAGAGCCTCCCCCTGCCTTTTCAGCGCCCCGCTGCCCCCGTCCCTCCAGCAGCCAGCCGGCACGCTGCTCCTCTGCTATTCATGGCCAGCGTGCAGCTGCAGCTACTCTCCTAGGCTGACACAGCAGCAGCTGCTATATGTGTGCCAGCTGGCTAGCCGCTCTCCAAAATCCTCTTGTCCTCCCCGCTCCCCTTGCTTTCCTCCTTCCCCACCTACAGACCTGCTTCTCCTTCCCCACCACGTCTCCCACTTGCCACAATCTGCTCCAGTTTCCTACCTTCCCCACTGTCCTGAACCTACCCCTCTGCTGTCCTGGTTCACCTTACTTGCTCTCTAGGAAGCATCCCTTACTTTCTCTCTCATCCCTCTGGAGCTCAAACAGGAGCTCTCTGAAGTGGAGAGGTGAATATTGCTTTTAATTATTTTATGTGTCCTCTCTTTGAAACTGTGCCTCCCAAGATAAGTGCACTCAAGCATTTTTTTGGTTAAGATAACCTCTGGGGTAACCAACTTTAGGAGGCGGCAGAGGGAAAGTGGGGAAAACTGCGGGAGGGTTGTTACAGTGGGTTGAGGTCTCGTATTAAAGTTGCTGCGTTTTGTTAATGAGAAACTCCACCAAGCCCAGCTCTTTGCTCAGCTGAGCTGCTCACTGGCTTCCAAACGGACAGGCAAATGCTTTTTTAGTTTTTTAATTACTCCTTCTGGTGGCTGAAAGGATGGGGTTTTAAGATGAGCTTTCTGCCTAAAGATTATTTTGTGGTGGATGGCAGCCAAAATACTTTGCAAGACAGGTATTTTGTTTTCATGTATCATGATAAACAAACATAAAACCTCACAATCTACCTTCAGCACTATGCGGTCAATATGCCTGTGGAGGAAGACATATATTTTTATCACCAAGCTAAGCAAATGTAATACAGAAGAAAGATGATCCAGTAGTTACAGCATATGCTTGGTCTCTACAGAGCCAAGCTCGGTTACCTGCTGTATCGCAGAATTTCTTTGTTACCTTTAGCACACTGTGTGCTCTTTTTTTGCTTTGCTTCTGCCTTTGTAAATATTCCACAGTACTCAGAAACTCTGGTGCCATTTTAAAATGCCTTTTCTCACTGTAACCTGACTTCACAGCAGCAGAGAGGGAAGGTGCAGCTATTTCCGGCCATTCTCTCTGCTTGGGGAAATTTTTATTTTATTCTTCTCAGTGCTGCAGCCCCATTTTCACTTGAACTCCTTAGTTCTCTTGCTGTGGTTATTATTTTTTGAGTGCTGTGGAATTTTACTCTATTCTCCTTAGGGTGTGGAAAGCTGTTTCATTACAGTTACACACAGATAGTGATGGTTTTCAGGTAATGCAGTAAGAATATTTCTTAGCAAAGAACTTTGAGCTTTTAAAAAGCCTAGTGGCCAGGTCTGGAGGTGAATGCTGAGCAAGATTAAGAGGAGACATCCTTTGCAGCTTGGAGAATGTGCATCAGATGACCTGTATATGACCAGCCCTGAAGGAAGGCAGTCCAGCCTCTGGCACTGTCCCTCCCTTCCCACCAGGACTGCCTCCTTCTAGCTTTTGGAGAGAAATAAAGTTAGGTGAGATGAGAAGCAAAATGCCCTGTGCAGCCTTTGGGTGCCTTGGTCACTTCCAAAAGGCCACCAGACTCCTGCATTCAGGAGTGCAGTGGCAGGATTTGCCCCTTTTCCTCCAGCATTCCCCTGCTGCAGGACAGCTCTCAGGCCGGGCTTCCCCTGCTCTGAGCAAGCACGCTGGAAGCGGCTGGCTCCATAACTCATTCCCAATCAGCTGCACGTTCCCAGGCCTGCTCGAGGCCCCGGCTGCCAAGTGTAAGCAAGTGTCTCCTCTTACAGCCACACCTGCAGCCCAGCCTGCTGTCACCCAACCCGCCGCCTCCCTCGGCCATCCTGCATCTGGCTGCACCCTGCGCCAGCAGCCATCCTTTTTCAGTGGATGAGGCCAAGACCTTTCCTTCCCCTCTGCAGGGTCATTGTCCCCTCACCTTCCCTAGAGAAGGGTCCCTGTGTTGGGTCATGGGGCTGTCCATGCAGTCCCACGCAAGCAGACACCTGCCTACTGCTCAGGGGGAGTTGATATAAATTTCCCTATCCTGAGTACAAGCTTTGAGGTGCTGTTCTTTTGCTCCCTTCTCACCAAAACAAAGGCTGCTAAGATCCAGATTAAAAAAAACCCATAAATATCTTCCCATTGCTGCTTCCTTGCTTCCTCCTGCTGCTGCTCCTTCTCTTTTCTCTGGCAACTCATGATGACAGTAGCAAGTGGGAACCAGGGGCTGTAAATGACAGAGGGGTGAAAGTAAGGTTGAGAAAACTCATGGTTGACTTTAGCTGGAGTTTGAGCATGCAGCCAGCAGTCACTCATCACAGGGGACGGGGCTGGAGAACACCAGTCCCTCTTGCAGGCGAGGGATGCACTCACCACCAGCCCCAGGCAGAGTGGAGTGCCAGCATCCCACACCTCCTCATTCCCAGCCCTCTGGGCCAGGATTTTAACTCCTGTGTTCTAGACATGCACTTGTGCTAAGGTTATGCCAGCATGCAAATCCTTTGTAAGTATGCTCATTAAATCATTTGCATAAAATATCCCTGGAGGATCTCAGCAGCTAGGAAGTGCTGGGGTTTATCCCTGTGCCTTAGAAGTATAGGAAAGTCATTTATCTGTATGCATATAGACACGGACATACATCTCACTTCCCCAGGCCAGAATGTGTCCACTTGGCAAAGTTAAAGGCAAGATCACTTTGGATGCTATCCATCTGAAAATTGGCAGGGTAGGAGTTAATCCTCCCTTTGTGGCCAGAAAGACTACAACTGTCTGTCCTTGAGAGCAAGGCATTGCAGGTCAGAATCAGATGTGAAGAATTAATTTCTCTCCTTCCTTTTTCATGTGAAGCCTTGTGGGCCAGGATTAAAGATATGGATGGAGAATACTGTTCAGGAACAGAGGTAGAGGGTAACCCGCAGAGAAGAATTTTCTTTCTCTCTTCTGTGTGTAACTTGACTGGAGCAAGGTATTTTGAGTTTTGTTCTGAGCTTGGCTTAAGACACATCTTGTCCCTTTGACTTTGACTGAAGAGTCCTGATGGCTCTATATGGCTCACATAATGTCATTAATAAGGGTGTATATGAATGTGCTTGCTCTTCATGGAAGCAAACCAGATCTAAACTGCAAAGGTGTTGATTTAAAATATCATCCAGCATAAGATCTGGGAGTGGTTTCTCTTAGTTAGGATTGAGCTGCTTGTGCAGCCCAAGAGAAGACCAGGTGGAGAAGGCATAAGGTAGTGCTTATCTTTGTCTTCCTTCCTGACTACTACTGGGAAAGTAAAGTTATGCCTGATGGAAGTTGTGCCAGGAAAGGAGCTGAGATCTTGGCAGCACCCTTTTCTATTTCAGTGGTTGCCCAGCTCTGATCTGGCACTGGTCTCTGTGGGCTTTAGAGCAGAAAAGAGGTGGTTTCCTATCATTTTAACTTTGCAGCCTGGTGTGCTTTCTGCTTTTGAAAGTGGCCTGGTCTTCTGCCAGCAGAAGCATATGCTGAGTCTGGCCCAAGAAGACAGTTGGACACAGTTTGTGCAGCTGGGTACTAAAGGCCAGCAACTTTGATAAGGTGAAGGAGAACCACTGAACACAGCCTTCAAAGTTACTCTCAACTCATCACCACCTGTGTGTGAGCCCTGCTTAAAACGGGAACACCTGGAGTGAGGGTGGAGGTGTTAACTGGTCACTTGGGGGAAAAAATTAGAAAACCAGCTCAGCTCACTTCTGAGATGCAATCCACTCTCTTAAAAATGAAATTCTTGCTCTCCTAGTGGTTTATCTTCTTTGTGGGTTTTCAGAAAACAGCCCATCAGAGAAGTCTTTTCAAAACTGGCTGAACCATGCTGTGTCTGCTACCCACACCCAGCCCTTGCTCCTTGAGGTCATTGCAGCCATCCTCAAAGAAACACCTGCCCATGGCTTTCCTGGTGCATGAATCTCAGAGAGCAGGGTCAGAAGGGATATCCAGAGATTGTCTACTTTATCCCATTCCACAAGGAAGGAAAAAACTGCTTCTTGCATAACAGATGATTTAAAAACATCCTCAGACAGAAACTTCTTAGAAGCAATAAACTGTTCTGATGGTTAACCATCAGAAAATGCACGCTGCTGCATTACTACATTTTGATCCTGCTTCTTGACCTTTATTGCAATGGATGTGGAGCTCAGCAAATTCCCTTCCTCTCTGCTGTTACCCTTTGTGTATTTGAAGACTAATGTTGTGCCTCTCTCTGATGTCTCTTTTGTACAATTAAAAAAAAAATATATTTTGGGTCTTACATGATTGTTGACTGTATTTTCTAGACCCTTCATCATTTGTAGTTGATGTAGTTATACTGTAGTTATCTCTGCCCTGGTTCCTCGATTAACTTAAATCCAGTGCCCCAGACTACACAGAGTTCCAGTGAGATCTTTGCAGCACTGGATGAGATGAGAGGAACACATCACAGACATCACTCCTAGCTGTATACGCCACATGATGCTTGTTTAAATATTTTTTTTTTTTTTTTTTTTTTTTTTTTTTTTTTTTTTAGCAGCATAGTATTATTGACTTCAGTTTGGTTTGCCATCTATTGATCATCTTTTTAGTCTTGGAGCTTTAGGAAAAATATCTAGGTGATCTAAGGAATTTGGGTTAGTCATTACTCAATTCCTTGTTATTTTCTAGATGTTTAAAGAACATTTATTTATTCCAGTTTTCTCTGGAAATTCCAATGGTGTTGGCTTGTGCCATATTCTTAAGCTCCTCCCTTTTCCAAGAAGGAGCTGTCTCACTTCTGCAGTATTCTGATACATTGTTGGTTTTCTGTGGGACCTCAGAGAGCTGTTAATGGCTGTGAGATTGCTTTAACAAGTGGTCTAAGCACATTATATGTAATCAAGGTGAGTATTCTTTACTTTTTCTTTCTCCCTTCTAGACTGAGATCTTTTCCTGTCATCCATGGCACCAACTGTGCAAACCATTTGGGTACAAGTGGTCCTTTTACTGAAAGCTCTGGTGAAGAAGGCAAAGCTTTCCATATTGGATAGTTCTTCTGATAGAAGGCCTTTATGTCCCTGATAATGCATTTTACGTTTTCTTGATGTGCTCTTGAACCTGTTGGTTGTATTTCTTTTTTTGCATCTTGATTTTTCTTGTTTGGTCTCTACATTTTCAGCCATTTCAGCATTTACATTCCCATGCTAGTGAAACTCTTTTCCATTTTCTGAATAAACAATTTCTTTTTCTGAATAAACCCTTACAGGTCAATGCACTGGTCGCATTTTAAGAAAATAGTTTGTTTCTTATAAAACTGTTTTCCCTGCTCTGCTGAGATTGTTTGAATTGATGCCCTTACCATTGTTTCGTTACGGTGCTGCAATCTTTCCTGAATTCTCTTTTCTCTGAGACTTATTATCAGAACTGTGAGGTTTTTGAAATATGGTTTCTGGAAGTCCATTGTATTTATTTTGCTGTTTTCCTTTTTTCCTTTCCTATGGCTTGTGAACTGTGTTGTTTCATGGTCATTTTCACCCAAGCTGCATTCTTCTTGCATGATATAACGGTTCCTCTCTTTGGTCAAACTTAGTTCTCATTTTGATTATGTATCAAGATTTCAGTCTCTATTTATTCCTTATGCTGTTTGTATGATTCCATCAGATGATCCCTTATCCTCTTCCCCAGCCCTCCAATGATTTCCTAGTGAGTAATGGTATTTCCCCTCATTCATAATGGCTCTGCCCAAGTACTTGATGCTTGTATTTACCTGCTCATTTCTGAAATCAGTCCTTGTAGATCCTGGATTCATTAATTCAGCAGGTCAGGGCACGGAGATGCTCTTCCTGTCTTGCATTGAATGCTAACTCTGATCACTAGCTCTTTTTCTTGGAACATCCATCCAGGTTCAAGCAAGCCAAAACCACCTGCACAGCCATGAATTCATTTCCAGGAATAGAGTTATAAGTAGCTGATGCCACTCGTGACCAAAATAGCTAATGCTTTATTCATGGAAGGAATTTTCCCTTACTTCTTTTATCTATGAGTTAGCCTGACCAAGGCTAAGAAAACCACTCTGGATATGCTGAGTCTAGACAACTGGCAACACATCAGATCTTTGATTCCCATGGAAAAATCATAGGAAATTACCCAAGATGCAGTTAGCAGTTTATCTAATTGAAACCTAATCTAGATTTAAACTAAGCCACTGGCACCTTTGATGATCTGCTGTTAGACCAGGGAGGTCTGACATCCCTCTCCTGTGCCTGGACCACTTGTCAGAGCAGAAGCTCTTGCTGACCAGAAGGTGCTGTTTTCCTGCTAAGAGGTGGTGTCAGAATTCAGGGAAATGCAATAAAATGTTTGTGTCTGTGGAAAGGACATCTTCAATGAGTAGGGAGGAAAATAGACATCTATCTATGCAACAAATTGTAATGGTGCAACGTGTTGTGATCTATTTACATAGGTATAATGGTAATTTTCTCTTCATACAAAGGCATTCCTTTTTCCACATTAGCCATGTGGCTGGGTTTGACCAGATCACACCTGGTTAAACTTAAATGTAAGACGGAGAGTATGATAGATGAGAGAATAAAAAATACAAGTTATTTAAAATTATGATTCCATCTTTGATAGCATCCTACTCACTGTCAGTGGAGCAGGGTTCATGAACTCCTCACTGATATTAGGCTCTTTCACAGCAGCTGATAATGTTCATAATTTCTGATGACCTGGAAAACCTACACAGCATTGGAGGAGGAGGAGGAATTACTTTTTGTTAGCTTCCTCTGTCATGTAGAGACAGCTGTAAGACAATTTGTGGTAAAGCAGTCAGACCTAAGGAAGTGCAGATCTGTACCTGGCACTGCTGAACAAGACCTGGGGATGTCCCAGTGAACATCCTGCCAGTTCAGCAGCAGAGAGGCACAAGAGAAGCTCTTCCAGTGTCAAGATCTGTTAGTGCACTTAGTGACACTGATTTAAAGAAGGAAAAAAAAAAAAAAAGAGGACAATAACTACAACATTCTTATACCTTTTTTTCCCCAATTACTAATGAATTTATTTGAATTGCTTCTCAAAGTGCAATTTGATCTGATTACGTATTTCATGTAATCATCCATTTCTCTCACAGACTTCTCCAGCCATTTATGTTTTGAAATAAAGTTTTATAAAGTTTTCTTTTTGGCTTCTCTATGGTTGAGATTGGCAGAGAAGTCACAGAAGAATATCACAGCTCTTAAACTAAAATACTTGTGCCTCTGTCTCCATTAACACTGGGATCTCAGTCAGCCTGTTCCCTTCAGCCAGTGCCTTCTGGCACTTTCCATAAGAAGGTGATGTGCAGGAGCAGACCTCAGGCTTGCAGAAGACAGCTCAATTCATTTGAGATGAGTGGCTGGGAGGCAGGACCCTGCCATCCCCTGGGATGAATCAGATTGACATCCACAATTCATCTATTTATGCCCCAATTAAACATTCAAATAAATTTTTTTATTACTCCTAGTTAAAAGCACACATAAATGGAGCTTCCTCTTCTGAGCAGGAAACTTTGCTCCAAAACAGAATTCCTTCTTCCTGAAGCCAGGCAAAATAACCAAGAGGGGTGAGAGATGATTCATCTACCAGCACTCTCCATCAAAAACTGTATCTGAAACAAGATTACTAAGAAGAAGAGTGCTATTAAAGGAGGAAACTGCTGCTGTAATTTTGTTAAGGAACACGAGATTATTTAAAAGCCTTTTAAAAAGTGTGTTTGTTCCGGGAGAGGAGGGGAGAGGGAGGATTTTAGAGGAAGGGAGAAAGATTATTAGTCTTTCTTGCCTATAAAATTCATGCTGCTTCCCTTGCCCTAGCCAGGGATTTCAGGAACCATTGTAAGTCATTACTCCAGTCCTAATGAACAGGGGATAATCTGCACCTTAGCTTTGCAGAGGCTGAAAGCGTAGGAAAAAGAGGTTGTGTGCTGTAGGGGATTTGGTGCACTGTACTGCTCATAATTACA
This sequence comes from Certhia americana, assembly GCA_018697195.1. Taxonomy (NCBI): domain Eukaryota; kingdom Metazoa; phylum Chordata; class Aves; order Passeriformes; family Certhiidae; genus Certhia; species Certhia americana. Next base: position 55,341,396 of record CM031861.1, read on the forward strand.
GGTTAAGGTTTTGTTTCCAGGAGAATTTGCTCCTGGTGGTGATGATCCCTAGAATACTCACACAGCAGCAGTCTCATATTGCTCAGGGTTGCTTTATAAAACTTTCAGAGCCATGAACAAGTGAGCCTCAAAGCCTCTGCCCCGCTCCTCTCACCCATAACCAGGTTTGCACCTGCTCAGCACACAAAGCAGTGATGAAGCAGGGAGTGAAACAGGCTGCCACCACTTCCAGCAGCCTCTGCTGCGTTGCTCACAGCAAGCTGTACAGCACACACACAGCAGTGTAGGGGCAGCAGGGACAGAACCCCAGAGTTGCAGGAGCAGAGATTGGGGTGATTCTGTGGGGATGATGTGGTGCTGGCTGCACACCTTAGCCAGAGGCTGCTGCTGGATTAGGTCTGTCTGTGGTACACTGGGTCATCTACCAAGCAAAGCCAGCACAACCATCCCTGGGATTGAGGGCCAAACCTTAGCCTGGGAAGTTTGAGATCCTATTCTGCTTCTGAAAGAGGCTTCTTTGCATACCAAATGGACATACTAATAACTGTTACTGAGAGAGACAGGAAGAGGATTTGTACAGATGCAGATCACTGGCCAGGAGTTAGATGTATTCTCTCCAAATGGGATTCTGCATAGATGAAGCTGAGGGACCAAAGGGATCCATTAAACCAGGTACTGCAGCCATACGAAAAGCATTTTGTGTACAGTGTCAACTTGCAACCAGAGCTGTGCATTTTTATCAGGTTTTCAAGGTCAGACAGCAACTTGGTGGTGATCTGGTGTGACCTCAACCGGTTTTCAGGCTTTCATTCTGCTTGGAGTTATTAAAAGAGAGGCTCTGCAGCAGGGCTCCCCAGGACTGGATCAGGACAGGCTGCTCATGGGGGCAGAATGTGGTCCAGGGGATGCTGAAAATATTGAGGAAACACTGCTGAGCAGCAGAAAGCTCCAGGAGACAGCATGGGTTGTGTCCATGCATATCTCCCAGACAAGGAAAGCATGCTGTGGAACAGAGCTGGTACCTGTTTGTTCACTGTAAATTAATAGCAAGTTTTAAATGCAGAGCCCTACTGAGTGGAATGGCATAAAACTTTGGCTTTGTGATGTGTCAGGATGGGGGACTTGGGGGAACTGTGGCAGTTCTGGACTTCAAAAAGAGAAACGTTACACAAAGGAACTCAGAATTTGAGAGAGGTTCCAGTAATGAACAATTTTGAATAAAAAGATTGAATTTATGCTGGAAAAAAAAAGTTCAGGATGTGGCTTGTTTTCTGTGGTTAATCCCTTCTAAATATTTAAGGAAGGAGAAAAAAGAAGGAATGGAAATAGCCCTTTGTTTAAAAATAGGATCAGAGGTTCTACTAAACACATGAAGAAATGCTTCAACATATTGTACCTTGGGATCCCTCCCCTCTAACAGGCTCACCCTACTCAATGCATCCTGGAAGAGTCAAAAATGAGCTTGCATTTTTCAAATCTACATCTAGGATTTGTTAGCCTTCAAATTTGGGTTCAGCCCTCAAAGCATGTGTCTAAAGCATATGTCACACACAAGCCATGTTGTCCTTATACAGAGAAATGAGGAATCAGATCTTCTGTCACTGAAATGTGCAAACTGACCTGGGGCTGGAGAGAGACCCTCTGGCTGTGGCATTGGACCCTCCATACACCTGGCACAGCCTCCCCTTAACTGCCTGCCCAGTGAGAAACCTCTCTCTGCAGGCCAGCAATGTGCCCAAGGCCTCTGAAACCCTGGATCCATCCAGCATGGACCAAAACACACAGAGCTGGCTGCATGCCTGAACACAGGGGTTGTGGGTGTATTGTGTCCTTGCATACATTTCTAGGGGAAACGTATTACACCTAGCTTCAGATGCCAAACTTCTCCAATTATGAGAGAACAGTAATTCACCAAGGAGTAAGTATTCCTTCAATTTCCTTTCCTTGGAAATGATACTGAGAATCTGTTCTGAATGGAGGCAGATGAAAAATGCTACATGTTAATGCATATTCTGGGTTAGCTGTCTTCGTTAAATTAGAATGAATGCTGCTCATTTCCCATCTGGTCCTCTTTGACATTACTTCCAGAATATATTCACAACTCTTATTTGTACAGTACAAATGGCTGGCTGTAGTACCAACTTTACCTTTTATAGGCTGCTAAAATGTTGGTGCCAGATCGCAGAATAACGTTCTACTTCTAGGAAGCATCTGTGGGCATTGCTTGCTCCAACAGCTTTCTTTTTTTCTTCCTCTTATTTTCTTTAAGTGTAACCATGTATGTGAAGTGAGTTTGTTGTCAAACCAAGTGAAAGTTGACGGCTTGACAGCGCCGGAGCCTGCAATCTTCCTGGAGCAGCAAGGATGCAGCAGGCAGATCAAGTGAAGTGCTATCAGCCCTCTCATCTCTTCTGCACAGCCTTCCCCGAGGGCTGAAAGCACAGATACTTCTCCATCTGCAGCTGCTGGTTGGTGCCTTTGCTGACTGCTGTGCCCAGGGATTTTGTGCTCTGGATCCCTGCATGCTCCAGGTTGCCCTGAAAAACAGCAATGCAACAGCAACTGAGCAGCTCTGAGCCGGCTCTAAATCCGGTGCTGCTGACCTGAGCTGGTTTTCTGATTATTCCTAAATCTTCCCATCCATGAGTGTTTGTTTCTGGCAGTTTCCTTAGCAGGCTCCCCGTTCCAGCAGCCTCCACCCCTGCCCTCCTATGCGTTTCAGACCTACCTTGGTAAACAAAGTGTTGTGATCCGAAACGCCCACGTTTTCCTGCCTGGAGTGACCGAGGGCTGCAGCGTCGCGCTGGGAATTCTCACCATAGCAACTACCAGCATTGACAGAATTTGGTACTCATTAAATAGGCTGTTTGTTTACCTCTTGGGCGGCAGGAGTAGACTACAACCAGAGCTGAAACACCGCCAGCTGAACAATGCTGGGCTGCCTTCGTAGCTTCACGTGTGGAACACATAATTACTGTGTTCTGTAAGTGAAACAGATACGGAAAGCCTGTGTGGGATGGGAGCATTCAAGATGTTGGGTGACATGGTATTATTATCAGAAGATCAGCAAGCGTGCTTGTCAGACGCTGCTACATGCCCTCGATGGATTCAACAAAAAGTGAGTCCTGAGTCACATCCCCTTGACAGATGATCTAAGTGACCGTGTTCACAGGGGCCAGAACGTGGACTTATCAAGCAGCAAATGCATGGGGCGGGGGAATAAATTATTGGTACAGCATCAGAAAATGCTGAATCTTGCAGATAGAAGCTCAGTGCTCACCCTCTCAGGGATCAAATATGTGAGAGTGGGTTTTAAGATGGTTGTCAGTGCCCAAAATGTAGAACCACCTAACAGCGCAAAAGTGACTTTCAGAAAACATATCCATCCCATCGTTCATGCAACAATTTCAGTTCCAGGAGTGTGGCATCTGCCAGCCTCTGGGCAACCCTGTGCTTCCAGTGGGGCATCACCTGCTGCAGAGCTGCTGTCAGCTCTTCAGCAAGGGATACTGGTGATAAAAATAAGAGGAAGCACCACAGCTGAACCTCTTCTGCCCACCACAGGGCTGCCCAGCCTCCACAGCAATGTCTCTGTTGGAGTGATGGCTTTCAACACCTTCACAGGGGTGCTGCTGGGCACCCACCACTGCTCAGGCAGGGGCAGGCTGATGCTCAGCCTGACCGCAAGATCTCCAAGCTGTGGTGTCCTGTGGGTGCTGTCACAAAACCTTCAGGCAGCCCTGTAAAATCAACTAATGAGTTCTCAGCACAGCCAAATCCATGGAGAAGGAGCACTTGCAGGCATGGCCAGAGCACAGACCGGGAGCATTGTGCACTGAGCATCCAGCATCCCATGGCACACAGCTGGAGTTTCTGTCCAGCACATGGATGCATTGACCACTCTCCTACACACCTCCTGCATGTCTCCAGTCTGGAGAGAATTCCTGCTTGCCCCTGCCTGCTGCCAGAGAGCACCACTGAGGTTTAGGGTGTTGTTGGCAGTGAGGACCCCAATCCAGGCAGCAGCTGCAGCGCATGGCTGTAAGATGCTGAAAGAGGAAAGAGATGTCTAGTGCACACTCCTCATCTCTCATTCCCTTTAAAAGGAGCCAGGACTGCTGCTCGGGTCCCTGCCGCAGGCAGGGAGGGGGGCAGGAGGTGGACTGAAGTCACTTTCTGTAGTCACCTAATTAGAGCATTTCAGAAGAGGGACAGGTCCAAACACCATCCCCTCTGCCCCTTAGGGAGCACAATAGGTGTCCGGTCACAGCTGGCACGCTCAGGACTCTGTGCAGGCAGGGGCTTGTAGGAAGGGAGGGCAAAGGGGAGAAATACCTCTGAGACAAAGGTGAGCCTGGGAGCCAGCCTCCATAGCTCTGCTGACTGCAAAAGGCTGAGGATTCTGCATGCTGTTATTAACACTTTTCCTCAGGTCTTGCCTTGAACTAACCTTTCTCCCTTCCTTAGGCAGTAATTTTTACCTTTTTTTCCCCTAACCTAATCACCTTAGCAGTCCTCCCTTCTGTGCAGGTGCTAACCCTTGTTTTCACCTACCTTGAGTTATTAACAAAATTAAACTCCGTAAGTTGTGCTCAGATACACCTAGACTGGAACTGCTCCTTCTTTTTAAAACCCAAAGAAGGCATTTTAGAGATCTAAACTTGCCTGTTTTCTCTAACTACGTGAGTTTGTCTGATGAGGGTCGCTATACTTCCATACAACCCTGGCTTTGCTTAATGGCAGGGAGAAGAAAGCCCTGTGCTCTTGTCCCCGTTCCCCCAAATCTTTCCACATCTTTCACAATTTCAAATGCAGAGGGTTTTCCTTAGGGGTGCCTTGAGCATGGGGCTGGGGAGTTGTTTCCTCTCCCCACTCCTGGCCCAGTTATCTTTGTTTTGGCATTAGTGGGGGAAGGGATGGGGGGCACCACTGCATCCCAACCTGCTGTGGATGTTCTCCTGGGGACTCTCAGTGAGTTTGGCTCTTCAATGGAGTGTGCCAGGGAGTCTGATCCCCACAGTTGGCTTCTCCCTATCCAAAACAGCAAGGAGAAATCCCAGAAGGCAGTGGGGAATAAATTATACTGCAGCAATGGGTTCAGCTACCAGGGCATTGGGAAGGCTTGTGCAGGCTGGGCCACCACAGCTTTGCTGTCACCAGCCAGGGCACAGCTCTGAGCCCTGCTGATCTCACCCAGACCCAGACTTTGATGTAGGGGGTACCACTGTGATTCACTTGGACATCAACATTACAGCCCCTCAGAGCTTCAGTATTCCCTGCTTCTGGATGCTCGACTTCAGCTGGCTCAGATGTCATTTTCTGAGGTGCCAGGCTCTCCTCACTCCTGCTGCAATGAGACCACAGCAGAAGCATCAAACTAAAGCCTCCAGTTTGGACAGAGGATGGGGATAGCAGCAGCAGCATGCCCGGAGGGGAGAGGTTATGGCTCTGCTTTGAAAGGACAAGGCTGGAGTGCATGAAGGCATGAGGATTAAGCAAATGCTAATGGTGAGCAGGTAGATGGGTGATCAGATTAGAGGGAGAGCTGCAGGCCCTTGCATGTGGGGACAGGCAGAATTGTGGGGCAGCTGCTGGCCAGGGGGCTCTTCCTGGGGCTGCTGCTGCCTCTCACAGTGGTGCTGCTGTGCCTTGTTCCCAGGCTGCTGTGTTGCTCCTGTTCCAGCCCTACCACTTATTACGAGCAGGCACATTTCACATTTGGAAGTGTTTTTCTACTGACTGTGATATAAGCAAGAGTACGACAAAATGTGGTCATGAATATTTCAGGGTGATCATAGGAAGACCTTTAACAGCTAAAATTTCTTCAGTGTCAGACATTTGGTGGGGTTTGAAGATACAGAGGCATTGAAAGATGGTTCCCTGCCATTCAGTTCTGCAAGGAGAGGGGTGATGGCATGTGTCAGGCTCTGATGGAATGGTAATTTCTCAGTTTCTCAGGAGGCCTTTCAGTCATCCTTGTGTGGGGCTTCCTCAATACAAATTGCAGTCCCTTAGAAATTCATCCCATGGGCAAAAGGAGACTTGGAAATTATATCTTTGCTCAACAAATAAGCAATATGAAAAATTAATTACATAAAACTGGAAAAAAAAATAAGTGTCATGGTTTAACCCAGGAAAATTAGATTTTGTACATTACTCACTTAGCTAAGAGGGAAGATGTTTTTCCAGGAGTATTTCCTTCTGCTTTCCACCGTCTATGATTTCTCATGAGCAATAATTCTTCAACTGCACTTCCAAACATTGAAGGGAGCAATTGAGGACATTGTGGAACTGAACACTGGAAGGAAACCAGAAGACTGTTTTTCTCAGTCCATAGGGGTGTCCTAACCCAAGTCTTTTGCTGAACTCAAACCATCCCCGAACACCAGCAGTTGTTTCTGGTTACTGCTTTAGAATAACACCAGTGGCTTTCCTGTTCACAGTAGGCACTGCTCTGGATTTCTCCAGGAGGAGGGAGTGACCCGACTTGGTGCCACATCAACCCTGCTAGACCCTTCCTCCCTGGCCCCTGTGCTGGGCTGCCAGACATGGGGAGCTGAGCCTCTCCCCTCCAGTGCCCTGAGCTGTGGGACTGTGGGCACATCCACCTGCCCACTTGGAATATGCTCCTTCCCACTGTGAAGCTGCATGTCCATGTTTTGGGGCTAAATTGAAGCTGGGCTTCAGGGGCAGCTAAGCCCAAACCAGACCTGAATCCCCAAATTTATCCTGGCTCAAATACCTGGGAGAAGACTGCTGTGAATTAGACAATAAGTTGCTTTGTTTCCCAATTCTGACTCATCCTCTTTTACTGCCTCACGTTTTCAGCAATGAATGAGTCCAACTGCCAGTTTGGAGAATTATTTTTGTGGCAGAGCGTGCCTGATGGAAGAGACAACCATTGCTATCCATTTCCATTAGCAGCCTGTCAATAGAAATTAAATTACATGAATAAGGCACTATCAGTGCCAACATCACTGCAGGAAAACATTAATTAATCCTCATTTACATTAGTCAGTGCTACCATCAAATAGACTCTTCTGTTGCTACCAAAGACATTTCCACAAATGATTGTTGCTGTCTGATAAACAGATTCACAGAACCTCACTGACTCACTTGTTGGGCACTCGCCATCACATTCGGGTCTGAAGGAAGCAAATGCTTTGTGGGATCCTGTTCAAAGCCCAGGTTTGACACTGGGCCTCCCAGTCACGTTCAAACCAACACAGACACCAAAGAGGTGGGGCTTTGGGCTGTAAAGAAAATAAATCCCCAACTAACTTATAATAGTCACAGCAAATTTATTTTTTGTGAGGAGTTCAAGATGTGCCCGTCACCAGTGTAAATAAACATCCCTGAGGGTCTGATGATCTTTCAGAGGGGGCTGTACAATAGAGGGAAAATGGAGGGGACTGATCCTTGCCTTCTGGCTCGTGAAGGAAGGATTAAAAGCTAAACTCTTTTCTGAGACAACATTTAAGTCAGACATGCCCTATTTAAACAACAGGATGTCTTTACTTTTGACTTTTAGAGCCCTGCTGAAATCCAGATTTGCAAATCAGCTCTGCCTTCACTGCAGGCTGAAGGAACAGACATCTAAACTCCAGTGCCCTCTGAGGGGCTCCAAGCCTGGCTCTGCAGCCAATCCCATCTGCCAGCCTTCTGTCCCAGGAAAAGATAGTTTAGGAGCAGTGCTGCTGCACCAGGAGAGCTGTCTTTTGCACATGCCTTGTGGGAGATAAAGAAAACATGGTGCATGGTGAGATTTACAGCTGGGGCTCACCCAGTGCTGGGGAAGTGGCAATAATGTGACCATAAAGAGTCATCATTGCCCCGAATGCTCTCACCATTCCATTCATCCACTGAGCTAGCACACCTGACTTAACCACCAAACAACATGGACATGGATCTGTAGCATAAGCAATGCAAACCCTTGGCTTCCCTCTGGGGACCTCCTGGGAAGGCAGGGTCTGCAAGCTGGGATGGTTCAGAAAGCACTTTGGAGGGGTACTGTGCCCAATTTGGGACTGTGAGCCCTGTTTCCAGATCTGAATACTGGACACAGCAATTGTTCCACTATTTCCAAGTCCTCCCGTGGCTGTGGAGGAAGCACTGTGACCTGATGGAGGAGGTTGCTTCTCCAAAAAGCGGTGCAGGTGTCGGCTCAGGCTGAGCCTGAGAGCTGGTCACTACAGGTGCCTCTGCCTGTGGTGGAACTGGTCACTACAGGTGCCTCTGCCTGTGGTGGAACAGAAATTATGACAGCAGTCCTGGTGGAAAAAAACAAGAGGAATGTAGAAGGATGAGTGAGGAAGAAGCAAAGAAAATACCAGAACATCTCGAAATCACGGCAATAACTTTTTAAGTAAGCTGCACTGCAGAGCTCCCTTTGCTGGCCACTGAGGTGACTGTTTCAGCATCACAAATATGATATTCTACTTTGCTGCAGGAGACAAAATGGCCTAATAGGAGGTGGGAATGGATGGAAAAGGAAATTACAATCAGCAGCAGCTTTTGACTAGAGATAAGAAATGCCATTAGCAGCTCTTCTCTGTGGCAGACTGCTGGGTCATGGGTGCTGCTCCTCCCTGAGTGTTCAGGAGAGCATTTCCTCCAGCCACCAGCAGTGCCAGGGACCTGCTTGGAAGCACAGACCTGCAAATTCACATCTCCACTGAAGACCTATGCATTTGTGCTTTCTTTTGATCATTATGCAAAGGTAGCACTGGTACAGACCTATACACTGAAAGAACACCATTTTGAGCTAATAATGATGAATAGAGAAATAACAGAAAAATTGGCCTAAAATCTCTGGGTTATGCTAGGTTTTGAAATCCTTTTCAGTGCTTTGGCTATATAGTATCTGGCACGAACTGCTGGTTACTGTAGTAAGACTTTAAATCTACTCTAAGTGCCCTCTACTTATTTTCTTCCTTTCATAAGGCTTGTGTTCAGCATGCAAATGACTAAATGGGGATGTATTCAGCAATAAACAGTAGAGAGCAGATAAAAAAGCTTAGCTGGGATAAAGCTAAGGCAGCATCCACACAGCCAGTGCATGCACAGGCAAAAGGAAGAACAGGAAATGTAGGATGCACCTCAGGAACACAGCACATAAAAGGAAAATATACCCCCATAACCCTCCTGAGATTTAGAGTGAGGAAGTGGAGATGTAAACAGCATCTTTTTATTGGTCCTGTTCCAGCATGAACAGTCCTGGAAGGGCAGGGATGGGCAGCAGTTCCCACCCTGGGTAGGAGCTGCTGAAATGGGGCTTTGCAGCTCTGCTGGTCTGTGGAGGGGCTGCTTCCTGCAGAGCCCAGCCTGGTCCTGCTGGATGTGGGTGTGCAGGCATCGACCTCCTGCTCCATCTCGCTCCCCATCCCTCCATCTATCGTGAGGGAGTGTTTTGGGGCACGTTCCCCCGACCCAGATGCCTGAAAAGGTCTCTGTGGGAGATAATAGTGAGCAGCCCTTGAAGATTTTGTGAGTTAAATCTGACTCACAGTGATTGCTTGAAGCGTGCTCCCCAGTCACCTGCTACCTTGTACCAAGTGCCAGATTAATATAATGAACCTCTGATCCTTCACTTAATAGCTACACTGTGGCTCAAAAGCTGGGGACTCCTACACCATGTAAATTTGCCTGGATTTGATACGCCTACTGGTGACCTCCAGCCCTTTTAAAAATGGTTTCGTTCCTCAGAATAGAATGGAGTTATTCTTTTTTTTTTTTATTTCAGTGAGATAAATGGAGCAGGAGTCAGGTCCCTAATGTTATGTTAAACTGCATTGAATTAGCTGAGGCAGAAAAATCTCAACTCAGGTAAAATGTCAGGTATTTAGGATTTTTAAATGCTTATCTCTATCTTCCCTTGCATGAGCTGCTTTGTTTCTTTATTTTTTCACAGTAAATAAGTTTTTCTCACTTTTCCAGATAATTAACCTTTCTGCTTCAAAGCTAAGGGTGAGGATGTGAGGGCTGATACCCCAGGGGACAGGTAAAATTAGAATCACAGAATAACAGAACTGTTTGGGTTGGAAGGGACCTTAAAGTTCATCCTATTCCACACCCCCTGCGCCATGGGTAGGGACATCTGATTTGGAGTAATCATATAAAAATAATATGGCACCAGGAAAGACTCATAGTGCCAAAATCAGTGAAGAAACTGTGGATAGTCTTTCCTTGATGTGTTTAAAGAGCAGGGAGTTAAAGAAGTCAACTGCAGTATGTACTGAGACATCAAAGCCAAAAATCACCTTCAAATTACTCATTACCTTAGAAAACACAAAATTCATTGGAAACAATCTCCTTAACTAAACTCAAAGACTTGTTTTCATCCAGCCCCTGTTCCATCTGGCCAAGGCTGTGTTCAGCAGCTGGGATGTCTCCCACATGGCCAGTATTCCTATGGCAAGTAAGTAACTTGGTGTCCATGTACCATGCACTGCCTGGTTTCTCACACAGCCTGGGGAGGGGCAGCCAAACAGGGTGCAAGGGGCAAACCCTGCTCTGTGGCAGTGACAGAGGTGATTTCCTTCTGTTTTGTTCCTGGACACAAGGTGAACCCAGCTGTTAAGAAGAGGTGGGACATTCCTCACCTGCCGTATGCCACCTCTCTCCAGCTCTCAGTTTTTGCACTCCAGGAGGGGCTGGGGGCTCACTGGGAGCACACAAGGCTCTGGGGGGCTCTTTCAGTGACTGCTGAAGAAAGCAGGTGGTGGGTTAGATGAGGGAGAACAGATGGTCTGAAGAGGGTGTTCCTACACCAGGCTAGAGAAATCTCTTCCCAGCATCTCCCTCACGCAAGCTGCATAAAGTATGTGGCAAACTACTCACATGCAGTTTTCTGGTGTATTCCTCATCTTTTTCCATGTACAGTTTGAGACACTCATTCACTTTACTGCGATGCATTGCCACCACACTTTATAGCACCTGAGTGCCTCCCACATGAAGAGTCTAAGTGAAGTCCCTGGACAGCAATGATCATTTGTTTTTTGCTCTCTTCTCTCTCCTATCCCTTCATGGGTCTGCTGAACAGGTGCACCACAGGTGGGAAGAGAGGGGAGAGGTGGGAGATATCCACTGACTTGGTTGTGCTTCAGCAGGGATGTAAGGGCACAAGGTCTGCATTAATACTTCAGATATTCTGATGTCTGAATGCTCACAGGAAGTGCCAAGTGTTTGTGTTTGAACTGCAAAGTCTGCTTGGTGCTTTGAGACATGGAACATTCATAAAAATCTCAAGCTAAGCACTCTTAGTAATTGGGAAAGTAGCAATTTTGACCTTAATGTCCTAGTTTCTCATTTTTTCGGCTTTCCAAAAGGTAATGTCACCAGGTCTCTCAGGGATTCATGCAGGTGAGCTCCTCAATGCTGGCAACCTGCTCAGCTACTTCAAAGAGCAATTGGTCTGAATGAGTCATGAAAATTGAAGCATTGATGTAGTTGAAGACATCCTTAATGCTGCTGATTTACCTGTGCAATTCTTGGTTTTCCAGTCCTATTTATAGTTTCAAAGATATAAACTGTTCTTTACCAGTCCATGAGAAGTAAGAGAGAAAGATTTCATGGCTTGATCCTGGGATGGCTGTTCATTGACTCAGTTAAAATAACTTGAAAGGTTTTCTATTTTTAATGCCAGTTACATCTCAAATGAGACATGGCAGAATGGAGGGCTGAAAGTTTCTGTAGAAAGGAGATGGAGAATGGGCAGGATGGTGAGATATCAAGTCCATCTGGCTACACACACTTCTTATTGTGTGTTGCTGCAATACTTGGAGGCCCAGCTGTGGTCCAGCACCTCAGTTTGGAGAGTCCTTGTTGGTTCTCCTCATCTGTTGCACATTTGCTTTGAGATAACAGATAATTACATGGGAAATAGAAGTTGGGCAAGAGACCAGGACGTGCTTTGGTTCTCAAAGGCTACCCAGAAAAAGTGAGGCATTTCTGTGGATAAGAACATGCCAGACATCCCATCAGGAACATATTTAATCAGTCAACAGTGATGACCCCCTTAAAAATTGCCATTTGCCTTAGATAAGACATATCTCTCTGATAACCTCAGTATTTGCCTTCTTCAAGATAATTCCCATAACAAGTACAATGAACTTGGTGCTATTTGTTTAAGCAAAATTATTTATGAAGGGGATGGCTGGTGCTGTAACTCCCACACTCGCAGCTGTTCTCGGGTGGGTGATGATCACAGCCACGGCCAGCCTGGGGCAGTGAGCACAGCACCTCAGGGCTCTTCCCATCCACTGTCCCTGGGAAGCTCATCCAACGTCTGCCACAGCCCAGCTGGCCATGGTGATACTGAGCAGAGCTGCTGATACAATTTAGTCTGTGTTTCCAGTGTCCTTTTTCAGTTTTCAACCAAGGTCTTCCCTGCTTTCCAGGTGCTTTGATGGCTGTGTCCAGGAGAAGCTGGCAGGCTGGGAAGGGCAGGGGGTGCGGATGTGTCTGGGTCTGCTGTCTGAGGGACATGGAGGTGAGCTAGATCTCACATGGATGGGAAGGACAACATTGTGTCCCCAGCCAGGGATGATGTGTTTCTCTCACCTGATAAAGCAAAATGTTGAATGAAAGAAATAATTCTATGGAGGCCAAGACATGAAGAAAATGCTACAAAAGGGAAATGGAAGAAAAAATTCTCCAGAAAGAAAGGAGAATTTTACTATCAAGAAAATTTTTGGAAAAGAAACAGAAGAGATTTAAACTTTTTTCACTGAAATATATATATATATATATTTATTGTGTGTGTGTGTCAATGTCAAATCCCCCAGTCCAAGCCTGGTATGTTGACCACTCAATTGAACCTGTGAGGAACATTATACAGACCTACAGACCCAGGAATGACAAGGATTTTACAATGGGCATATACACACACAGGACCCTGAAGCCTAATAAGGAAACTCTTTACCATTTGTTTAAAGACTACATAATTTATGTTTTTCATCATCTTACAGGGGAGAGAAGATTGTTTACTTTGATTTGTTGATGCAGCAATTTTAAACATACGGTATGGTATGTGGAGTCTATCTGGAAAAAAACACACCTTATTGATCATGGTGTAACCAACCCAAAAGCCATGGCAGGTAAAAAAGGAAATTGTGTAAAGTGTGGAGAGAGCACCATTCTCACTCATATTATACACCAGAATCCTTTATGTGATATTTGTGATCAAAAGCACCTTGCATGACTGAAAAATTAAAACGTGAGGTTTAAAATGCCAAATCTGAGTTGTGCCTTGAGGGCAGAAGGATGGAGAAGTACCCACAGAGTCACCACATGCTGCACAGCTCCCAGAAGCTGTGGGTTGAGGTTTGAGCTCTCGGGGGCAGGTGGCTGTGGAACCAGGGGAACAATGAGGCAACTCCACAGAAAATCCACAGTGATAAATTGTTTGCTCTTAACATAAGCAGGTTCATAAACCAATCTGATCCCTGAAGCTTGATAGAGAACAGATACCAGAAAGCACATTTGCAGCTACAGAGCTGGCAGAAACCATACCTGGGATCCTGACCCAGATGTAGCATTCCTCCAAGCAATAGGTGCTTGGGACAGGTGGGATTACTCGCCATGTCCCCACTAGATTACCAGTGCTGTGCTGTACAGTGAGGCTCTCAGAGCTAAAACAAGCTTTGATTTTCTAATCACAGGCAGAGTGCTCTGTCTTGGGTCTGTCTGATGGTGCTTTGGGAACACAGTCTGTCTGATAGTGCTGCCAAGCAAAGCATCATGAGGCGTGGGGCTGAGCATGGCCCATCACTGACACCAGCACAGGGGTGGGAAACCTGGACAAGCCCCTGGGATGGGACTCTCCCTGCAGCTGCCCTGGCCAGAAGGTTCCCCTTGGCTTCAGACTGGGTGCAGCAGTGATGCTGACCCCAGCTTGGCCATGGGGACCACACTGGAGCCCAGGTGGCCCCATGATTTCCTTCTGTGCAGGTCTCATCACCCCATCCTCCCCTCCGTCCCTGCAGCTGGGAGCTGACAGCCCCTCCTTTCTCTCCCGTATCCTCACATCTCCTCTTGTTTTCATTCCCAGTACACAAGTGTGCTGACGGTTGTAAGTGGGGAGAGCAGACCTTCAATTCTTCAAACTTTTTACAAGAAAAGAGTGCACTTTGCCTAATATGGGCTGCTCCTTGGGCTCTTTGCTTACATCTATAATTTTAAACAGAAGGAGTGAGTTTTGCTGGTGGCTTTTATCCCCTCTTTGTTCCCGTTTGTTTTACTGTAAGGAAAATGTAGCCACATAGTCTTCTTTGTGCAAAGGGTTTGCATTCAGGCAAGAGATGAGATGTAAAAATTTAAGTCTGATAGCACATTTTCATAGACCTGATAATCAAACGGTAGGTGTACATTGAAAAGGCCAGATTCTGCCTTCAGTTCCTGAGCCAGATGGAGTAGCTGGACTAACAAACTAGATATCTAATTCAAATCTCTAGCTTTGTTATTTTATGTTCGTAACATAAATTGTTACCTCTTTTTTTTTTTTTTTTTAAATACTTGCCTTTTATTTTTACATCCATGCAGCTGGGAATTTATTGACAGTATCTCTTATCAGTACTTCTTGTATTGTGCCAAACATCTTCTGAAGCATTTTGCAGAGACAGAAAAAAATAATTTCATCATGCAGGGACTCATCCTGTAGCTTAACTTTTTATTAGAGGTCACAAAATCAAGATATCAAGCCATAAAGTGGTTAATGGCTGGAGCAGACTAAGAAAATCCTCTCCTTATCTCTTCCTGCCCTTTTCCCACTGAGATAGTTTTTGACAAAATGAAGTTTTAACTGCAGTGAAGAGCTTTTCCTCAGGAAAACCTAGCTTCTCTTATAGAATATAAAAACACTTTTTTATAGTAAAATTTCCAGTTTCTTATAGCAAAAACTGTCTCAGCAGAAATGTTTCAACTAAATCGACTAATAGCGGTGTGCCTTTGTTCCTATCTATTACTAGAATATACTCCAGACAGAACTTGAAATGAAGTAGACAGCTATTCATACAACTCCTTTCAGCTTCTGAATTCTTATGTTCGCATGATTCCCCCTGAATTTTCTTTGTTCAGGCAATAATCCTTCCTTCCCTGTTCAGTATATGCACTTGGTTTACCTTCAATGTTAATTTTGCACTGAAGTTGCCAAACTGAACAGGATGAACATCAAATGCTTTCCAGCATCTCATCCCTCTGCTCCCTTGGTTTGTCAAGGTACCCAGGTTGTCATTATAAATACAAATATGACCTGCTGTTAATACAAACAGCAGCAGCTAAAGGAGCATCAGGCAGTGCAAGGGAGGGCATGCTGCCCCTGTGTTGTCTCTTTAGGAGCCTTTGGATGATGCCCACATGGATGAGCATGGTGACCCAGCTATCAGTTTGGTACAGCATGGTGTGACAACCTCCCTCTGAGCTCATTAGCTCTGGCCATGCTGAGTTTCAGCCAAAAAATCCCTTCCCACTCCTCCTTCCCACCAACTTGGTTCATCCTCTTGGCTATGCTTCTGGAAGGGTACTGGGGTCTGGTGAGGACAATCTCAGAGATCAGAGTTGGTTGTGGGGAAAATGTGGGGTTTTTTTCTCCTTCCCTGTGTTATTTTCCGTCTGGATCAGTTTTCTAGGCTGGCTCACAGACATGCTGTACAGGCAGGTATGTGTCAGGAGGGATTTTCCCCAGTGCTGGCTCAGGATGAGGTGTGGAGAGATGCAGGAATGTAAAGAACCAGCCAAGCTCTTGAACAAGACCCCTCATCCTCACATCTTGGCCCAGGTAGCTGGAGCAGCCTCTGGTGAAATGGAACCCAAATGCCTCCAACAGGCTCTTGATTAGGCCATTATGTTTGTGACTAATTTCTTAAATATCTGCTTCCCTTCTTATGTTCTCTCAAGAGCCTCCCACCCTACAGTTGACTCACATGTGAGCAGGTGCTGCTGGCAGAGGTGGCACGTGCCGGTCCCTTAACCCCTGCCCCCATACCAATCCCCAGCACTGCTCCTCTGGTATTCCCCATCCCAGCACTGGGGATGGATTCTGCCCACACCTGTCCAGTGGGGTCAGGGAAATTACACCATGATGTAGTTCACAGCATCCAAAGACCCATCTAGTTGGGAAAAAAAAACCCAATTTTCCTGTTTGCTTTCTGTCTTAATGAGGAAGAAAAAGGTTTGCAGTGCACAAGGTGGGTTCTGGCATAAGAAATAAAAACATTTTCCATCCAGAAGCTGTCTCATCATTTCTGAGATGCATCCACATTTCAGATATCACTGTTTTTAGTGCTAAGTACTGCACAGACTGGGCAATGGCATCGTGGCTGGGTGATCAGGACAGGACTGTGAACAAGCTGGTCAGCTGCACAGTGGGAATGAGAACTGTGTTTAACTGCAGCTGTTACCCCACTGACAAATGAACCTGCTCTCCTCCTGAGTCAGTCTTTCTTAAGGGAATGACAGGAGGGGACAACTCACACAATGCTGTAATGAAAAAATCACCAGCGCACTTGATCCAAAATTGCAGCTCAAACATTGCCTGAGAGTAAAGTAATCCAGCAGCCTCAGCCCTGTGGGTAGAGCTCCCCATGCCTCTAGTCAAAGCACGGACCACAGAGCTGGACCTCACTTTGCATTTATGGGAAGGTCAAGCAGGAAGGAAGCCAAGGTAAGGAGTTGCATTTCCTTGAGTCAGGCATGGGTGAAAGGATTTCCACTGCTTGGCTGCTACTGAAGGTCTCTGTCTTCTGACAAAACCCTGCCATGATTCAAGGCATGATTTGGGGAGCTGTGGGCTGCTGGAGGAGAGAAGGCACCTGTGTGTCAAACACCCTTTTTCCATTGAGGTTCCCTTGGTGGCCCATAGGTCACACCCGGGGCAGCAGCTCCATACATGCAGAGGAGGCAAAGAAGGATTGTGCAAGCAGTGGATACTGCCAAAACAGCTTCAGAATTGCTCTGTATAGATCTGGGTTTGGTCCACAGGGACCAAAATGGCATAATCCACTTATTTTGGGACCTATAGATTTTGCAAGCCATTTGCCAGCCATGCTCTGCTCTCTGCACTGCTAAAGTCTCTGCAGGGTGTCAGGGAGGGCTAAGACAACCAGCCAGCCAGGCAGCAGCAAGAAATGTCACCACAGAGCTCTGCAGTGAGGAGAGAAAGGGCAGCAGACACCTGTCTCCAAAAACCTCACAAAACATTATTAAGCTCTGGTGGCAAGAAAAATATCACTGGGCAAGATGTTCCTGTGCAGGGCTGGGGTAGGGCTGATGTCTGTGCTGGGACTGTGCTGAGCCAGCTGGTGCATCTATACAATTGCCAGACCCCTTTCTTCCTCGTCCTTAGCTTGGGAGAGCAGATGCAGCACCACTGAGCTCATTCCTGCTTTTTCTTCCATATTAGGTAGACCCCTAAGTGTCATGCCCTTCGCAGAGCTCACATCATCTCCAGACAGCAGCAGATGGCACTCGACGGCTTGTGTGGTGTCCGCAACTCCTTACTCCTGTCTCACCCTTCTGCAGGCTCCAATTCCCTCCCGCAGCATCGTGCCCCATCACATCATCTCATGGCAGTGCTGCCACTGGAGCATGCCCTTTCTCCTATTTATAAATATCCAGGTGCCATCAGTGTCTGCGAGCTCCTAATCAGGGGTTCCACTTGCATCAAACTTCAGCACCACTTTCCCAAAGAGGTGACAAAGGTGTTTCTGCCTTTGCCAGGGGCCTCCTGAGGCTTGTACGAAACCTGGGGCCTTGTGTCAAACTTGGGGCCCTTGTATAAAACTTGGGGCCTTCTATCAAACTTGGGGCCTTGCATCAAACTTCAGGCTTTGTATCAAAGGCCCAAGCGCACCCTCACAAGCACACGTGTCAGCACCAAGGGAAAAAATCCCATCTCATTGCCGGGGATGTCAAGGAGCAAAGCATCCCTGGGTCACACTGTACAGTTTTATATTTGGTGAGGTTTCATGGGGGCTTCATCCTGTTTTGAAAGGAAAGCCCCGGGTGCCCAGTCTGGAGGGGCGGGTCTGCATTTTGTGGGGGTCAGGGCTGTGGTTGCTCCAGGCTGAGGGGCTGGGGTGGGCTGGGACAAAGGGCAAGGCTGGCCTGGCTGCGATGTCCCTTGCACCAGGCTGGAGGCTGTGCTGGATGAGAGCCAAGCACAAACTCGGGCACCTGAGACAGTGCTTCCCTTCTTGCACCAGTGCCCCGTCCCTTGCAGGAGCTTCTTGGGCACAGAATGGCTGCTGCTGCTGCTGCTGCTGTGGCTGTGGCTGCTGCTGTGGCTGTGGCTGTGGCTGTGGCAGCAGCTGGGCCTTGGTGCCTGCCGGCTGTCTGGCTCCCTTTCCTTCCTGTCCCCCCTTCCCTGAGGCTCCTATCCCCACTTCCCGGAGGCTCCTATCCCCACTTCCCCTCATCTGATATCCTCAGAACCTCCCTCATCCCTTGTGTCCCTTGTCCTGTAGGCCATGGTGGCCATCATCTTCCTGGTCTGGCTTGTGCACAGCCTTATCCAGTGCCCACAGGTGGCTGGGGATGGGCTGGAGAAGGAGACATGTCTGCACATGGAAGCCAGGAATGGCAGAGGATTCGTCTGCTGTGGAGGTGGAGCTGGAGCTGGAGCAGGAGACCCAGGAGCAGAGTGGCAGCTCCTGGAGAGTCACTGGGCTGCCTTGCAGCAATGGCCATTCTGGGCTGCTGGTGCTGCTCTTGATTCTGTGCTTTCTCCTCCAGAAAAGGAGCCATGAGCCAGAGAGCAGTGGCCAGGAGAACTACTCCAGCAAAAATGTGGATGAGACCATAAATGATAAAGGAAACAATGCTGTGGCAAAGAAATTCCTGGAGTTGTGTCCCAACACACAGAGCTGTGTGAGCTTGTGGGGGCTTGTATCTGATGAGGGACTGGGTATATATTAGGAGTAGTTCATGTTTAAGTAGTTAATATGTAGATAGTGCACTTATCCCCTGCCAGTTAATAAGTAGTTACTATGCACTTAGTGGAGATATGTTCAGTAGGGAGAGTTAGTGTATTTATCCCTGTTTTCTCAATAAAACATAGTGTTCCAGAATCTGGATTGTGCAGCTTCTTATTGTAGTCCACCAGCCCTATTGTGCTGAATTGGTTCTTATCAGAAATTCTGCCTATTTGCACCCTGCCTGTCTTATCTCACATGATGAGCTGCAACTCATAAAGGTTTAATTTCTGCTGAATTTCTCTACCTTTATTGAATAAGTCACTCTACAGCCATAAGGGTCTGGTGCCACCTAAGTGAGCATGCTGGATGCAGAGATCAGTCTGCTGTATCAGCAGTAGGATTTGCTGCTGCACCTTTCCTCCAGCTGTAGAAGCAGACTATTGATTCAGAGTTGATTTAGCTGAGGAGCCTGTGGAAGGTTCAATGTGGACACTGTGCAAGGAGAAAAAACTTTAAATTTTTTCAGGTATTTTATGCTTTCGCTTCCCATCACAGAGCAGTGTTTGCAGCCAAGGGGAGAAGGTGTGCACTTAGCTGATAAAAATAAACAGCGTCCTCAGCTTCATTCCTGGATTTAATGTTTGCAGATCTGATATTCACTAGTGTTGCTCCAGCAAGCATTAGTACACTCAAATTCTAAATATTTACATAGTGTATGTCACGTGTAGGTGGGGAGGAGGGAAAGTATCATCCCTCCCTCTTACAGGGGTCTTAAGTGGCTTTTCCATGCTTGATCTGGACCCTAACAGGACTTGAAATCTTATCAGAGCCTTTGGGGCACAGGGTTGCTCTTCTCCCCTGGGACTTTGGGAGCCATGCTTTTGGTGTTCCTTGCTAGGGGTAAAGGAGCAATAGGGAATTTGGCATAGGCAATTGGATAAAGCTTTCGGTGCCCCATCAAAAAATCTGGCCCTCATGTGCGCTATGATAGCATCAGTGAGACCAGCTTTATTTCACACAGGAGACCATGCCAGAGACTTTAAAGAAGCAGCTGCCCCCTAGTTCCAAAAATCACCCAGACGTCTGAGAAAACTCATCTCTTTCAGCCTGTGCAGCAAACAAATTGTTGCTCTTTCTGTTGACAACAAGCCATAAATTATCCTGTTGTAAAAGGGAACAGCAGCCAGAGGAGCTGTGCTCAAACCAGCTAGCAGGCATTTTGTTTTAGCAGGGAAGGGCAAAACCCTTGTGTTTAAAGGAGATGCCTCCCAGTTTACCCAAGGTGCCCAGCAGCCTGCTGGCTTCTATAGGTTCCTACCATAAAGGTCACATAGATGGCTTGGGAATAATGCATTCCCCTTGCTCATGTCAGGCAGATGGAGCTGAAAGTCTCTCAGGACTGGTTGTCTCCTGCATGTTTATTTTATTCAGTGGTATCATGTCAGTGTGTCTGCCTAAATATAGCTTCTGTGAAGAGCATTTCTAAGTTTCCTGTTACAGTTTCACTCGCAGTTACCTTACAGTAAATGGAGGAAAATCAATGTAATCTCAATTACACACTGCCTCTAAATGTGCCTTGCTGGAAATTCTGCCCGGATTGATTCTCCTCTCATGGAAACTGCCCGTCGTCTCTTCCTTTCTCCTTCTTTATCTCTCCTTTTTGTTGTAATAAACCACAATTTTATAATTTAAAACCTCCTCACTGTCCTTTCTCTGATGTGCCCTGGAGATAAGGCTTCTACAGGAACCGACAGTGCAGAAACCATGGAGTTCCTGGCCAGAGCTGCAACTGTGGAATTGGGATTAATTGACTCTGTGGCATTAGGACATGACAATTTCAGCAGCTTCAACAAAGTAAACTGAGTGGAAGGGTCAAATTCAAGGTAATCTCTGAACAGCAAACATAAGCGTAGAGATCCCTTCTTTTGTCTTTTGCAGACAAGACAATCCTACAAGTAGCAAGAAAATGATTGATTGATTTAAAAATGTATTCCCTTTGCTGTGGTGTTTAAATACATCTCATTCACCTGTCCCCACTGCCTTCCAGTAACATGTATCCACAGACACACAGAAAAACTACTATTATCAAATCCCTGCAGTGTCAGAGGCAGCCGGTCACCAGTAAACAATCACAGCCATAAAGTGATCCAGCAGATGTTATGCTAGAGATGAGTAGTCCAAAATAGAAAGTCTAAAAATACATCTCCAGGGCCAAATCGCACCCTCTTTTTTATTCTGTGCTCTGCCATTTTTGGCCCACAATTGGCACTTTGATTCCAAATGGAGGTAATCCCACAGCCACAAGCATGCTCTGGGATGGGACACGATGGGGGGATGTTGTCACGTGGGGCCCTGACTGCAGTGACCACCCACAGACTAGTCATTATCCTAAACAAGTTTATTAGAGATTATTATTATTATTATTATTATTATTACTATTACTATTATTATTATTATTAATCCTTACCCCTCAAATATCCCCGTAATACAACACCAGGGGCTTTGCTGGTGCAAACAGGCTCTCAGAAATGATGCACACTGATATGTATTTTTAAGAACTCAGACCTGAGGTAGGATCAAATACCCAGCATGGTTGTACTGGTATGTGCAAAAATCAAAGCACTGAAGCTTCAGCTGCTGCAGGAAAGTGGAGTTATGGCAGAAAGAGATCAAGTGGCAATAGGGGATGACACCACTGTGCTGCCCAACCCAAGATGGGTGTCCTGCATTCTCATCACGGGTCCCCAGTTCCTCAGTCCAGCAGGGATGTTTCATCAGGAGATTTTGGTTTTATCTTACTTTCACATCCAGAGACTGAGCCAAAAGGAGAGTACAGATCCCTCAGGGGCTGAGCAGCTGCTTTGCATTACAATGTCTATTAAAGCCTAGAGGTAAATGCAGGGTTTTTCTCTGCTCTTTTGAAAGGAGGGCCTAGATGTGTTGGCAACATCCTCTCTGCAGAGAAGAGTGTTGCAGCTGGAGAGACCCCAAAGAGGGACCTCACAGACCTGACACCACCAGGTCTTAGAGAGCTTGTTCCTACAAGCGAGGAGCAGGTGACACCAGTCATTTTGGGCTATCTGGGTACTGTCTCGGGCTCTGATCCTATCAGACCTTGTGAGCCAAACAAGACAAGGCCGCAGCAGCAGCTGGCTGGGAAATTTCCTGGAAAAAGAAGCAAGCAAGCAGCCTTTTCAAATCTGGCCCTCCTCTCAGTTCAGGGCCCCTGCAAGGAGACTGGAATATAAGGCAGGATGGGGCATTAAAGCCTCAAATGCGAGGTCAGTTCAAAGACTTCCCTCCCAGTCCAGCTTCATGACATGGCCTGGGCAGGAGGCTGCATTTCCCAGCTTTCATTTGGATAGAATTTCTTTGGCTCTTTAAATGTTGTGTGTTTAACTTGGTCACCATAGAATGGAGGTGGACTGGCACAACATAAGCCCTGAGCAGAAATGGAACTTGCCCAGCCAGAAAGGGGGTATGGGATCAGAGGAAGGTTGAAAAGTAGAAAACCTCCTGGAATAGTATAATATGTTCCACTCTCACCCCTGAAGGCAGGTGACTGGCTGCTTATTAAGAAACAGCCATGTCTGGAGAAGCCCTGGCAGCTTCTATCAGTGCCAGCCTCTGGGGTAGGGGGGGATGATTCAGATGACACAGAGAGCCAGCCCAGGGATGGGTCTGGCTGTCCCCTCCACTCTGCTTGGCAGGACTGGTGTTCAGTGGGCCTGACCCAGGCACATTTCTCATGCCGGCGTAGCACAGCCATCAGCCATGGGGCAGCTACCGTGTGCCAGCTTACCCTGAGAATGCTGATGGCATGGGCTGAAGGGAGCTCTTTGTGTGCATCCCTCAAACCAGGAGCCTGTTTGCTGCCTCTCTTGGCTGCCCTGGGAGGGTCACAGAGGAGCCCTTCTCAAACTGCTGGGGGAACTTTCTGCAAAGTGCCCTACAAACTGTCCTGCTTTCTGCACAGCAGACTGTCCTACAGACTGTCCTACAAACTGTGCTACAAACTGTCCTACAAACTGTGCTACAGACTGTCCTACAGACTGCCAGATCAACAGTGGAGCAAGCTGCTGGGACACACACCGCGCCTGTTTGCCCATTAATCTATTCCTGGCCCTTTTGCCCATTAGTCCATTTTTTACCCATTTGCCCATTAGTCCATTTCTTGCCCATTTGCCCGTTAGCTGTTTGCCCAGTTTTTGACCATTTCTGTCCAGTTTTGCCCGTTCGCTGCTCCCTGGGGCCGTTTGCACCCCTCTCAGATGCTCCCGGCACTGCCCCCTCCTCGCCTGGTTTGCTGCTGGACCTGCTGGGGCCCGGGGCTGTCCCAGGGCTGGGGAACCCCCGGGACAGATCGGTGTAACCCTCAGTCACCAACTGAGACTGTCACTGCTGTCCCTCTCTCTTTGCAGTGGTGGAAGGACAGCCCCCACATCCCCAAGGAGATGGGGATGAGATGGGAGGAGATGAAAGCCAGAGGCTTAGCAGATGTTTGCAGGCATTGCTCCAGAAAGTTCTGATTTCCCATTTCACAGCGTGAATAGAAAATTTCATGTGATCTCAGCATCCCCACTGCCCTTCCCTGGTGATGAACATCCCTTGTGCCAGCTCAGATTCAATGACATTGGACACCCTGTGGCACTCACAGAGGCTTCCAAAGACATGGAGATGGCTTTGTAATGGAAAGCAAATGAGATGCCTCCTAAAACTTGTCTTCTGGGAGGGTTCTGGCTCAGTTCCAGGACAGGCAATGGTGGTTTGGTTCTGCCTGGCACAAGCTTTACATGAGCTCTCCGTGCCCAAAGGATAGTGGTCTTTGGCTGTCTGCATCCCTCATCCAGCTGGAGCACATAGCATTAGCTAGGATGCTCATATTTCTTGGTGAAAGAAAGTAATAAAACCAGAGCAAGTGTTAAGGGATGCCCAGCCTGTGTTTATTTTCTCCTGACGTGCTCACACATCTCCAGTTTTTCACAGATTAATTCTTACTCCCTGTGTTGTGGCTTTTTTCAATTTTACAGGGACTTGAAGCTGAACTCATTTACACTAGAAAGAATGTTTCTTGCTTCAGCTTCGCGACATGGGTTAAAATCAATAACATTAAAGTTTATTTTAAACACTTTAGTTCAGCAAAGCAATTTTCTCAGCATTCCAGCCTGCTGTCAGTTTTTTTTTCACAGCTATTTGCAATGCATTAGGTGTAGTAAAGGACTGTTTCACAATCCCATCTGCTTTCAAAGACCTTTCTAACAAACCTTGCAATGAGGATATAATTCATGTGATGACCTTGGTCAAAAACAAACACAGGCCCCAAGGTGCAGCATGTGCAAGGGGGTTGATACACTCACAGATTTTGTTATAAAAGAAGTTTTATGTGTCACTGTCTTGCAAAGCTGGCTGGCCTTGTGTACACCTAGCAGCATCACTGCTGCTGGGCAGGGAGCTATTCCTTTGGCTCATTTGGATGTCCTGAAATACATTTATTGTTTTTAAATAGACCACATAGCCTGAGAAATGCCCATGAGCTGATGTTTGCAAATACCTGGTGCCGTTACATTGTCAGCAGAATAAACCTGTGTGCCATATTGTTCAACAGCAGAACTTAATTTTCATGAGTGAGAAGGGGTTGAAAGAGGTAAGGTGGGTGAAGAAACTTGCCACAGATGACACAGCTCTGCAGGCAGGTCCCCTAAGGAGAGGGCAGTTGGGTTTTCTGTGCTGCAGGCCTGTTTGACTGCCAGGGACCAGGCTTTAAGCAGCTGATCTGGAGCAGCTGCAGATTCAGCTGCTGTCATGAGGCATTGAGCCATACATGGACCAGGCTTTGACATTTCCCCCCACTTCTGAAAATCAGGTCACCTCTCAGGTGCTAGCAGTGGCATTAAAAGTCTAATTTTAGGCTCCTGGCTGCAGCAAGCATCTCTGTAAATTCTCAATTTCACTGCCAAGCTTCTGTAGGCTGGAGTGGAAATTTGCATCAAGAAGGCTTTACTGTCTGCACTGTGAATGGAAATAAGGAAAAAAATACTTAGGAAGGATGATCTTAGGAAGATCATCTGGACAGAGAGGGCAATGCAAGCAATAGAGAAAGAATTAGTTATTTTGGTTTTCAACAGTTTTAGAGTCCAGTTTGTGACTTTTCCCATCTTTCCACCTTTCTTGTACAAGCTGCTGGCAGTGGCAGGCTGCCACCACACTGACTGTCCCTTGGAGCCCCTGGAGTGGTCCATGCTCAGCACCAGTTACATGCAGAAACAAAACTGGACCAGAAGGCAGCTGTGAGCAGCTTGAGGTCTTGAGCTGTGAGCAGCTGTTGGCTCTGTTGTCCCAACTCACATCTGCTGCACACGGGAAGGGAGATGGGGACTGCAGAAAACTTGACATTTTGTGGGAAGGAGGTGGGAGCAGGAAAGGATGGTGGAGGCTTTGAGGAAGGAGAGGATTGGATACTTGCCACTCTGTCCCCATGGTTCCACACACATAACTGGGATGACCCCTGGGTTATCTGAGGATGCAGATTATCTAAGGACTTGTTTGAAAGGACAATTCTTTTACAGTGGTGTGAGTTATCTGAGATGCAGGCTATATGCATGAAAACACAATACTTGGAGCTTCTCAATTCAAAGCATTGTGATGTGATAGTGAGATACATATTATAGGGCCTTAAATCATGTCTACAGCACTGATTACAAATTCACATAGTCTTGTCTCAGCATGCACCAGGATCAGAGTCAGACCTGGAAAAGATTCTTTGGGGATGGACTATTCAAGTGCTCCAAATTCCTGCTCCGTCTCTGGGAGAGGATACTGATTCAGTGCTACCTTTGTTTCCCCAGCCTTTCATCTTGGAGAAAGCCTGTGCCACTTGCAGAGAAGGTCCTGCAGATATTTGGGGCACAGCAGTTACATCCAGCCACTCTCCTAACACAGGAGTACGGACACAGGCCAGCTGGCAGAGTGTCAAATCCTGGCCCTACAAAAACTTGTAGATTTTCTGGTGTAGGCCAGGGTTTCACCAGGCACATTCCTGCTCAACTTCATACCTTTTATCCTTATTCATTAGAACTTAAAATCCAACTGAACAGACCACCCAGGCACTGGCCAGAGAAATGCCTCTTCCAGTGTCTGGAGGAACAAGGAGGTTTGCCATGCCCCTTTGACCTGGGTCTCTTGTGCCCGTTTACCAGGCAGAATCTGCTGTATTGTTATGTTATTATATTAACTACAGCACTAGCTGCCCTACAGCTGCATAATCCACATTTTAGAGGATCTGGACCACTCCTGCATTTGCTCTAACTCAGGGTCTTGTGCCTTTCCAAGGATTCTGGAGGATGAACTTAGAATTGAGCTACCTGGTATGAATGGGTGGGCTGGTTTTCAAGGGATTTTTTTTTTTTTAAATATTGTCTTTATATTTAAATGGCAGTATCAAACTTTTTCCATAAGTTCTGGCCAATGTATCATATCCAAGGATGAAACCTCTGAGGTAACCACTCTGACAGAGGATCCAGAGAGAGGAGGAAAGGAAGAGAGAGAAGTTAAACATCCCTCCTCTGTGTAAGCCAATGCGACCCTGCACTGGGATTGCTTTTGGCAGCTGTGTTTCCCAGGCCATATTTCTAAAGGAGAGAAAAGCACTCAAATCTGTGACTTAAGGGCAAAACTCTTCGGCCTCCTCAAGCCTATCTAAAAAAACTCTAAATTGTTTTGGGTGTGAGGCCCAGTGCTGGTAATGATGCTCTTTTTAGGTGAGCCTTACTTAAAGAAGCCCCAGCTGGTGTGCTGAAGATGACTTCAGATAGGGGAGCTAATTACTTTGCAATCCCCAGCTGTGAATATCAAATGCTGGAAAAGGCTCCTTGTTTTTCCCAACTCTGCAACTCTACAGAGGAAATAATGGCCATGCACTGCTGGGGTAGCCTCAAGCCAGGGCTGCTGATAAGCAGCAGCAGCAGTAGGCAGGCAGACAACATCTTGTGGATCCTCAGGGCAGGACTGCACTGGGAGCAGCCACTGATAGATGCTGAAGACTTTCCCCTGGCCAGAAAAAGTCCTGTAGAGAGCTCAGAGGTATGGCTCTGGAGGGAGGGATGAGTGGTTTCTCTTCACATTTCTATCCCTATGTCCTTTTTCTGGTAGGGTCTGTGGTTAGAAGGCCTGGAAATGCATCAAGTGCTCATTTTACTCAATAGAAGGTCTGGATTTTGATGTTGACAGTTCTTAGTGAGCTGTTGCACCCAGAGCTGTGCCAAAACAATCAAGGCAAAGAAAAGTAATTCTATCTTTCTGTGTAGGGCAAGTCAACAAAAAACCTTCTCTGGAAACAACAGAGATGTATTTATTTGCATCCAACCTGATTTGGCCCTGATTTGGCAAATAAAACCATGTAATTTCCATCAGCAAGCAGCTGAAAATTCCCCTCTGTTTTCAGAGACCTTTTGAAGTGGGGATGCTTCATATTTCTTAGAAAATTGATGAAACCTGAAAGATTAAACCACAGTTCTCTATCATTCCAGCATGGGACACCTGGACTTCTTTAGGAGGAAAAGGTTATGTATAGTTTGAGTTTGGTTATGTTGAGGTGATCAGAAATGTGACTGTGGTTGGTAAGGTCACACACTTGCTGAAGTCAAAGGTGGTGGGATAAGTCTGCACCTGACTCAGGCTCCTCAGGCTGATGCCACTGAACCTGTGGCCATGTCTGTGCTGGGCTGGGGGGATTCACCACCCCATATTTGCCCCAGCCTGGGCACCTCCATCTTGCAGGAGCCACCCTGGCATATTCTTCACGGTGAGAGTGGTGAGGCATTGGCACAGGTTGCCAAGAAATCTGTAGATGCCACATCCCTGGAAGTGTTCAAGACCAGGTTGGACAGGGCTGGGAGCAGCCTGATCTAGTGGAAGGTGTCCCTGTCTGTGGTGGGGGGGTTGGAACTGGTTGATCATGAAGGTAACTTCCAACACAAACCATTCTAGGATTCTATGGTGATATGAGGATGGAGGAAAGGTTTTTGTGCTGGATACTTATGGAGTTATGATCCTTTCTGGGGCCCTCAGGTGTTGGGGGTGCTCTGTTTGTGCTGTGGCACAAGTCCATCTCTTCCTGGGCACTGCAGAGTGACAATGACAGAGCAGTGTGCCGCTGAGAACTTTCCTCCCATCCCTGCTTGAGCAGACCTGACCCCTTGGGATCCTGTGTCTTCTTCTGTAATGGTTCTCATCAGTGCTGAAAAGAAGCTTTTCAATGAATTCAGTGGAAAAACATCCCCTTAGATGGGTACCAACCCACAACTCACTGGGGAAAACACCTTCCTGAGAAAGAGCCTTCATGTAGCTGCATGGCAGAAAAGCTCCCACTGATGGCTGTGAGCAAAATTAAGAGCTTTTGGCTCATGCATCTATAATTAGACTGAGCAGAAGGCAAAATATTCCGTTATGACAACTTCAGAGTTGAAAGAAATAGGTCTGAACAGATGTTGATTTGCAGGATAAACAAATTAATTCAATTCAATTTAGCCCCCTCTACAGTTACAGTCCTTTGTTCCTTGATTTAAAGTGTCAAATACAGGGCTCGTGCTGTATCATGACAAAAAACACATGCCAGGACAGGCACATAAATCTGCAAATAGAAAATATATCCAGTATCCTTGAGGTCTGCTGTATTTCCATATCATCCCTTAACCTTCAGGACCTTGGCTGCTCCCCAAGGCTGGAGTTCCACAAACACTCACTTGATTTACAAAGCCTTCGCAGCTTGCCAGTGGAAGGATTGCCTTCGATGCAGGGACCTCTAAGATTACAGGTCTGCACTAGGTTGGTCATTAGGTTGGAGATGGAACTTCCCAGTTTCCAAATTTTCTGGTGAAAACAATGTCCTTTGTGAAGGCTGTTTGGTGGCTTGAGGATGGGAGGGAGTCAAAGGGATGCGAGCATGGGGTTGGTGCTGAGTGCCTCCCTGCACATCCATCTGTTCTCACCTGGGATGGCACAATCTTTTGGAATGGGATCTTCCTTGAAGCTCTGGAAGAGCTTCAAGCCAATAGAGGGTGTCAATGCAAATCGCTTCAGAATTAGCTTGGATGGAGACAAACAGGCAAACAAACAAGTGAGGGATCCCTCCTGGAGTCGAATGCTCTTTCTGAAAACCTGAGCTGGGGTTTAAAGGGCTTTACTTCCTTCAGAGGGCTTGGAGAGGTCTGTGGCTTCTCTGACTTCCAAGTTTAGACTGAGACATAATTCAGCCCTTTTAATAACTGAAAGGCATTGAGTCTTTTTAGTCCAAAGGAGCAGATAAGCAGCTTTCTGAGTACTGAAACTCAGGCTGGTTTTATAGCTTTTATAGCATTAGTGCAATACTCTTTCTGTGCTTAATAATGTGTTTTGTATCCTATCAGGAATATCAGTGTACATACAGGCTTAGAACGATTGTCTAATATTTTTATTGTTTGGCATTCACTTTTCTGAAATTTTAGAAGAATTGATTTGATCTAGAGCATTGATCTTCATACAAATGGCTGGTGGGAGTGCTGAGCACTGCATAATGACCTGGAATACTGTTGAGTATTAACATATATAACATATATATCCCATGCTGCTGCATAGGATCTGACATCTCCGGGTGGCACAGAGCCAGGCACTCTTCCTTGTTCCTCAGAATGACCCAGCTGGCCCAAAACTGGTTAAAGTGGAGGAAACAGTTCCTAACCTGCACAGATGGCTCCCATTAACTCCCCTGTGTCACCCCTATGGCTCAGTCTGGAGTTTCACAGCAGTGTGTGCTGTTTGCTGCTGAAACAAGAGGGGCTCTGAAATGACCCAAGATGCCTTTGATTGCTGTCCTGCAGACAAGAGCATTGCTTTTGTTTTGAACTATGAATGGGATGGATATTTGCAGCTGGAGCATGGCTGTAGCAGTAGGGCATGTCAAAAATCATCAGACTACTGCCCCAACAGCCTTGTGGACTTTTCCCAGGCACTGAAGGCTTCCTCATGCCATCGAAGTCTTGGCTGGAGATGTGTCCTGAGCCCCCTGAGACATTTAGAGTGGTCCTGCCTAGCTCCAGACTCCCCTGCTCCCAGGGGTTCAGCAGTCTCTACTTTTCTTGCCGAGACAACCCAATCTCTTATTCCACATAAAAGATCTAAATATAGTACCTGAGGGAAAAAAAAGTTCCTCTTTTTTGTATCAAGTGTAAATGCTCTGTGTAAATTCTGCAGTGCTCTATGCACATCCTAGGTGTGCTTTATGAAGCCAGTGAGGCAAAACCAGCCCTGGGAGCACCAGCCCTGCAATGCCAAACCACCACTCTCAGCTCTGACCCTCTCCCATCTTGTCCAGAAACAGAACCTTACAGAACAACATGTTTTTGTAAGCAAACAACTTCACTCCACAAAAATGAGTCATTTTGTTACATGTTAGCGTGGTTTCATTTCATGTTTTCGTCTCCCCTCTCTTCTTGCCAGGCAGCCCAGTGTGGGTGCTCAGATACAGGTGACAGAAGAAACACTGGGAGAAATTCATCACCCTGTGAGTGGCAGAGCTCATGATCCAGCTCTGTGGGATGCTTGTGTTGGGACTCCATGGGCTTGCCCTCTCCAGTGGCACTGTTAAACTCACCCTGGAGCAGCTATCCCATCCAAGAGGTGGAGGTGCTGTGGTGAGCAGTAGCCAGAGCCCCTGCACTTGCAGGCAGGTTGCATAAGCCTTGTTTCTCTGGAAAAGCAGCTAAAAATAGCCAGGGGGGATGTGCCACGGGCTGCAGGCTCCTGCTGCCAGGTTTGTTTTATATTGCAGCAGCTCTGGGACTCAGTCCCAGGCCACGCACCGTGCCTGGAACCAGGGCTGGGGAAGGGAGGGCTGGGGCTGGGCTGCCATGAGCCAGCACCACAGCTGGGCTGGGGCCACAGGAGGAACCACAGTCCTTACTGGCAGCCTGCCCAGCTCCTGTGGGACCCCCATTCCCTGACCCAGAACTGCTCGGGAGGATCATTAATGAGGAGGATGCAGGTGGTCTCAGTTTCTTTATCCCTTGTAAGAGGGTTTGCACTACAAGGTGATACCTTTCTCCAAAGCAGCCTGGTCAAGTGGAAATCAACACTAGTTAAGTAAATGCTGATCATCCTGCTTAGAGACTTGAATTAAAAAGCTTTGCCAATCAGCCTTGATTGATAGAAAAAGGACAGGGCATTAGGATCAGTCATGAGGCTTTAGAAGGCAAAACAACCACTTCGATCTTTTTGTTTCCCCATTTATTAACCAGGTATCATTAACAGAAGAATATTTACACATTGCTTTGTGCCAGTGAGAAAAAACAAATGTGCATATTAGAGTCCACCTAGGAGCAAAATCCTGTGCTAGAGAGAGCTGTCGCTCTGCTGAGATCAATAAGCCTGTTAGCCTTTGCTCAGTGCCTTGGCTCCCAGAGAGCCCCTGCAATCAGATCTGATTATGGTGATGTATGGGTGTGATTTTGACTGTGCTCATCTGAGAGGCTGGGATCAGGTTGTGTGGAAGAGCAATAAAAGAAAAAAAAAAAAAAAAAAAAAGAAAAAATTGTAGCAAAAAAATTACCCTGAACAAAGACATTAGAGGTAAAATAAAGCCATTTGGAAAAATGAAGCTGGCAGCATTACTGGGAAGATGCAGCAGATGAGAACATTGGGTACAAAGCTGGTACCTGGCTTGGCCATGCCCTGCTCCAGCTCTGGGCAGCCCAAAAGCTCTTCAGCATGATGCTGCTGCTGCAGATGGGACAGCCTCCATCCTTACAAAATCAGCTGGTCAGGGATGTAAAGAGTTGTGGCTACTTCGGAGATCATCCTGAGGCTGTGTGACTTTACACACCCTGCACGAGCCTAACCCTGTTCCCATTTTGCCCTGGCAGCCTGTTGCAAAACCCTCTCCCTGCTCTTTACAGATACTGCATAAATATCAGACAAAAGGTTTCTCACTCCAGCAAATGGGGTTTTCTGGAGCACTTGCATGAGTAAGCACAAACCTCGAATATCATCTTGGCTGCTTTGCCCTATTGCTGCCCCACCAACTACCCCAACCATGACAGGAAGAGACAGGACAGATCCTTATGCCAGTCCCAAAGATCACGGAGATTTGTTATGGATGTGGAAGGTCCCAGCTCTGGTGGCTGCATTCAGGCCCTGCAGTTTGGAGCTCCCCTGTGCTGCTGACACAGTAGGAGCAACCGGGCTGCAAACCTGCCCTGGGGCTCCCACATGATTGAGAGCTGGAAAGCAGTGGGGCTGGCAAGTGGATGAGCAGCTGATGGATTGCTGTAACTCAAGCCTTTGCATCCCTGCTGCAGAGCCAGCTCCGGGGTCAGCAGCACTCGGGTTGTGGCACAAACCCAGCCAGGACAGTGAGCTTCCACTGAGAGCCTGCAGAAACTGGGAATCTGTGGAGCAGCAAAACCCAAGTCAAAACCCAAGTTCTGCCTCTGGGGTGACCCTTGGGGAGTGCTGAAATCTTCCCAGAGTCCGTCGTTTTCATAGCGACTAGAAAAGGGATGCTGGAGAAAGCGCGGTATGGACTTGTGACAACCCTGGTTTTGTTTTCCTGATTTTATTGCAAAAGGAGGACCTGCAAACGCCAGGGTGGGAGCGGGGGGAGCCTGAAGGACCAAAGCAAGGAGGTTACAAAAGGAGCGTGTGGGTTATCGGTGCGAGTGCATTCCTGCGGGGCCGGGCGGGCCCCTCGCACAAACCCCGGGGAGCTGTTTGCACAGCGCACGCCGCTCGGCCCAAGAACATTTCTTAAATTGTTTCTAGCACTCTCAAGAGCGTGATTGTGCCTTCAACAGTTTCTTTAGCAATTGCTGCATGAGAAAGGGTTACCCCAACACCCCCTCCCCATGAAACAGGGCAAGGCTCTGGAGGGATCCACACACTGGGCAGGAGATGGAGGCACCTTTTATTCACCAAACACCTCCCTGGCCAGACACGTTGGAAACCCGACTAGTGACCCTCATCCCAAAGCCTGTCCCCAATCCCCAGGCCCACAGGAGAAGCTGCAGCTCTGGAGGGGACCAGCAGTCTGGAGTACAGAGATTCCCATGGCCCCAGCCCCAGCCCCAGCCCCCAGGGAGGCTTCAGAGGAGGTGGCTGTGCTGTGCCACAGACAGAGCACAGCACCATCCATGCCCACCATCACCTGCTGAGGACTTTGGAAAGGGCTGGGCATGGGGCCAGTGCTGTGCCAGACACCCCAGAGCACTGGGGCACGGCTCATCAGACAGGTTCCCATGGCATCTAGGGCCAGGTGAGATGTCCTTCTGGGCTTATTGTCAGGGAATTAACAAACCCATCTTTTTTTTTTTTTTTTTTTTTTTTAATTTTGCCAAGCCCCTCTCCACAAGTCGCAAGGAATAGGGTTAAAACCAGGCTGTGTTCACTGTGTTCACAGTGTGTTGGACATGCACTCAGACAGCATCCTTTGGAGGAGTCAGTCTCTCACACGTGGCTTCACCCCCAGGGGTTTCCAACACACAGCAACATTTGGCTGTCATAAAAAGATCAAATCATGCTTTTCTTACTGTTGAATGCTCTGCCCATCAACATATACCCTGAGAGCTGACGAACAGGTGAGCACAGGAGGAGCCCAGGGATTTTTCTGTTATCGAGGCTGGGGCAGGAGGGCCACTGTTAATGATGATGGTTGACAGACATTCCCTCACTGCCCATTCCCAGCCCATTTTCCCCATAACCAAGGGTCCAAAAGGGGTTTCACTGAGCGTCACTGTTTCTGAATGTTTTATTAGAGACTGAAGCCAGTACAGGATATTGAGCACTTCAGCAGCAGAGCAATACAGCCCGTGGTTGGCAGGGTTTAATATGTATCTGATTGTATTTCCAATTACGAGAAATGCACTGAAGCCAGTCCTGAGGCAGGCCAGAGAGCTCCAAGCGCCACAAATCTGGGCCATTTAGCTGCTATGAATTCTTCTTCTCTTCCGTCATGATTCATCTCGAGACCATTTAAGTCCTTATAAAAATGCATTGCCAATTAAAATGTGAGAGTGGCTCTGAAGGATTAGACAAATTGAGAAGTACCTTTTGCAGCAGGGTAGGATTTGAGCATCCCCTTATTTTGTTCGTATCAAGCAAAATCTTGCATGACCCAGTGGGAATGAAAACTCCTGCTGAACATCTACTTCACAGTCCCGGTATCTCTCCTTGAATGAAGTCAGGTCTGGATTGGGCTGAGGTCTCGGAGCTCCTCATCTTCATGCTGTGCTGTGTGAGATGTAGCATCCCAAAGCAAAGCAAGCAAAAACCCATTTTGGAGAGGCTGAGCCCAAACAGGGGCTGGATTACAAATCATCTGTACCTGATGCCAGAGCCACCGGGCAGCACCCCTGGGGCTGCAGAAGCAGGAACCTGCTGTATCATAGAACCACTGTGTTGGAAGAGACCTTAAAGATCATCTGATTCCACCCCTCCCTACCATGGGCAGGGACACCTCCCATCTGACCAGGTTTGTTCTTGTGCCCTGTTCCTGCTCAGGCAGCAGCACTGCCCTGCCTGTTAGCTCCAGCCCAGCACAGCCACCAAGACACAAGCTGCAAATCCATCCTGTGTGCACTCACTCTGATCCCCCTGAAGCCTCTACAAGCTTCAGGCAGTGGCTCCCAGCAGCTTCAAACACCCGCATTAATCTGTGACAGCCTCCCCTGCCAGAGCGCAGGGAGCACAGCAGGGGCGGCCCAGACAGACTTTTATGGCCACAAAGGCCACGTCGCACCTGCTGACGGTTGTGAATAGACTTGCAGACAGCACCAGGTGTGCCATTGCAACAGATTGCACAACTGGGTGTGCCTTTCATCTATGTATAGAGCCCCGGCGAGGGGATGGAGCGTGCTCGGCAATTGTCCTAATTTAGCAAAAATCCTATTTGTCCAGCGGGTCGCCCTGCGCGCTCGGCACGTGTATTTCAGGAGCAATTATCTCGGCTACCCTTGGCCTGGCCCCGGCCCTGGCCCTGCGGGGAGCAGGGAGAGCCATTCCATGGCTGGTGAGGGATGGTGCTGAGAGAGGGGAAAAGGCGGGCGGTGCCTGCCGGGGAGTGATCCCAGGGAATCCCGCATCCCCCCAACCCCACGGGACAATTCAGCTCGCTTATTTACCGGGACAGCCTTTAGAGAAAGTGTTTTAATCATAATTTTCCGCGTGAGAGCTGGGCGTAGTTCACGGCTTGCAGCCACTTCACCAATAGAGTCACAAAGAGTGGTAACAGATGAGGTTCATAGACTTGCAAGGTGCTGGTGTCTTCTCTTTTGCCACTCCCAGTGAGCCCAACAGTGACACTGCATTGAAGATTTTATCATTCCAGGCTTCATCAGAAGTCTGAGTCATAACTTCAGGTTCATTAGATTATTTCTACATCTCAAAGTCACATCGTAAAGACAGCAGAGATTCTAAGACTTGTGTTATAAATGTGGTCTGCTCAATTGTATTCAATAATAGATGCTGATCTCATGGGGGTGCTGGAATGAGATCAGATCAGAGTTCTGCAGGCTGGAGCCAGTCTTCATTAGCAGAAGATGGGGACCCTGCTTTGTGCTAACTGTCCACCCTCCATGGATGTATGTGTGGTGGCACGTCCAAAGGATGCATCTAAAACGCAGATGTGATTACAAAATTCCATTAGAAGAACTTTTTCCCTGTCTGGCTTGGCCAATGTATATTGGATTTCCTCTAATTAGGATCTTTGAAATGAGCCCTGATGAGTGAAGTGACATCTGAATTGTTATGATTCTATTTTTATAAATATGAATCATCTACTGTGTTGAAAAAATAACCCCAACAAGGTCAAGCATTTGACCCACATTTTCAAACCTTCATAATTGCTTATAAAATCTCCCACCAAAATTAACATAGAAGAAGAGGCTGAAGACAAGTTTCTATTTTATATTGCAGATTCAAACTCCAGTTTCCCCATTGCTTTATGCACAACTTTCAGTATACTGCTGTTTCTACGGAAAACTCCCAAACTGTGGAAGAAAATGGAAGCAATCCTGTGACTGTTTTGTGTGTTTGAGAATTGCACATTGTGGGGATGGTGAGGTAGAGCACAGGGATGGAGTCCAGCATCCCTTGGGATGTTAAAGGCTTTAGAGCCACTGCAGTCCCCCTGAGTTTGTAGGTGTGTGCCCAGTAGACCCCTGGGGAGGAGCAGACAGAGGTGGGGACAATGCTTCTTGTCCACCTGGCTACATCATGGAGAAGTGCTGAGGGAATGCCCAGCTCAGGCCACTGCCTCCATCACCATTATCCACAAGGATCAACTGCCTAAAGCACTCTGAAGCCTGCTGCCTTGGTGAGGTCACCCTGCAGCAGGCAGAGCACTGATGCCACCCCACACCCCTGTGGCTTCCCTCCCCACTGCCACATGTCCCCCTCTCTGCAGGCCATGCCCTCCAGCTCTCAGCCCACCCCTGGGAAGCCTCTGCTGCTGCTCTGGTGGCTCCTCAGTGTCCCCTGCATGGTGCCAGCAGACATTTCCTGCAAGCCCCCCACGCTGGTGAACAGCCTCCTGCTGACCAGCAGCTGGAGCTGGAGCCAGATTTTGGCAAGCCTGACACTTCCCCTGGGCAGCTTTGGTATGTTAAGAAGTACAGTCACAGCACCCTGGAGGGGGAAAAATATTTTATTTTTCCCAATTTCTGCATTATACAGAAAAAAAACTTTTGACATGTATGCACACACATTTATTAGTTTGACACTAACCAGATAACAAGCTGCTCTGTGACCAGTAATTTTGATGGAGTCAAATAGAAACTTTTGTAACTACAGTCTGGAATAAAAGACATTATTTATTCTATGGACTGTAGTATTTCATAAAGGACTCAGCAGCAATCAGGACACACTGCACTAGACAGAGCAGTGGAGACCCCACCTTGAAACACCTTCCAATGTAAATACATCAGACAGACAGAATTTATTTGCTTCTCACAATAACTCAGCCCTTGACTCACCATGGACCAGGCCCAGCTCAACACAGCTGTGTCTGAACTTTCACAAAAGGTCTGACTCCACAGACAGAGGCTGCTCCTTCTTCAATGCTTTTCCAAGGACCTTTCCTCCTTAACAGGAGGAGAACCAGCAAGCAGCAATTATAAAAGCTTTTTTTAAAAAAAAATCTTTTTTTTGTTTTTTTTAATTTATACATCTATTGAGATATGCAGTGATTTAAAATCAGCCACTGGACACCATCAGACACCTCTGCTGCATTTATTTCAGACGTTAAGTTCAAGTTTGCATATTTGCAGTCCTCCTCTAAACACACTTAGCACCTCAGTACTCCTGGAGGCACATATAATGTGGGCATGTTGATTAAGTCAGTGAATAACATAACCCAGTACATAATTAAATTGCCAGACTTGATTCTCTTTCATTCATGCTCTAAACAGTTTCACATGACAAACAATCCACATCCAAACTACGCTGATAGAACAAGTACTATATGCTCTAATTAGACCACTTTATTAAATCAAATTGTGTTCCTCAGTATGTCTCTGCAGGTTGCACAGGCTTCCATGTAAACTGCACAAATAATGATAAAAGCACAATAAAGCACTTCCAATCATTAGATTCCAAGAAGTGTTATCTGAGAGGTAAGTCCCATTCCTCCCATTTGGGTGATAAGGAAATTGAGACCACGGAAAACCTCAGAGAAATCACTTATGTTAAGTCACCTCACAGTCAAATTAAAAGAATTCGGCCTCTCTGGTCCTGCTCTAGAGGACAAAGTTTCATCTAATTTATCAAGTATTGCCCATAAAGCAAACAAAGAAGTATGTGTTCCAGCAGAAGCCCCCATCCTTCACCCCTCCATCACCATCACTGCTGCCCAGCATTGTGATGGGAACAAACAGGAGCACATAATCTTACAGCTGCTCCATTGTCAAAGTGACACGTTAGCAGAAGGATTTACAGACCTGTTTGCTTATGAAATAAAGGTCTGCATGTTCAGAAATGCAAACGCCTCCTCTGCACAGGAGCCACACACCACAGAGAAAGCTGCTCTCTGAAAGCTGTGCTGAACTCAGGAATATTGTTAAGGTATCTGTGATGGTTAAAGTTTGCAGCTTTCTTCAACAAAAAATCAAAACCAACAATGAATACTCAGCTGCCAGATGTACAGACATGGTGAGAGGCTCCTGAGGCAGCTGCACTGAGGGCTTGGGCAGCTCTTGAAAACAGTGCTGTGAGAAAGGAGAACTGGACACACTCATTTAACCTTTGCACAAAATTCAACGTTTGCCTCTCCAAGTCAAATCCTGGACCCAGCAACACCAGTAAGTGTTTTGATAATAATGGAAATCATGTGAAGATTTTAATTCAGATTTTACTTCCAAATTTATTTACAGAATAATTTGTCTTGTGGGAAGTTGAGTTGATTGAGGCAGGCAGATTTGCAGCTTTCTGCATGCACAGCACCAGCAGAAAAGCTTTCCTTAAAATCATGGTGCTTTACTTTTTGTGTAGTTTTGGTGCTATGTTGCTGTGGAACCACATGAAGCTGAAGATGACTCCCATTGTCTTTGGGAAAGTCTCATCATAAGCAAACTTCATGGACTCTCCTAAAGGTATTTCCACAACTTCAATCAGCTCTCCTTCTTCAGGCTGGCCACCTCCTCCACTGGTTCTCATCTGGTCATTTACTTCTGCATAAAACAATGTCTGCCTAGAACCTGTCACACCAACTCCAGACCTGGAAAAAAGCAGAGAGGAAACTCTGTTTTAGACAGAAAGAAGGCAGCAAGGAGCTAGGAATGGAAACCTGGGTCCTTAATGTGTGAGACAGAAATTGGCTGAGATAGAATTATTGAGAGAGAAATTGACTGCAACTTTCATGCAGAAATACCAACAATTTTGAATACAGTTCCCTATAAAATAGATCCATCTTCAAATACATTCTTTGGAAATACATGAATCTGGGAGAAAATAAAAAAAGAAAAAAGATTTTGTATTGGTGAACCATTGTTCTACACACATTGAAGTCAACAGAAGTTCTTTCAGCTGACCTCAGGGAGAGCAGAACTGCAGGATGACTCACAGAGATGCACAAACAACAGGAAGAAGCTCCCCAATGTATCTGTGTGCTGTTGTGCTACATTTGTTTGCTTGTTTTTACACAAATATTTAGACTTTTTACTCTTAAGAGGATTATGTCCATTCACAGATGGAGTCCTCCACTCATGGACTGGAGAGGTAAAGAAGGGAAAGGCAGTCTGAGACTCGCTCTCTATCCTTCCTGAACTTTAGCCTTGACCCAAATGGACCACTGTAAGCACGCACATGTCCAAAGTAATTCAGTCTCCCTGCTAAATTTGCTTCAGTGGATTTAGTTGAGGATATTTTAGATTATGTAGTCTTTCTTCAGCTAGACTGCTTGCTGTGTATTATACTTCTTATTTGTTAATCCTCTATTTCCTTAGGACTATTTAATTTAGGTATTATTAAATAAGGGATAAGTACATAATCCACTCATTGAGTCCTTCCAAGAAAATATTCACATTGTAATCGCAATTTCTTCATTTCACATGATTACAAGCGACATTAAATCTGGATCCAAAGTTCACTGAAACTATGAATGAGGCATTAGGGCAAGATGAAAAATTAGCTTCAATATTATTACACATACAGAGGATTCTCAGATTTGTAGCAGTGTTATGATCTTAAGAGCATATATCCAGATTTACCCAACCATTAGTCAACTAAATCTTTCAGTTAATCCAGAACACATCACACCCCATAGCAGGAATTAATCATTTGTCTCTCAGTTTTCTAAGAACACTGGCAATTATTTAGTTTGGGGAATTAATAGTGACTACTGAAGCTGGTTTCTAATAGTGACTATTGAAATTGGTTTCTTACATCAATATACACTTTTTACAAATACTGAATGGGGAGGGAACCACTTCAATTCTTTTCCTAAAATCACTTCTGATACATTCTGTGATTTTGGACAAGATGTGTCACCCCTCCAGGATCATTTCTATACATCTATGTAAAGAAACTTAACCATCTGTGGCATTTTCAGGACCTCTAAAGGTTGATATTGGACATCTTTCATTCTGTGCTCATCCCTTTATTCCAGTGTTAGGACTGGGGTTTTTGATCCATGTTTCAATCAGCTGTAAAATTTGCAAGACAAAGAATGCAATTTGCTGGTTTCCACAGGTTCCATGAAAAACACAGGACTGTGTATAAGAATATATTTAAAGTCCTGTTATTTATGGTAAGTGTCAAGTCTGACACCTTCCTCTGGGGTGCCCCACCTGGAGAATGAAAATGATCCTAACCTGAGTATTTCCATGTCCACTTGATATTATATACAGGTTATATACAAAACCAGCAAATTTATATAAGAAGCATTTCTATAAGAACATTCTGGCTTGATTATTTACAGCATAATCTCCTTCTATAGCACCTGGGACCACTTCCTTATGCAATAGCTACAGCTGTGGGAATCAGTTCACTTTCCACACATCTTTTCTCTAAAGTAAAGGAAAACCAATTTCCAAGGTTTACAGGTTCCACTGTAAGACTCAGGTTCATGCCACTACAGCTCAAATAGCAGGAGGTGATTCCCATATGGTGCATTTTCTTTGTACTTATTCATATGACAATCTCTTGTTATGAACTAAATATATCAAGAGTAGCTACTACACTTAATATACTTGAAAAGATGAAAGTCCTGGACAGCAAGGTCTTTCCTTTGTTATGATGCCCAAAGTTATGGTACTTCTTCACATCTATTGGCATATAATTAACCATAGAAACAAACAAAAATTTGTTACAACACCTATTTAAAGGAGGACATACCCACAAGAACATTTTCTCTTACTTGATTACCTAACTTACTCTTCTATGATGCAACTTTGCCACAAGATACTAGTTCCAAAGTAATAAAAACTTCCAAATGAGCTATAAATAAAATTAAAGAATGCTGGTATTAGTCAGTGATACTCATCACATCCTATTCTACTCTTTCCTCCCCAAACCTGCAAATCTAACGTTTCTAAGCCTATTTAGAATCCCTTCATTATTTAGACGGTGACTTTGCAGACTGTTGCAGGGTGTTATTTATAAACATATTCCCTGCTTCAATTTGTTGTCTAATCTCCCTCAAGGGAGTTGACAGTTCCTCCTGATTTGATGACACTAAACCGGGAGGAGCTGCTGACTCCCTCAAGGGCAGAAAGGCCCTGTTGAGAGACCTCTGCAACAAATTAAGAGATGGGCAATCACCACCACATGGAATTTAACAAGGGCAAGTGCTGCATTCTGTCTTCCACATCCTCACAAGGTGCAGCAGAGGGACAGACAGACTCTTCACTCCTGTGGCCAGTGACAAGACCCAAGCAAACAGCATGAAGCTGAGTCAGGAGAGGTTTTGGATGGAACTTAGGAAAAGGTTCTTCACCCAGAGGGTGTTTGGGCACTGGAACAGCTCCCCAGGGCAGTGGTGACAGCCCCAAGCCTGACAGAGTTTGAGAAGCCTTTGGACAATGCTCTCAGGCACAGGGTGGGACCCTTGGAGTGTCCTGTCCAGGGTCAGGAGTTGTACTTGATGATCCTTGAAGGTCCCATCCTACTCACTATATTCCATTAGTTTCTAATTCTAAAAGACCATTTCAATGGTTTCAGAAAGAAGCTGAAAGCTATAGAAATTTACTTTAACTCTTAAAAGAGGCAAATTTTTTTTTCAATTGATATTTCACTCTCTAAATGCTGTGGCTTACACTGCCAGTTGATCATTTTTGCACAGATCCACATGGACTGCCCTTTACTAAATTAAATATTCTCCAGTATTGCTTACTGCTGTCTTTCACGACATTTGCAGACTGCTAATGTATCCTGCTTGTCCTTAGAAAATTGCACAAAAATCAATGCTATTCACATTTTGTCTGTCTTAGTACTTTTGGCTTTTATAGAAATCAGAAGTTAGGTTTGTTGCTTTGAAGCTTTTCTGGGTGAAGTAATGAAATGTTTTTCTATATAACCTTGCAAAACATTGTACATTTCAGTGATTTTGGGCGCTGGGGCAGAGGAGGAAGAGAGCAGAGAGGGTCTGACTGGTGAATAGGCAATTCTAATTACAATAATACAGCAAATACTATGTTTGCAATGTGCTTTCAGGTTTATTTGTCACTAGGAATTTGTTTTTGCACAATTACCTGTACTTTCTAAGTATGCTGTTTAAGGAATTTTGATGTGCGTTTAATCCTATTTATACTTTTTCTGCTACAGTCTTCTATCCCACATCTGTGACATACCCTTTTCTTTACACCAGTACTTCCCACTACAAATAAAACACTTTTGCCATGGCCTGAAATGAGTCACCTATTAACAGATTACAGCTATATTCATTAGCTTTGCATCTGTGGAAATCACAGGGGTCAGCACACCCGAGATTCAAGTGATGAGTTTTAGCCTGGGAAAGCTACCTTCCTGATAAAAGGTGCCTTCCTGGGACAAGAGAGGCTTGGCTGGGGGAGGGTGAGCAGGTCTGAACTCAGCACCAGCCCGTGGTGACTCTAAGCTTTGGTGTCAGTCAGGGTTTAGCACCGTGCTGCCCAAACCCGGCATGTCATGGCTCACACTGACCCAGACTTAACTAAGCCTGGCTTGACCTTAGCTGACTGTTCCAGCTGTATTCTGATGTGTCTGCACGGGGCTTGACTTATTTGCCACTGTGGGACAAAGGCAAATGATCTACACAAAGCACAGCTCGGTTTTCCTCGCCTCTTTATCGTGAGGATCGGTTTCCTCCGAGGAGTTTATGGTTGTTCCAATTAACAGCTACGGGGCTGACAAATACTCCTGGTCAAGTCATTAGGGCTTAAGCTCACAAGCCCTGTAATTTCAACAGAGATTTTAAACCCCCAAACTCTATTAGCACTAAACTTTCTGCATTGCTTCAGATAGTTAGAAGCCTCCATTACCTTTGACAACAGCAAGTCTAGGAATGTAAGCATGTCAAAGTAAGGATACCAAAGTCGTATGGTTTTCATCACAATAGTAACTTATATGTAAGTTTAACACATCAAAACAAGATTGTATGCTGCCTTCCCATATTTCATTTTGAATAAAACACTCAAACAGTGAGATTAAATC
This sequence comes from Certhia americana, assembly GCA_018697195.1. Classification (NCBI taxonomy): domain Eukaryota; kingdom Metazoa; phylum Chordata; class Aves; order Passeriformes; family Certhiidae; genus Certhia; species Certhia americana. Next base: position 55,384,454 of record CM031861.1, read on the forward strand.
ATGCTATGGCTTTTAAAGCCCTGGGCAACACGCTTTTAGGCAACCCACACCAGAGAAGGAGCTTCTGCAGAATGACTGCAAAGCACTTCTCACCTCCTGCCCAGGGGTGGGACTGGCTGGGAGCATGAGGCTGGAATTAGAGTATTTCCATCTACTTCCTCCTCAGACCAGGGGAAACACAGCAGGCAGATTGTCCCTCCAATCTGTTTTGGAAACACAGCAATAGCAGATACCACAAAATCCTTTGTTTAACTCTTCCCTTTTATCAAATGCGTGAGGAAATACACATCACATGAAATGGAGCTCACAAAATGGGACTTTTCACTTATCCTTAGTTCGTGGGCATAAAGATACAGGACATACATTTTTCATCAGATGTGGGAATCAGTATTTTATGGCTTAAAAAAAAAGTTTAGTAGTGTCTGAAGCCACAAGTGAGACTGGGTTTGCTCTCAGTGAGTTTTTTCTTCACAATGAGTGTGCACACACGTGTGCATTTCCACACACAAACACATTGGTAGGTCAGGGCCAAAATTCAAAGCTTCTGTTTCAGATTAGCTTTGCTTTTTTCTCATGTCTGGGTGCTCGCCTATGCCAAACAATTATCTCATTCATAAGTATCATGTTTGTAAATATTATATTTTTAATTTGAAAAAACAAGCATGTCTGAGAATATAAACAGTATTTTACACTCTACTCCTCTGCTGCAACATGGGGAACAAATAAATTGATTTATTCTTGTGAAGACTTGTTACCTTAGTTCAGATTTCTGATAGACAGCAATTAAAAGCTAAATTTCTCGTAATGTGTTAATATTAAAAAAATACAAAATCTATAAACAATCAACATTTTTATCAGCACAGAAATATATCTTTTTGTTGCTTTAATCTTACATAGTTAATGTGCAAATTCCTGAAAGCAATATATCCTTTTGTAAGACATAAGCCATCTGGATGCAGAATTTGTGTACAGAGTGAATACATAATTCATGTTTACAAATAAATGTGACACAAATCTCTGTTATTTATGCTTAAATTAAGATCCAGTTAGGCATGCAACGTGTAAACTGATGATCAGTGACATGCAGCTCCTATTGTCACTTCTCAGGACCTTTGTACAGTTCTGACATTATAAGCGGCAGGTGCAAGGAAAAAAGCACAGAAGTAATTAACATAAAATTATATTACACTACGCCATCACCCAACAGGTGTACTAGCAGGTGATCTTTCTAATTATAATGCACTCCAACATTTTCAGGGCTATTATTCCTTCTACATAAAAACCTGTGAATACAAACCATTTTTACCTCATTGCACAGAGGCTAAAAGCCATGGCACAGTAATTGGAACATCCAATATTAATTCTCTGAATGCTCTTCTTGTACACTTTGGGAAAAAAATCAAATGTAGGAAGATTAAAGTAAGTACCTATTTTAATATAGTCAGTCCTTAAAAGCTAATCCATCTGATTTCTTTGCAGTGGGGCTGAGAACCTACAGCTTCTATTGTATCTAGGTCAGAGCCAAGAGTTTTTTTACAGTCTCTGGGACAAAATAAAGATGTAATGAAGGGAAAAGGAAGTTGAACCAGAAGCTCTGGTTGAACTCTACCCTCATAATCTGAGGTGTTATTGAAGTCCAATTAATTTTATAAATATTCTTCAAGACAATTAACATTTTCAAGAGCTAAAATAAAATACTTTGCAATAGCAACAATAACATCAATGACAACAACAATGACAACAACTTATTCCCCTGCTCCTGTTTTGTAAGGAAACAAGTCTTGAAGCAGATAGCTGGAAGTACTTCAACCTGAGAAACTAACTCACAGCTGAATTTCAGCACATGGAATTCAATCAGAAAACTGCTGGGATACCATGACAGATAGAAAAATTGTCATATCTGGTATATGAGTAAGTCCAAGGTAAAACCTTCATTTAAACATTTTGCTTTTGTGAAAAAAACCCCAAACATTAAGGGAAGCTCACAGATTTCTCTTAGTGCATTTAAAAATGTTGAATTTAACTGCAACCTTCAACCTTAATGAACCCTCAGTTTATAATTGTACTACTATAGGATTAGTAGTATATTCTATTATATTCTTAATTCTGTTATTTTATTATTGAACCAGATAATTTCTTTACACCCCTCACATCAACTACCTATGCTGTTTTTGACTGATGCCATACATACAACTGACAAGAATTCAAGACACCAGCAGCCACCAAAACTTCCTGGAAGTCTCCAGAAGTGAATTAGCTGCTGCCATAATTTAAACTAACCTTTCTGCAATACCAAAATGAACTTACTGAATGCCAAGCACAAAAGTAGAAATTTGTGCAGTGATGAGACTAAACTCACCACACAGGCTGCAAACAATATAGATTCTTTTCAGAATGATCCCTCCTCTGTCTACACAGCAACATGAACCATCTGCATTTCAATTCACCTCCTGTCTGGCATTTTTCTATAATAGGAACAGATATTTCTGATTTTCAAAGTGTGATTCCTCTGTCCTCCTCCAGTCAAGTTCCTCCAAATATGTTTGTGTTTCTTGTTATCTGCTCCCAACCCAGCCTCCTTCACTCACCCACACCATACTGTCCTCCTGCTGCTGGAACAATTTGTTCCAAAGATTCCTACTCAAATGGTGTAAATTCCCCAACTCCTGGCTTCCTTCCTGATTCCTCAATGACTCCACAGCTCCTCTGTGGATCATTCAAGGTAATTAAGTCTGATATCTGCTTAATTCTGTGTCTGACTTCTATGTGATGAGTATTAAGTCACTGGAGCTTTGACAGAGCTTAATAAGGGGATTCAGTGGGTTACCAGAATCTGTCTGAATTACCTGTGGCAGCACTGGGCTCACACTTTCCAGGTTAGCTGAGAAGCACTTAAAAAAACCCCCCAAACCCACTGCTACAGGCCTTGATAATAAATTAGGAAAATCCCTGCTATCTTCAGATTAACTCTAACCTATACAGTCCCCACTGCTTGAGAACAGAGCAAAGTTGAATACAGTCTAATATTTCCCTCATTTCCTTACAGGGAATTCTTCTCCAACACAATGAATGTACTTTCCCCAGGTCCATTTAGTTCTCAGCCTATGGTTTTTCTCTGCATTGTTCCTTCACCTCTTCTTCCTCTTTTTCCACTCAAGGTTTTCAGATTCAATTTTCCCCCTTAGTCTAAGTTCTCTCTAGGGATTGTCCATACTCCATCTTTCTTAATCCACTAAGCACAGAAATGTATTGACCTCCCTAGTCAAAACCATTTCTCCTTTACTTTTGATGTGTCTTTGGCTTTTCATGCTTTTCTGTCAGGTCTAGCTCAACTCCTGCTTTTATTCCAGGCAGGCAATTTCCTTCTCACGACCATGATTCCATAAAGGGGTGCCATTAGGAATACAACTCCCTGCTTTCTGATCAAAGGCTGTGATGACACAGAACACAGACAGGAGGTGAATGACAAAGCAGAATCATGGAATATTCTGAGTTGGAAGGGACCCACAAGATCATCAGGTTCTACTCCTAGTTTTGAGATAGGGGAGGCATTGTGGAAGATAAATTATATCAATAATGAAATGCCTCTGCCAAAAAGGCAAACAACAAACTCCAGTGTATAAAGAATGATCTGTGAGACAGGGGGAGATAATGCTTCCTCTCCATCCAGGAAAGCCCCCACTAAAGTATTGTGCTTCACTTTGGGCACTACATTTTTAAGAAATATGCAGACCAGATGGAGAGAAGGCAGAGGACAGCAGAAGGGATGATAAGATATCTAGAAAACATGATCTGAAAGGAAAGATTAAATCAACTAAAGTAGTTTTGCACAGGGAAAAATGAAATAAACATTTTAACAAATAGGTGGAAGGTGCTGAAGTACTTCATGTCCACTGGGGACAGAGTAGTAAGTGTCAGTCTTAAAGTAAAGAAAGGGAAATTTAGGCAAGACATGAGGGAAAAGTTGGTTGTGGTACAGACAGATAAGACACCTCAGAGAGAATTCCAAAATCCTCCAAGAGAGGCCACAGAATGATCAGATTTGAGAGAAAGCACAGATGCACATTTGTCACAACTGGTGCCAGTCCAGCTGAGGCTGATCTTTGGAAGAGGAGCCATCTAGAGAGAGCCCCCCAACCCCCCAACACTCTGACCTGAGGCACTGGACCAAGAACTAATGCAGAGCAACTATTACACAGATTGCTGGGACAGGAGATAAGAGTAGAAGTGCAGGATGCATTGCAATTGTAATGGCATGCATATGCATTAATGCAGTGCTTTATGCCTGTGCTTTGTGTTGACAGTCACAGCATGAAACAGCAGCATAAACCACTTGGAAAAACCTGCCACACTTGGAAAAAGCCCAGGAATTCTTATATGCAGTATAGCCATTACAGCAAAGATGTCATTAGGAGACCATAAATGAACTGATTACTTCCTGTCTTTGCATCAAATCCTCAAGGATCAGAAAGATATGCCAGTCCTTGGCTGGAGGAAAACAGGACACTCATGATAGGAATGCCAGAACTTTTAGAATAAAATCCTAATAATAGAGCAATAGGAAATCAAACAAAAACCCTGTAACGTATCATCTTTGAGGCTTCAACCTTTCATATTAATTTAAAAATGTAAAAATTATACAGGCCCTTCTGACTTCAGCAAGGATCTCCATGGGCAGAAGGCTGTGTCCACATGGACAATGGAGGATTATGAGCTCTTTGCAAGGGTGTCAACAAAGAAAACCCCAATTGTATACACTCTTCACAAGTCAGTGCAATTCAAAAAAAAAATTTAAAAAAAGCATCTGAACAAACAACCACCTGTAACGTACAAAGACATTTACCAACACCAAAACACTGTCTTTTAGGCAGATATAAATAATTAATACAGAGTCAAACTTCTCCACTAAATCTACAACCTCAAGAAATTGTATTCTACTTTTCCTCTTTTGCATTTGTATGCATACATACATATACATATGTATATATCTGCATGCAGCAGCCTGTCAGTGTCACCCCACCTATGAAATTCTATAGACAGCTTTTGCTCATAAATCTGGAGGACACTTTTTCTTTCAGTAGAACAAACCCTTAATCTGGTTTCAATGAGTTGTAAAAGACAGCTCCTGTGATTCACCCCCTCCCCTCAACAGAAGCACTGCCTGTTAATCCAGCAGGAAATAACATTTGCCAGGATTGACAGCTGTGGATTTGTATTCAATTCCCAAATTAAAAACCAATGACAGTGCCTAGTTCAATGGAGATGTCAAGTAAAATAAAGAAAGTAAAAAACCTGCTGCTTTCTCTGTAAATACAAACATACATACATTTTGGATAACAATACTAAAAGCTAGGAATGAGATATAATGGGATTAAAGCTGTGTGCAAAGTTTCTCTTGAGGGTTTTTTTTTTCACCAACAATTCACATTTTGTATTTTTCCACTTACATATTAATTTTTTCCTTTACTCCTAATAAATGTTTGAAAACATGTTAAAACCTATTTCAATACCTATTTGAAACCCTGCAAAAATACAGTGTAATAATTTTCACAGTCAAACCAGCAAAATCTTCATATATAACAATAATTATTGCCCAATTCAAAGAAGCTTTAATTACCGACCAAATATTATGAAGAGATCTAATGCCACAGGTTCTCATGCTTCTGCAAAACCATATTAGAGGTTAATCAGAGAGCATCTCAGGCAGTTTCTATTGCTAACAGAAAATAATAATAATAATAATAATAATGTAAGAATCAGAGATGGAAAACACCAAGTAAAGATGGACTGTTTGACTGTTTTCTAGTGCTGTAACAAACTGCTCTGAAGAGCCCAATGCAACTTCTCCCTGTTCTAATAGTCTTTGGAATAAGTCACAGAAATATGATTCTTCCTGGGAATTCAATCCTATAATTATAATATTGATGATACATTTCGAATTCCTTACATTTCTGTAAATACTCCTCTCACTTTGCTAAAAATTACACCTTTCTTGTGCCTTCAGATGTCCACATTCCGCCAACACAATGCTTAACCAAGGCAAGAGGAAACACTCAGCCTACTTCAGCAACCTGCGAAACAACAAAATGCAAAGTGCTGTAACTTGCTGCTATTTACCTGTAAGAAGTGATCCTCCTGAGGTCTGCAATGGAAACACGATAGCCACACTCTTCCAAGACTTCTTCACAAGCAATTTCTTCTAAAGAAAGGCCTGGCTTGTCCACAATGCCAGCACAGAGTTCATAGGTCACTCCAACCACAGCAGGTAAGGGATTCTCCAAGGAAGGAAAACTCTCCTTGTCCTGATTCTGGAAGACTTGAGGATGATGCCTTTCTACTTCACACATGTAAACAGCTTAAAAAAGACCCCAAAAGACAAAGAAACAAGGGGCAGTATGTTAGTCTCTTCATATTAAATATAATAAAAGGGTGATAGATAAATTTTGCCTGTAAATTAACAACCATAAGAGTACTTCAGAGTAACAAAGAATTCAGCTGTGTTATCTGTTAAAATAATGACACATAAAACTGGAATTTTAAAGAACAAACATTCTCTTGCCATGTCCATAAAATTACTCTTTAAACTCTTACTTGTACTTACATCATCTGAAATGAATTCATGCACACCTTAAAATAAATAAAAATTGAAAAAAGAAGCTAGTTCATCCAGGAAATCTTAGTGCCAGAAACACCATAAAGCTTCCATTTGTTGGGCAATGTGGATATTGGGATTTAATTTAAACTATGCAGTTATCTTGCAGGGAAGTTGGGTTGCACATAAAGTACCATGTGCACAATGATGAGTCTTTCAGCCTGTCAACTCAGCTGTTATTTAGAAAGGGCATGAAAAGCATGTATGTTTGTTTGAAAAAAAAAAAAAAAATCTTCTTTTGAACATACAGTTAGTTCCTTGCACAGATTCCTGTGTGGAGTCTGAAAAAGACTTCTTGAACTAATCTACAAACAGCTGCCACTGTAATGCACTCCTAAAGAAAGTGCAAATGTCAGATTTTAGTGCTTATTTAAGCAAAACCTCTCACTGATGTCCACGGAAATTTTGCCTGAGTGGGAACTGGATGTCAACACACAAAGAATCCCTACTGACAGACAACTCCAGATCATTTTAACTTTAATAAACAGGTATAATTCCACTTGCTTTTCCCTTGAAATTTCCTTATGCCTATCCCCTTGCTTTCATGAAAGGTTTCCAAGAGAGTGTTATAAACCACCCTGAATAAAACTATTTTAAACTCTGAACCTCTTTTTATTCCATTACAGTATTTTTACATGCATATTTCACATACACATAACATGGTTTTCAAATTAGTTTCTCTTTTATTTCCCATTCTAAATCTTGCAGAATTGATATGTAAGAACTCAGGTTTAATAGGCAACTGTTTGTCCTTCCAGGTACTGTAGCTTGGTATTTCTTTAAAAAAGGTGTCTAGAGAAATGTTGTTGCATAATAGTGAAGTACCACAGTGACTTCTTAAGCACTTGGTCTCTGAGGCAGTCTACACCCCAGAAATTTGTGCCTGGGCTCTTTCTGCAGTTCTTGTTTTGACACCTCAGAACTGCAGAATAGCAAGATCTGCACTTGAAAGGAAGATGTCCAGATCAGTCCAATATCAAAATCTAATCTTTCTCCAGAAGTTAAAACTTTCAAAGCTGCTAGTCTTTGAAATTCAAACAGGTATGGATTGGAGTTTCCATTTCCATTTCCATGACTACTTGAGAGACATGACTTAGAGCTTAGTTTTCTTTTTAAAGCACAGCATGAAGCCAGAAAAAAAAAATATATTCCCTGCCAGCTCTAAGGGACAGCTCCTTGAAGGGTGTCTATTGTCATTATTCCAAAAACTTCTAAAAGCTAGGAAAATTATCATAAATGACAACTATATCCAAGATTTCTCAGAGACGAGCCAAATCCTCTGAAAGTTTTATTTCTTTTTTAGTACTGACATATCCATATCAGATAATTAAAAAAGGAACAACACATGCATCCGATTAAAGGCTTTGGACACTAAAACAGGATGCAGGTAAGAGTGTGGGGTACAGAAATATGAAACTGTGACTTAAGAGTGTTAAAAGTCTTCTGTATCCCTGAAACCCATCCTGTCATTCCATCAGGCACCTGCCATTCTCCTTCTCCCTCCGCACAACTGGGCTCCACGTAGATCAAAACCTACATTCCCAGAAGGACCTAATCCAGCAGCCCTCTTCAGAGCAAATTCCTGTGATATGCTTATACTTCAAGCCCAGGAACAGTTTTCCCCTGTAGATAAGGAAGAAAAGAAGCAGTACCAGCCACTTCTGCAAGAACCCAAATATTAGAGCATTCACCAAGGAGCCTGATTATGAATTTAATATCACCTGGCTTGCAAAGGTTCAAACTCAATTTATCTCTCACAGATAAGCAAAGCCTAGAAAGCCAAGCTGCCTGCTAATATCAGGGAACACAGAATCTCCCATAACCTTCTTGAAGGTGCAAAACTGAGTGCACAAGTGATGCGCTGGTGATAAAGAATTGGATGGAAAAAAAAAAAAAAAAAGGTGTGACCTACTGGGTAAGGCACACTCCTCAGAGGGAAACCTGTGAACCTCCTCTTCCTCACCACAGGTTATCGTCTTCTTGCAAATCCACAAGTTCAGAAAGCAGAATCCAGAAGCCCCAGCACAGCCACCCATCCACTTGTCCCACATCCCTTGTTCCCTTGTCTTCCAATGCTTCCTTGGCCAGGAATTGCCACTGCATCATTGCTGGGCAGTCTCCTGCACCAGGATGGACACAGCCACGAGCAGCACATGAGGAATCAACATGTGCCAGGAGAGCACATCAGGAGAAATGACCACAGAAAGGCTTGTCAGGCTTTGGAAAAGGCTTCCCAAGGAAGCAGTGGAATCCACATTTGGACTGATTACCCTGGAGACACTCAGCTTTATGAAAGTTTCCCCTCAGAGTGGAAACTCCAGTAGAACTGATGTTCTCACCTTCCTTTTTGTAATGTGGGACAAAGGATAGGTGGTTCAACCAAAAAGAGCAGAGAAGATCACTGCTGTTATTAAAAGCACCCTTTGTAGGTGATGCATACAGGGACTTCTTTGTTATCCCTACACAGAGGAAAACAACATTAGGGGCTAAGGACCCAGTGGGGTTTGGCTGTCTGGGAAGGTGCTGGCTCCTCTCTAAACTTCTGACTGCACTGGTGTTTTATACCTCCTGAAAGAGAGCAGGGCTTATGATTCAAATATTTGATACTGTTTATTTTAAGTCAGTGGAAAAACAAACGTCACAATCCATTGAAAGGTCATTATACTTACAGTGAATAAACCAGAGTACATGTTCATAGGTCACAACCTATAATATTTTATTATGTTTGAAAATGTGGTCAATTGCCTACCAAATTAAGCATTGACCAATACCTTTGCAAATTAGTCATGGGTGACGAACATATATAGAGATACACATTTCTCTTTCTTCTCTCTGCTCCTCCCAAATGTGTGACTTCATGATCATTCAAGATGATCTAAGCCCAGAGCACACACTGTTTGCCTCGTTGGTTGTGTGCTTCTGCCACCCTCAAGTCAGCATGAACTCCATCAGCTCCCTGATCCTCAAAACCTCCTGTCTGTCCATTCTGCTGTGACTGCATAAGGGCTGCTGCTGCCAAAGGGAATGGGGTGGGAACATACAGGCAGGGAGGGATGAGTGCCTTCACAAGCAGCACAAACATCAGTGGGAAGAGCTGCTCCTGCCAGCACAGCCCAGGGGAAGGCAGCACACATGGCACCAGCACACGTGCAGGGGACGTGCCTGGAGAGCGAGCAGCAGCTGTTCACTCCCAGCAACAAGTGATCACCTTCCTGGTGGGATCCTGGTAGATCTGGCAATGAGAAAAGCCTCAGCCTTTGTCTTTGCTTTGTGCAACAGGCACAGGGCACACAATAACCATGGAATGGAGATCTGGTTATAAATATAGGGACCTGAGTAATGGCAGGGCATGGTTGTGATCACTGAACTGCTGTGGGGTGTGTGACTCACCACTGTGCCTAAGGCCAGGTGTCTGAGCAGCTCCAGCCTCTGGAATGGCTTAACTCCAGTCTTTTGAGGCTGATTTGACACTTTCATAGAGATAATGCAATGAATGTTTTGCTGCTCAGTACGTATATAAATATGTACACATATGAAGGCTTCCCCCCAAGATTGCCTCAAAGAGAGCAAGAGCTATGGGAGCCATTTATTCACTGGCAAATAAAAGACAGTGGATTAGTGATGAACAAATAACCAAACACTTTATGCAAGTCAATTAGCACTTGATGAGAAGGATGCACTGTCAGTGTAACACTGCTGCACAGCACTGGAGAGGCTGTAATCACTGTCGGGAAGAAAGGGCAGTGTGACACTACCCTGGAAAGTTTTCTATAAAGTCTATCATGAGCAGTCTTGAAACGGTCTCTTAGCAACAGTCAGTGAAATACCTTGTCATTTCTTTGAATTAACATGCAGCGAACATGCATTTTGTTTTTAACTTCCAGGAAGTAATATTGCTTTGAGTTAAAATAACTGAATCACAAACTCAGAAAAAAATTTATATTAACCTAAATTCATAATAACTGGTAAAACGAAGCTGCCCACACACTGATGAAAAAGCATATAGTCCTGAATCACCCTCATTTTAAATTTTCAACCATACAATGCACAATAAGACAGTACAAATAAAAGGAATATTTAAGACAAAACAAAACAACAAGGAAAATACTGTGCTTCTGTACAAGTAGGTCAAGAAGGAACTTCAAATTATAGTAATTTCTTGCACGATCGTTGTAGAGCTGTTTGTAATTTCATTCAAAAGGGGACAATAAACAGCCCAAAAGCAGAATGTAAGACTACCCTAATCATTCGTTTCATCTGTAATGGAAATTTCCCTGGTTAGAAATTCTGACTGACTGAAAAGGATGGGCTATCTTACAAAGAAACAGAATATAGAACAAAGATTTTATCACCACAGATGCACCAACTTTTAGCTGCTAAACCCTTAAAAGCTTGCTTCACTAGAGAGCAAAAGTAGATCTAAAAAAGAGGATTACCTGGGCGGAACTGCTTCACCACAACAAAGCACTGCCGAGAAGTATTAAAGATCAGGATTGACACACTGAGGAGGAAGATAAAAAAACCAAAAGATCAATGCTTTATGAAGGATTAATGTAGAACCATTAAACTTACATCTTGTGAATTTAATTTCAACTACATAAATACATGTAAGATTTATTGTTAAAACTGCAACACAACAAGGTCCTTGTCTAAAATCCAACTAGAGGGATAGATAACGGGTCATGCTCCCAAAGCCCAGGATAATTTTGCTCAAAATTAAGTCCCTTTTGTCTCCTGGCACGCAAAATAAGAACCAATCAATTCCTTCTTCCCAACAGAAACACCACCACCACCACCTCCTTTTTCAGTCTAAGAACATTGGTACTAGATAGCAAAAAGTCCTTACAAATAAAATCATTTTTTCCCCTTTTATCAGTCTCAAATTAGGATAGTCAAAAACTCAGGCACAGTCTAGTCTCATTTAGAGCCAGTGACTTCTGTATAAGCACACAGCATCTCTTACATGCAGCCTTCTGCTGAGCTCAGGTTTCAAAACAGATACTATCCAAGTCAAATTTTGTACAAATTTAAGCCAGTAGCTTCAACTGCTACATTCAGTGGTTCTTTGGTTGCTTGCAGTACGTGTCATGGGGACACCTGATGGGCTGAGAATTTGGACATGCTCTGAGTGTGGAGTGTACTGATGTCTTCTGCTTGCCTAACACATCTAAGGTTTTACTAGTTTAAGAAAATGCAGACAAAAGTTTTTCTCCTTAGTTGGTAGCCCACTGCCACCTGAAAAAACAAATGTATATTTTTCCCATTACCATGGCAGCATTCTCTCATTTGTTCTGCCTCACTGTATGCAATCGAGCTGTTAATTCATTATTCTATGAATTCTACAATAGATTGGACTTACAATGGCATATTTGCAGGTTTGAGTCAAACTTTCAACTTTCCTTGTAAAAGAGCTCTATATTTATTTTCACTATTTGATTTAATAATGAAGCCTCGAGCTGCCAAAGAAAATGCTATCTGATGATTATTAAAAATAATGTTAATGTTTATTATAACAATATATAAAAACCAAAACAGAAGGGAGAAGTCCAGATGTTAGTATTTATATTCATGCTTGCTATTCTCAAAGACCTGTACTGCATATTGATGGCTTCCTGCCCTGGGAGATGTCATTTGCAGGCAATTTTAAAGCAAAGGTTTCAGCCTTCAGAGCGGCTGGAGGAGAACATTCACTCAGTTTACTGGCACTAGGGTTCCTGATAGAATATCTGGGAGTTTGTGTAGGTTGCTGGAAGAAAGAAAGTTAAACCACAGACTGTAATATTTTTAAGGTTATTTAAATATTATTCTTTAATTCTTAGATTTTTTTTTCTTTTTCATGACCGTTCCTCTCTCCAAAGCAGTACTGTCTGAGGCAGACACTGCTCTAAATAAGGGAAAAGGAATTACTGCTACTGAACCTTTGTTGTTTCGTCCACGGGCACTGCCTGAAACTGGAGGGAGCAGCAGCCTAAAGCTGCTGATGGAGAGTGGAAGCTTCCTGATGCAGATGGTTGCCCTTTACCTTTCTTTACATCCACCACCCCAGGCCCAATCTTTCCTTTGGCTTGCCTTCTTCAGCACGTCTCATTAAATAACTCATACCAACTCATTAAAAATGGCTCAGCTATTAGACATTATTTTTTCCTAGGAGTCAATCACATGAGATTTTTATGGAACAGATGGGAAAATTAAAAACAATCTGTCAGAATTAAGGAACAAGATCAAATTAGCTGGAAAGGAGTAGCAGCAAGTTATTACAATTGTCTGCTTCTCACACCATCTTGAGATGAGAGGGTACAGAAATGGCACAAATCTGTAGAACTTTCCATTTAATTACTTCTAATTTTCTGAGAGACTGACAAACAATTTTGCACAGAAATTTACTTTTTTTAACAAACCACAACACACAAGTTCTAAAATTTCCTGTCAGAATTGGAGAGTCATGGAAGAGAAAGTTCAGAATTGTACCTTCTTAGGAGGGGAGTAACATGGGAAATGTTATACAAATATGGGAAGGCCCTTTGCTGTTTCTTTGTTCACAAGAAACAACATAACTTGAAATATTTCCACAGATCACCGGGTCTGTAACTTCTCCAAACCCACTGAAGGCTGCATTCAGGACACTGATTTGGGTATTGCACAAAGTTAGAGCAGGACAGTTCAACTGAACTAAATGGAGAAGCCTCACTCCCATTTTCAGTGGGTTTCCTTATAACAACCCAAAATGTGAGTTCAGAGGACTGCTCTGGCCTATAAGGAAAATATTTATCTTCTGGAGTTTTAAACCATCATACAAAGAATTCACTACAAAATTGCTTTGACATTGCTATTTTTACAGATGATACAGGCTACCAAAAAGAACTACTACAAATCCATTAGTAGGTCCAAATACATCTTTCAGGGGTGCCATACCATGGGTATTTGATGTTTCAAATCAAATGATGATCAAATACAGAGGTATTTGATGTTTCAAGGCAATTCCCTTCAAAATATTACAACCAGACTTATTTTAGGGTATTACATACACAGTTTTTAAGTGACGAGTAAACATATAAAAATTTAAAACATCCACAAGGACTTTTGTGAGCATCTCCACAACTAAAAGATGCAGAAAAGAAATGAACATTTGGGAAAAACTCACAGAAGCACCAGAAAAGGAAAAAAACCACAAAAAACCCCAACCCAGCCACATTCCCTAAAAGAAGGCAGTAATACTATAAAAGAACTTAATCTAAAATGGATATCAAAGGTCCTAATGTAGCAACAGGCTTCATGTCTCAAACAGGAGCACAAGACCACTTTTTTTATTATATTTTACAAAGGAAAAAAAACCCAGATATAAAAGGATCATGATAAATCCCAAGCTTCCATCCACACCTTAAAACAAGCTGTAACACCTCTGCATGAAGGAACAGTGTCTCAGCTTAGACTTGCTAATCTTTGCACTTTGTGTGGCAGATTACTCTTACCATATTCCAGAGGTGTGGATCTTTGCTGGCCATTCCTCCAGCAGCTGACTGATGGAAATCAGAGGTGTAAAAGGAGAGGTCAGGAATGCAAATACCACTGACCAATGAAGGAGACTTGGCTCCTCCACACCACATCTGTCGGTGGCTGCATTAGGGACTACAACCAAACAGGAAAAGAACTTTCTAGGAGATGACAGAGTGTGTACAGTGTCTTGCAGGGCTGGTGAAGACCAGAGACCTACTTAGCCTTCAACCCAACCTCATCCTCAACCTCCCACTGCAGTAGCTCCCACTCACTTTATTTTACACAAAATAAATCACTACTCTAATTACAGTAGTTTTCCCCAAAGAAAGCATGCATGTAAACAGCTTACTGTGCAATGACGTAGAATATTGTTCTTTCTATAAATATGGGAACAATTAGAGTAGCTTTAAAATATTGTAAGAAAGATATATACCTGAAATGTCACATACAAAGAGCATGTAACCTGTACTTGAGCTGTTACTGTACTCAAGTTTGCAGCTGAAGTGTGTCTGGTCTTGGCACCTAACATGATGTTTTCTGAAAGGGATTCCAACTATTCAGCCAAGGCTCTCATGTAGCATTTAACCATTTAAACTTCAAAAAAGCCCTGAGTGAAATAGGTATCAGGATTCTCTGATGGATATTTGAGTTCCCTAAACTAAGTTAATGTGCAGAAATCAGACAGCTGACCCAAGAATGCTTCAACATAAGAGGGCAGAACCTTAATTCCTCTTCCATCTTTAAGACTCTTATGAAAAGAGAAAATACCCACCTGAATACAACATTTACAGCTGAAAACACCTCTGAGAATAGTTTAGAAAATGACTCCATTGTGTGCCATAGAAAACTACTTCCACATTTTTCCTTCCCCCAACATAGTACAGCTCTGTATTTACTGAAATCACAGTAACTGATGCTTTGTGATATTCCAGCTCAGCAGACATTTAGCTAGAAACACTACAACTTCACACTCTCAAACCTGAGAAAGGAAGGTGGTGTTTCATGGAGCAACACAAGACGTGCAGCATTTGACCACAGCAGCTCCGAGGTAGGGGACAGATGAAAACTGACATCCTGTTAAAATGTGCACACACACATATGGACCATGCAAAGTTAATTCTTTTGAAATACATCCCAGCAACTGAGATCTGCAAATGAACTTTACTACAGCTTCTTAAACACGTACTTCTAGCACTATAGTTAATCCACATGCAACTGCTGACACTTATTAATTGCTTTTCATAAGACAAACTTTCAAAGTCCTTTAATAAATAAAGATTGATTCAGTCTTTCTTTATTCTTAGTCATGGCCTTAACGCTGACTTTACAAATGTGAATTTGTAAACTAAAAAATAATTTTAGAAAATCCCCACAGTATAGCAATAGCAAAGACAAGGACAACACTCCTGTACTTCTGTTAGTGAATGAAGACTCCCAAGGCTGGAGACAATGAATTTTAATGACAATCTCATACTAGTAACTAAAATACTAATACATTAGATAAATGATGAGGTAACACAGGCAAAGAAATTCACCTTTCTTAAATCCTTGTAAGAGTAACTCAGGAGCTGCTTGTGTCAAGCTGCTTGTGTGTGATACACACAAATTGTGACCAGAAATGAATAGTGGAAGATAAAGCACCTAAAAAAAGACTGACATTAACACTGAAAACCAAGACTTCCCAGCTATTAACCTCAGCCACTTTCACCTACTTTTAAAGGTTAAAAAGTATCTCAAAATTAGTTTAAAACCTGTAATACTGGAAAGTGCTGCCTACAAACAATAATCTCAGCTCCATGGGGGAGACTTTAGGAACTAATGATGTACGATTTCTAAAAAACCACAACAAACCAACCAAACCAAACTACCAAAACCCCTCCAATACTAATAATACAGCGCCTGCAGTACTTCAGTTACCATTCTCAAAGAAGACAAAGACAAAGGAATGGCAGATTCCAAAAGGAGACACAAAAACGGCATGCAGGAATAAAAGCAAGTAAGCGATTTAATCAGCCCCCTTGACTCTCAACAGATATTTGGTTTTAAAAATCCCTTTGATACAATCAGAAGAAAACAATCAAATGTAGTGTGCAACCACAGAAGTATTTAGAGATGCATTCATCTCTGCTGGAGAGTATGTGAATATAAACCATATATTTAATATTTTTGCCCACATAGCTCATAAAGGAGAAAATGTCAAGATTTAAAAATCGTACTAGATGAAAAGTTAGTAATAAATAAATAAATAATTTAGAAGTCCATTGTTTTAGCTTTAAGTATAAATTTGTTTTTCTTCTTGAAAACTTATATGAATTTGTCTTTCTTTGTTCATAGAGGAATGAAAAATTGATTATTCATAGTTTTCCATGTCAAGCCTATAATTCCATCTAGTCTTTTTAAAATACTGTTTTTGAGAAACACCTCAGACCACAAATAAACTATATTCATAAAATGCTAAGGGGTTGGAATGGACCTTAAAGATCCTCTACTTCAAACACCCTCTGTCACAGGCAGGGACACCTCCCACCAGACCAGGTTGTTCAAGGTGTTACCCAACCTGGCTTTAAACATTTCCAGGGTTGGAGCATCCACAACCTCCCTGGCCAACCTGTTCCAGTGCCTCACCACCCTCACAGTAAAAAATTTTTTCCTAATATCTAACTTAAATTTGCCCTCTTTGAATCTGTACCTATTACTCCTTGTCCTGTCACTACAGCTCCTGAGAGTCTCCCTCTGGCTCCCCTGTGGGCCCCTGCAGATCCTGCAAGGGGCTGTGAGGTCTCCACACAACCATGTTCACATTTGTGAACGTGTCCTCTCCTTGTTCAGATCTAAAATGCCTGTGCTTTCAATTGGAAAGTGATATTCAAAAACCACCTAGAATTTGAGAGCCAACACTCAAAAATAATTCTTTAGGAGGAGTTAACCTTCAGGAGGCCCTGCTTCATCTTATTTCAAAATTATTTTTGATATCTATAAGGAAAATTTGTCTGTAGCCCCTGTGCCACTTGTGTATTCCAATTAACCATGTACTTCACAGCTGGACACATCCTGAAAACTTCTAATGTGGTGTCTAAAGCACTGTCTTCTTCCTTTTATCAGCACAGCACCCAGTACCTTAAGCCAGAGAAAACAGCCCCTTGGTTTTCAGAACAGAGATGTAATAAAGCTGTACCCTTTGATTATTCTCCAGTGCAATTCCTTTAGTTTCCCAGAACTTCAGCTATAATGCAGATAGTCCTGAGATTAAATGTGTGTGCTTGCACAATCTTTACTGGTTCATTTAAGTCTTCCTTCAAAGCATTTTGCATGTTTCAAAGGCCAACACCAATCCAATTGGCTGCTTAAAATGCAGCCTATTACAAAAGCAAAGCTATAAGCTCCTGACAAAAACATTCACCCTTTCATACTAATCACAGATAAAGTGGATTTGGCAATAGATAATTAGAGACGTCTAAAAGACTTCTGTATTCTGATGAAATTTGAATGCTTTCTCCAACACAATGTAAATATTTAATACTAAATAAATCCAGAATAAAGTGGTGAGCCACGTATGCTTACGAAAATAAACATTACTTTGGAAAAAATCAAAAGGAATATTGGTTTCAGTAAACTGAACTGCAGCAGGAAGTTGTTCATGACACCATAAAGCAGGAAGCATATGTTTGGTTAATCATCAGACCAGCGTAAAAATGAACTAAGAAGTGGTAACAAACCCATACACATGCACTTTTAAAACACAATTTATATCTACTTGTTAAGTAGCAATTTGTATTGCCAACCAGAGAATATGATTAGGACAATTTATTTGGAATAAACAATTCTCTCAGCAACTTATTTTCATACAACAAAGAAAAAAAGGAAAAGAAAATTCAACTGCAAAATAAATGAGACATCAAAGCATGCAGTTCTCAATAACATTCCTTAAGTGTCATATCTTGGCCAGTATCCCAGGATACCCTTTGAAATGACACATTGCATCTCAATGGGCTTCTTTCAACAAAATATTTTAATAAATAAATTCAGGTTTTATGCTAAGTTATTTGATTAAATACAGCTTTATGGGAATTATGTGCAAGAGATGTCAGAGTCTGATAGGCTTTTATTCCAGTTCCTAATTATTTGTGAAACTGCCATTCATAAATGCTATCAACATAGTAAGACAAATAAAAAATCCACCTAAAAAGCCTAAGTATGGCTCTATTCCATTCTGAAATGGCTAAAGTCAAAGATGTAAAACACCATCAGCTTTCAAGGACAGCTCACAAAACAAAAGGTTCAAGTGTTCTGCACTAAGGTAAGGGAAACCAGCAACTTTGTTTATCACCCACCAAAATCCAAATATGATGTGCATAACACAACCTCTTTCCAGGTATAACTGCACAGTCTCAGTACCATCAGTGAGAAACTGGTAGTTGTCCATGTTTTCCTCAATTTTCCCATTTCTAGAATAAGGTTTAAATAATTTCCTCTTTTCCAAGACATATTTTCAGCTAAAATTCTAAAGGCACTCCAATTACAGAACATTTCCTAGCTTTCCTAAGATTATTTTTACCAATCCCAACTTCAGGCCAGGATCATGCTACTTTCTTTAGGCCATGTACAAACTCTTGGCACCCTTCATAAAACAGGTTTATTTCAAAATCACCTGAAAGCAGAGGGAAGACTCTTTCTGATTTCAGTGCTTGCAAAAGAATAAACACATTCATTTATTTTGCACATTATTGGAAACACTGGAAAATGAAATCCCTAAGCTTGTAAAAGCCCCAAGATGCTTCTAATCTGGATACCAGAAACCTGTATTCTGAAATTTATAGTTAATCAGACAAAATTCTTGTGTACCTGCTTAGTTATAAGAATTTTCATGGATTCTATTCTTAAAATTAGGCAAATATTTAACCTCCCAATGAGGCAATGTCCTCAATAAAGATTTTATTGCCATTTTACCCTGTTTCAGTGATACAGCAGAGAAGAGATTATATGCTATAAGGTGCTTTCATATCACATGCTTAAAATGATTAAATGAGAATCTGAAAATTTATGATTTCATGTTTCTCTCTGATAACTTTACAGCATCTCATCTCATGTTTTTCTCATTCCTATGCTTTTATTTAGATTGGATCCTAAGGTAAGAACATAGTAACTCCTTTTAAAGGACAGTAAATATGCCTGCAGAATTCCTGGCACAAAAGCAGAGGATGTGTCAAGTCTTCACTGTAGAAAACCCCAAAAATGAATAAAAAACACAGCCTTAAGTGCATTTTATTTGCAAATATCATATGCAAACAAATCATGTAATTACTCAGGTTGAAGGAAACTAATAGGCTACTACATTTTTTCCTTCTAATACCAGGAAAATTATCATTATCCTGATAACATCCTTGATGGACAGATATCAAGCCTAGACCTGAGAATTTTCAATGACAGTGATTACAAAACATGCATTCCTGGATTATCTTATTCCTTATTGGTAAAAACAAGTTTCTTAGTGTTTAATTTTAAAAATAGTTTCCCCACCATACATCATTTCTCATTCTGCATTGATTACTGATGAAATTAAATGATTCTGGCCTGCTATGTAATATTCCTTTACATTTTGTGATAAGTGGTAATTTCTTTCCTCAGTTGTGCTATACTTTGCATGAACATGCCCAGCCCTCATTCCCTTCTCTCAGATATTATTTCCCTAAACTCTTCATCATTTTTGTTTGTTGAACTACCTCCAGTTGATTTTAAACCGTGCATTATCTTCCACACTATCTTTGAAGATAATCAAGAAAATTCCACATCATTGACACCCTGGAGGAGACATTACAAAGGCAGACAAGGTTTACAGAACAACAGCACATCATTGAAAGTAAAAGGCATATGCCACCCAAGAAAAAAATATTCTTTTCCTTTTTTTACCTATGAGGATGTTAAAAAGCTGTATTTTAAAGCGACTGTGATAATTCTTGCACAAAAGAAGCATCTGAGTTAAATTTCATGGTGTCTTATAATAAACTAGGACATAAACCAGAAAAATACATACAGGATTAAGTTTCCATAAAGCCCAAATGATCTGGCATATGAAATAGGAGAAGGAATTTAATCCACTCCTATAATGTGGTCAGGGCACATGACTTCCACCCTGTCTCCATAGCTGCCTGCTCCAGCCATGGGGCCAGAATAGCAGCCGTGGCTCCTGCAGGCCACTGGCCCAGCTGGCTGAGCCATCCCTGGCTGGCTCCCGGGGCTGGAGCAGGATGCAGCCGCTGCTGGCACGGCTGCTGGGCTGCACTCCACACTGCCCTGGGCAGGTAAGTGCACAGCACAGAGCCTGCACACCTTCCTCTCCTCTGTCTGAGCTAGGCTCACTCGTAACCTGCCTCGTGAACCTCCTCCTGTTAGCCCCCAGCAGTGGCACTGCAGGAGGGAACAAGCAGAGATGCAGATTGCTTTGGTTTCCTTCACCCTGTAAACTCACTCCGGATGGAAACAGACATTTTTCAGTAGTCTTTGTATGAGATAAAGAGACTATCAGATTAGGGATTAATTTGTTTTAAATATGAAACAAATTAATCTATTAAAAAAAAAAAAGGCAAAACTTATAAAGCAGCAATATAAGAATAAACTTTCAGTCTTTTTCATTAAGAATTTTTTTTTAAGTCAGGAATCGCTGCTGAGTCACCATGACATGCTTTTTGAAGGTAAAAATGCAGCATGAATGGGGTACAATGCACAGGTAGAGTTGCAAGTTTTTTAGTCAAAATGCTTTTTATTCATGACATGGTATTTTCAGAGTTGAGAGGAACTCAACGTAACTATCTTGCACACAATTCAGTCTCCTCAAATCTGCTCTCTTTCAAATGCAGTGAACTTTACAGTGATTTTTTTTTTTCATACTTTCAAATAGAGAGGCAGACATAATTTTGTTTTGTCAACTAGTAAAAGGTACAGTTGTGTCCCCGTTCTCAAGCTTTATTACTCAAAGCACAGAAGGGAGCACATGACTGTACACTGACCTTCATCTGTTCCCAAATTATGCCTTTTAAAAGCCTTGAATCTGTTTAAGGGGAGCTGCTGAAACCTGAAACGAACGTGGTCTATTGCTTTATAAAGTAGATGAATGTAGAACTTAAGTATTACATTTCAGGCTCTTACTGTACTAAATATAGCAAAATTAGGATGAGGGAGAATATAACTGTAACCTGAGTCTGGTTTTAGAGAATATTTTTTTGTTACAGGTATTGATGGTTACTCTGTAAAATTTAGTGTGTTTCTATTTCCAAAAGAAAATCACCACAAATTTGCAGAAGGAAAATGTTCTTCTGATAAAGTCTTATTTTAAAAGCTGAGGCCTTAAAAAAATTAACAGCCCTTCAGCCCACAAATCACACCCCCACAAATTGCTAACCAGTTCTGACAGACTGAAGTCTAAAAAGAATCTTGAAATACACCTTGCATCTAAGTTTTCACAGCTTGCATTCTGCTTGATTTTCATCAGGATATGTTTAATAATGACCAAACACATCGTGTTGAGCATTAAAGGGAAAATGACACTTAATTAGAAAACTAAGCAGTGCATAACTGCAGTAAGCATCTTCTGCTGTGTGCCTAACACAAGAGGCCAAAATTATGTAACTCTTAGGAAAAACACCTCAATAAACTTGTCCAATAATTACAGTGGAGAAGAGGCAATCAAGGATTTTTACTTCATTCATTTTTAGTAAACTTCACTGTTGCTTCTACAGACCTTCTAATAATAAAATAATAAAACCTTCCAATTAGCTCTGATGAAGTTCATCTGCATGTTTCAAAGAAAGATTAACTTAAATGTAATTCCACAGGACAAGAACAATAGTAAGCTTGTTATTTTCCAATAGAAAAATGGCTTAGAAATTAACAGATTTCTTGACAAGTTTGCAACTTTTTGACAGTTTTCAGATGGAAACTGTAACACTCATTAAGCATTTAATATGCTTGTAAAATGATAGAAACCTTCAGGATGTGAGTTTTGGAAATCATCTGATCAAATCTCCTGTTAAAAGTCACACTAAGTTAGGCCTGAATTCTCAGAGTCTTGTCCAGTCAAGGTCTGAATTTCTCTAAGGATGGAGATTCCTCAGTCAGTCTCTCTGGGCAAAGCATTCCAGGGCCAAACTATTGTCCATGGGTATGTCTTTGTGTTGTGGAACTTCCTTCTGTTAGAATTTAAAACTAAATATGGTAAGAAATGCTGCTTCTTTTGTCTGTGCTGACACACAGGTGATTTTTGACAGCAGAGGTTCTGAAGGTTTGCCTTAATAGTTTATTGTGTGACCAGTAATAAATTGGACATAACTATTTTTGTCTTTTAAGTGGCAGGGAGGGATTGCGAATAACCAAATAATTGTTCAATATAAGTTACAGCAGTGACTCCAGGATTGATGTCTAGTTCTGATTGAACTTGATCTTAAGAAAGCTCATGAACCACATACTGTTGACTCATGCCCAGATCTGCAAAAACTAAAGGAAAGGAAAAAAATAAAAGGAAAAAAAGGAAAAGTAATACAAGTTCTGCTATTTTACTCTGTGCTAGAGTTACATCACCAGACTGCATATGGTTAAATGATCTTGCTCTACTGCAACATATAGTGAGATTTTAAAAGATGACTCACATCTAAGGCAAATGAAGTGACTGCAGTCATTATGTTTTTGTCTTTGTATAATTTAATCAGCTGTTCATCTGAACAGTTGGAAAGGATACATTTAAACAACACTAACTTCTTTTCTCTTAGTAAATATTTTCCTGTAACTTCTGATACAAATCTATTAAATATTGGCTTATATTAACCTAATTTGAAATGAGACAGAACACTGGGGTCCCAAAGGAACCCAGAACACAGGCTCTCAGTTCACTACCATGCAGCAAGGAAGTCAGTCTTAAGCATGTTTACTTGTGCTGCTGAAAGAGGATGACAAATAAAGACATGGGTTAGGCACAGTGTCTGGTTTTATATGATTACTCAGTTGTTCTTTTAATTCATCATCACTAAATTCATAGTACACATCAATTCTATGAAAATATATCATATATACATGTGTTCTTTACAGATCTGGCATTACAACATGCTCAGTTCATGTCAATAGCCCTATTACAGACACTTGGAGCATTTATCTGTAAGTAGTAAGTTATGAATACTAATGAAAAGGTACTATGGAAAATGGATCTTAATCCTGGAAAACATCTACAATCTTCTTCAAGCAGACACAAACACTAGGAAATCCTGACCAACAGAATGTGTCCCAGAAACCACTCCTCTTCTTCAACATTTATCCTTCATTAACAGTAATGAACCTGTAAGAGCTCTCTCAGTATGAAGTTCTCTATAATCTTCAGGAACTACTTAAGATGACTTTTCCCTATAACAAGCATCACAGCTATTAAATACAGTGAATTGTAGGGCTTTAATGTATTATAAGGGATTTTGAATCTGACAAATGTATTGGATAATAATTGCCTTCGTATTCACAAAAAAAAAAAAAAAAAAAATGTAAACCCATAGATTTCCTATGCAGAAAATTCACATTACTACCTTTGGTTTCTGAAGCTGCAATGATTTTCCTTGTGAAAGAGTGTTAGACATTCTGCATTTCAAGAGTAGTCTCTAATAAGTTCGGGTGGCAGCTGTTGTACATCTGAAGCTAACAAATGTTATGTGACCAGAGATGACTGGCATGACATGTGGCCGTAGCCTTTTTATAAAGTTATGTTCTCAACTATTTTAAAAATGTCCACAAAAGTCCTTCAGAAATACTGTTCCCAAGAAGTTCATGGAAAACTGATCCTTCAAGACTTACCCCACTCAGTTAGTTGCATATATTCACACATTATCACACAGTGATAAACTAAAGTTTAAACAAAAATAGTCATACAAATTCATCTGGAAGTCATGTTCTCAGCACTGTGACTTGAGGCTGGATTCACTTGCTTGAGTGGGCATATATTAAATTTCCAGCAATCAATTATCATTTCAGCCTTTGTATCTGCCATCATAAATTCAGGCACATGCCCATATGGACAGACAAAGTGCAAAGACAGAACTGTCTTCCAGGCAAATTCCAAGAGCAAGTGTGAAGTTCAGTATTGAAATATCACTCCCCTTTCTGTCCTCATTCTCAAGCAGTACAGGCATTTTTCATCTAGCTAATACTTCCCCAGTCTTCATGAAAATTTTACCTTCATAATCTTTATAGAGATAAAAAGTGTTGCTAGAATTTCTTATCCTTCCCAGGCACCCGCATGCATGTAATCATGTCACAAAAAGACTCATGTAAGGACTTAGAGGGTTCCAACAGAGAAGAATTACCCAAAAAGAAACTGATTTTGGTTATTTAATACACATGAAAAACATATCACTTGATGCGGTTCTGGTTATGTCACAATTTATTTTAGTGTCTTGCTGCATTTTTTACATTTAATAGATTTAGAAAGGCTTTTTCTTGGAAAAAGTTGTTACTCTTGCTTTTTATTTTTATCTTCTAATACCTGAATTTTCAGTGAACAGATTAAACATTAATACTTTTTGAAAGACATATAAATATTTTAGTTTTTAATAACACCAAGACTTGGTCTGTTTTATATACACCGTTTTGTTGTAATCTTGTATGAGGTGATCTTTGAAGTCAAGAGTTAATTGCATTTCTCCCTGATCAGAGAAATACATTTGGAACGACAGAAGAAACTCTTCTTTATTTCCTTCAGGTAATAAATTCCCACTCAAAAACCAGGATTTCATACAATCCAAACTTTTGGTTCCATCTTCTACGTAATCATTAAAATATACAATAAATTATGTGTTGAAACTCTAATATTGGAATAGTCAAGCACAGACAAAACTTAATGAAAACATAATAAACCACAAGGAAACTTTTAAATTTCTGCTAATCTATCTTAAACAGTAGAGAAACACCTGTATTACACAAGAAGTGAGAATTGAAGAGGAAATTGGAGGAAAGAGAATATCAACAACACCTGACCAATGAAAGAGAATACAGTATGAAATAAAACATGAAGACAATGAGAAATCATGTGATGCCATCATTACCTGTCATGTGTCCTCATAAAATCCCAGAACTTCTTAGTGCCATTCTGGTGAAAAAAAAAAAAAAAATCAGTCAAATTAACTCCAACTGAAAAATTACCATAATGAAATTTAACAAAACTTCCTAGGCATTTCTTTGAAAAATTAGTAGAGTTGGTTTTATTTATAAGGCCAGTATTCCAGATATTGACAGTTAGTATTACAGACACTGAGAACTGTCTTAGGACAGTTCAAAAGCTTAGACCCACAATATTATGATGACAGCTAGCATACATTTATTGCAGCCTTAGGCCCAGTTTTGGCCACAGCATCAACTTTAGCTGCCCAGTCTAACCATTCATGGTGCCAGGAAGCTATAAACAGCTATGTTTTAACCACAGGTATGCTCTTCCATATCCAGAAATGCTCTTACCTTGAGAACAGCTCAGCACTTACCTACTAACTAAACCCATGTGGGATCCAGGAACAAGACACCTTCCCTCTAACCTCTTACAAGGACCAAAATAGGAGTTTTATCCACACCTAATGTGAAGGGGTCACACTCCACCCTATCCAGCAGCTGTTCCTCTGCACTGCTGGTGGTGCTGACGGCACTGTCTCACAGCAGGCTTGAAATCACAGCACTCACCCCAGAACTGGGAGACATAAAACGGCTGATTTTCTCAAGATGGGCCAATTCCTGTCCTCTGCCAGCTTAAAAAGAACAATATCAGCTACAGCACAGCTGACAGTGATCTCTGAAAACAAGTGTTCTTCCACAGTAATAATGAGCACATATACCTTACTTACATTTACATTATGTCTTCTACAGCTACCTATAGCAATTCATACATGTCAGTTAACAGAGATGCATGTAATTCTTTACTCTGGAAGTGTGATGGTCTTTTTCAGCTCAAATACAACCCAAGAGGTTTCACTCCCAGGTCAAGTTTTACATCTACGTTAGGAATCAATATGAAACCAGAGGAAATTCTTGTGGTTGATAGCTTTTTCTTATTAGCAATGCAAAAACAAGACCTGCTGAAGACCTAAATACCTAAAATATTCTTAATGTGAAAAGCAGCACTTGACTTCTATTATAAAGCATGGTTAAATGGATGATCAAACCCTGAGCAACTGGTTAATGATTTAAAGCAGGTAAAAGTGAGCAATGAGAGACGAATCAAGTTCAGTTGGTGGGTAAAGGTGCCAACCAATATAGACAGGCCCTTCAGTTCTATTACAGATGTCATGGCTACCAAGTACACAACAGCTGGTGGGGATTAGATAACAAGCACTCTGGTTCAGAGATTAAGCCCCTAAGCTTTATGAGTTTACCAAGCTTTTTGGAAGAAGGACTGTTTGCTTGCTAGCTGGGTTTTCATCATTCCCACAACTCTAATTATAAACAGTTGTTCACCTCAAGAGAAACTCTAATCCATGCTTGCATTGGTGTCTGCACATACCTTCTGTTAGCACTGACAGGAATTGAACGTGTGCATTACAGGAGAAGGCCTGTCATTGTTTAAATGCAATATAATGTTGAAAGGGAAATAAAGACAGCAAATTCTCAGTGTGAACTGAAATATTAAGGCCATTGCTTCCAAATGTGTGTGTTCAATTCGTTCCACCTGGTGAGAGATAGAGGAAAAACCTTGATAGGACTATGGTACAACACACAGCTGCAACATGGACTGTTGTATGGTAAAATAATTTAAGGTATTAAATGTGCAAGGTCAGCTCAGTCTTTCTGTAGGTTTATTTCTACCTGTAAGCAAAGTATTTGTGGGATTTGTTAGCAGATTGCTAAGCAATTTTCCATTTAACATGAAAGAATTGGAAAACTTTGTACCAAGGGTAATGTCTTCTGCATGTAACTTCATATTGTTTCTCTAGTCTCAACCTTCTCCTGCCCAACATCTTAAGTTGGTGGTACCATCATCCATTCTCTCTCTGTGTCCACTCTGTATCTCCAAAGTGTCCACTTTGGAGAACTGTGGGTGACCAGCTGCTGGAGATACCAAAAAAGCCTGAATGAAGTCTCTCTTTGTATTAATTTAGGCTACTAGTCCTGTGATACTGCATTCTAACATACAGTCCCACCAACAATCTTCCTGGCTCTTTCCTCTTGCCATCGTTTTGCAAATTATAGAACCTGATTGCTCTTTGGAGCACTTATGAGAGGGTTTCAAATAGCTGAGGAAAATTACATCCTACAGAATCATCCTCATTCAGATGGGAGCCATCAGACTGAATGACCTTCCCAGGGATGAGCTCTATTACCATTAACAGAACCTACCTCACAGATGTGCACATAATTTTTAGTAGAAAGTAAAATAAGGAACTTAGTACCTAAAAAGAAATTAATCAGAAAACAAAATCTGTATTTTCTATTTTTTAAGCCCACGTAAAGCCCTTTCTCTAGAACATGATTTGATTACTCTTAAGATCAAAATTCAAAACCAGCCGCAGGCTAAATTAATTTGAGTCAAGACATTGGTTAGTATCATATACTCTTACTGGACAATGATACTGACTGGACTAAGATATTTTCTGCCTATATTTGAATAAAAAAACTATATCATATGATCAAGTTGCACCTGTCCAAATAAATAAATCAATAAACAAATGAAACATTCCAACATCTTTGTTTACAGTGGCAGAAACTCAAATGAGTCCCATTCATGCCCTATTGTTGAAGTCAAATGTAATTTGAACCCAACTGAATGGAGTTGAGTTTCTATTGTGCCCAATGCATGGTTCTTTCCTAACAGACTGGTAGGAAGGTTGCTAATTATTAATAGCATGTAAACAGTTACCAATGGTTCTTATGCTGCTTTACATACTTTACAGAACATTAATTCCAGCCAGCTTCTAACCAACTATATCAAGCTGCATGTAGTATCTCTATCTTATCTTTAAGACACAAGTATTACTTGCTGAATCAAGATACTTGAACTGATCAAGATTCATGCTTTTAAAAGCCAAGTGGCTATGATTACTTGTTAAACTGTCCCACTCTATATATCCTGGTCTTTGACAAAGTTCTGCTATCACTGCAGTTACAGACAGCTGCAATATTAAAGGTATCAGTGGCGAACATCATTCCTGCAAAAGACAAGTATCTTTGTGAAACACAAAGGCTCTCTCAAACCCTTAACATTTTTCACTTTAATAAGCGTATGTAATTGCATTACTACAAGCAGTCCATTCTCTAATGTCTAATAAGGAACAATCACAGTTCTCTTAATGCAGTGAGAACTGAGTACAACTGATTGTTGGGAGATCTAAACATTGATGACAGGAAGGAGAAAGGAATAGTCTATAATAGTTGAGAAAGATTAAAAAAATTATTCTTCAGGCAGGAAACGTGTTCTGTGATGTTTATAAATATGTCAGAAGTATTTTACACTAGTTTTAATCTTTTCAGAATAGCAGTTCTGATACTGCAACAACCTTGTGTAACACATAATCGATTTGGTAAATCTTTAATCACAAAGCAATCACACTCTAGTTCTGTGCTCAGTGATCAGGTTCTGTGATGTTGCAACACTCAACTAGTGCATATAGTATGTGTAAATTAATAAAGCTGTATTCCAGGAGAGGCAGCACGGGACACAACTTCGTTTCACGTTACACAGAAGACAGATCACTTACAGAAGTACTAATTGCATAAGAAAGCCATACCAGGTCAGACGAGATGCCCATCTTGCCAGGCAACCTGTCTCTAAAATTGAAGAAGAGAAAGCACACAGCAATTCTTCCCCAGAAGACTCTTTCAAGTCTGGCAAAAGGCACTAAAGAGTGGCAAAAGATGGTGCCTCAAAAAGGCACCCAAATTAAACATAGCCTTCCCTCAACTCAAAAAAGCAAGCACAAAAAGCCATTTCTGTACTACCTGAATGTGCAAAGTGTGTCACAAGACCATATTGTCTGCAAGACTGACTTGGAAATGGCATTGATCATTTAATCAGAACTAACAGCAGCTTGCTCCCAGCTTGACAATCTGCACAGGGAGACTTAATGCCTTTTGGTTCAAGGGATTCCAGGACAACCAGGCACTGCCATGTGCTCTCTGCTAGAGAAGGGCTGACAGTGGCTTCAAGTGCAGCAGATGTGACTCCTACCTGCGCAGAACTGTTTATATTACCCATACTTGATCTTCACATTCTCTGTCCTGCTACCACCCCTGAAATAATTTTCCTAAGACTCTTCCTGACCAGCTCAGTGCCATAATTACAGGCAGGAGTCTCATCACACTGTCTGTAATGGATAAGTTGGACTTGTCTGCAGCCTATCAAAATACCCTTCTTTTTGCCACATGCCCTCTGGCTAAAATCAATCTGTGCCAGGGATATTGCTGTCCCTTGTTTTCCTCCACCACCTGAGGCAATTAAATATCTGAACGAGGTCAAATCACTGCCAGAATGCCTAAAGAATAACTCTTGCTTGCTAGAGGAACTCACCTAAGACTTAGTCCAGGCAGGCCAATAAAGAAGAGGAAAAAGGACTTGCTGTGCTAATGATGTAGAAACATTCACTGGCACTAATTGTAGGGTGATACTGGGTATGCTCCACATGTGACAGACCCTGGACATGCTCTGACACAACTCACTGGGAGTTTCTACTCTTCACTGGGGAAAGCTCCAATGCCTTCCTCCTCCTTTTCTCTGAGGGCAGTGCCCATGCACAGTCTGCCATCTGAGAAGCTCTTGATCCCAACTCTTCCATGAGGTATTGTGTCTGCACAGGAACCAGTACTCATCACTGTTAGACTGATGTTAGACCATCCTGGGCTTTCAAAAAAAAGCCAACCCAAATAAACCTCAGAGTCTGGCTGTGGTGTACAACTCTCCTGGGACTTACAATTTCTCTGAAGATGCAGTTTTTTCAAATGGAAGAATAAGTACTTAAACACAATTTTAGAGAGAGAGGTGTAGGCCTTTTCTCAAGGTTCATTCCAAGAATCTTCCCAAAGAATGAGATCCTTTTCATAAATAATTTAATTGAATTAAAGGTGTGGTACTCAATTTATAAAATGTTACTGAGTTCCAAGGTGAGGAAGCACAGGGATGCTGCAGTCCATGCCACACAGCTTGTGTTAAACCGTGGTACAGTGCCCCACTAAGGGCTGACACAGCAAAAGTCTGTAGAACCATGAATCACACAGAGATGGTGAATGTGAAGAAAATATTCACTATTTCTCATAATATAGAAGCACTGTGTCATAGCTGGCTACCTGGGAAAAAGGCTGAGGTTTTTTCTGGCCACTGATCTGCCTCATCTCAATGAACCAGTGCTCCAGTCCTGCAGCTGCACAGAGAGGTTTGCCTTGCTTATGTATA
Organism: Certhia americana; assembly: GCA_018697195.1. Lineage (NCBI taxonomy): Eukaryota > Metazoa > Chordata > Aves > Passeriformes > Certhiidae > Certhia > Certhia americana. The sequence continues at coordinate 55,414,990 of CM031861.1, forward strand.
AAAGAATTAACTGACAGCTTCTGAAACAGCTACAGACAAACTACATTACATGCATGTTTTAAATATGAGCAATTAAAGGCTCATTCTTAAATTTTATTAAAAGTTTTTTCTGAAGAGTAAACTGAAAACATGTTGGTGTAACAAGTTAGAGAACACTTACAAAACTGCTCTAAATGCTTCCTTTAATTTTGTGCAATAATTTTTTCACATCACACAAGGGTGTATAAAATAAATCCTCTTCACACAGGTTTACAGTAACAGATTTCCTGTAGTTAGTCTGTTGGGAGTTTTATTCAACAAAACAAAATTTACACTGGATTGTCACTTATTTAATGACTCTTTGAAATGAGCTCTGGACAGACAACACACAAGTGAGGGAGGAATGATCTTTACCCAAAATCTGCTTTAAACCTTCTCCTACATTATTTGCCTTATACAAGTATTTAATAATTTTAAAAGTGACCAAATTAAAGGGACTGCCTTATGTCATCTCCCACGTTTATCCACAGAAAACTTCTGTTTGGGCAGAGAAAGTCTAAGTGGCCGAGAATTGTAAAGTTACATCAAGATCACCTCACCTCAGTAAAAAGGTTTTGTACCTTACATTACATATTTTTGGAGAAAAAAGTAACAGGCCATGCACGCAGATCACTTATTATGTAGGATACATATGTCCAAAATGTGTCCAAAATAAGAAAATTAACATCACATATACCACTAAAAAGAGAAAGAAAAGAAATCTGTCCATGACAATGATTAACTTCTTTCTGTTTACATTACAGGAGAGACAACATGAGGTTTGGAGACCCATTGTGAAAGGCACTAAACACATATAGTGGGAACAGTTCCTGTTCAATGATCTTACAATTCAGTTAGAGCCCAGACAAATGTTGATGTAGACAAACAGAGGCAGTTAAGAAAAATGACAAATACATTAGGATTCAGATGAGCTACATGCATTAGTTATGAGGGTTAAAATGACAAACAACAGTCATGATTCTCCAGTCTCTACCATTTGGACTGCGTTTAAAGCAGCCACCCAAAAGTAAATGTTCTGTATTTGTGGAAAAATCCAACTGGAGAAGTTGAAGCAATTATAACATAAAAATAACTCTGTCCTCATTGCTTCATTTACTCAGTTCCCACACTCCTAAGACACAAAAGCAGTTAATGTCCTTAATGCAAAGGGATAATGAGCATTCTTCATGTAATAAAATAATTATACTATAGGTACACAAAAACAGGTAAGAGAATTAATTGGCAAATAATGGTCTTAAACCAAAGTCAGCAAAGCCAAGCAAGAGTGAGGTCCCTGTTTAATGATTTACATGGACCAAAGCAGTAAAACTCCCTAAAGGAATAATCAATTTTTTTCTTTTTTTCTGCTATCAAAATATTTTTTAAAGGTTTGAGGATTATGCTTTTCTTTCAAAAAAGTTTAAAAATTGTTTTTCTATTGCACTTATTTTCACATTCAACCAACCTTCTACAAATGTATTCACACAGTTCAGTATCAATGTGCAAAGCAATGTCTCTATCTGGAAATTCACTGTGCATTCTTCTGTGGAGGTGTCTGCTTGTTGCCTAGACCTTCATACTGAGAGAACACTAAACTTGTCCTTTTATTCGATGGGTTTTTGTCAGGTTAATCCGTATGAGAATTGTGTCTGGGGAGTCAAGTAACTGACTCATGAAGTCAAAAATCTGCACCAACACAGCCAGCTCCTGCTGCCTCCTGCCACCTTTATTTCCTTAAGTGGTCTCAGCTTAATGCTTTTCAGCTGTATTCACCTTTTTATGACCAGTAAAAGCTGACAAGAGACAAATTTGCAATAAAAGCAACTCAGCAATTCAGAACATTTTGGTTTATAAAATAGATGGTTCTACAACAGGAAAGAAGCATGTTAGCCACTGCTTCTCGAGTCCCAGATCCTGGGTTAAACAGAGTGGACTTCCCCTACTGTAAAGCCATAAAAGTTATGTCCTCATCCCTCTGTAAACGAACCTTTCCCTTCCTTTCTCCACTCACTACTGAAGACGAGCTGCTGTCAGTTGAGATTTCTTTGCTGCATTTCTTCTTTCAGCCTAATGGAACCCGATGTCACATCTGCAGTGGTTTTCAGTGGCAACATATGAGCATTGATAACCTAATGTAAACCATTTCTTGTCAGCTAAATTATTAATGCTGGAACTCTCTGTTCTAGATAGAATCAATACGAAATGTTTTCATTGCCCACAATGATGTGCCTGAAGAAACTGCACTACCAGAACCAGCTCAGGACTTTATTCTTTTCACTTCACTATTAGAGACAATTAGTCACCAAATTAGCTTGCATTGTATAAACATTTTTCATAGTATTTTCAGCATATGCCACATACAAAAATTATATGAATTAAAAAAGTCACCCTCAAAATACAAAGTTTAGAATTTTTTTAAAGAAATAAAGCACTGGTAGTCATCACAATGCTGAGAAACCTGTATGAAGAACAGAAATCAAACTGAGATAGATAGCTAAAGCAAGTTTGGACTCCTGAAGTTTTCCAAATGACAATAAAATACCTATTCAATACCTAATCAATACACTTTAAAAGCTTCATTGCTTCCTGATGAATATTTTTATTGGATTAATGACTCAGTGGGGTGGATTTTTGTTTACAGAAGCTTAAGAACTGCCACGCTATATCTAAAAATCTTCATCCACAAAAAAAAACCCAGTGCAAATGAACAGTCAAAAATTCAAGGACATTGAATATTCAAGTTTTTAATCTAAAAGAAAAACCCTGTCTTGAAAAGACTACTTTGCATCTGAAATCTGTTTGAAATAATGACTTATCATAATTTTTTTGTCTACTTGAAAGGTTTGATTTGCAGCAAGCAGGGAGAATGCTGTCTTCTTTTTATATAATTATAGACTTTGTAGAAAGTTCTACATTATCTTTCAAAATGAAAGGAAGCACTTTCAGATAGCATAAAACCATGCAACTCAATTAAAAGAATATTAAAATCAATGAAATAAATTCAATTTACATTAGTTGAGTGACCTTTTTTCCCCTTTTGAATGTACACATCAGTATTGGGGAACTGTCTTATACTGGGCAATCTTATTACAAAACTGCTAATTCAAATGCAAAGTTGAAGTCACTCTGTCCTGGACTGTAGTCCCAAAACAGGGTAAGTCAAACAAAAACCAGGCTGCCCCTTTTCCTACTCCACCTGCACATCTTTACCCTTGCTCCACCTCTGCTAATTTGTGTGGGCTGGTTCTGGGAACTCACCTAATTAAAAATTTTTGGGTTGCTCTAGGAAAAAAAAAAAACCTGATGAAAAAATTATTTACTAGAATGAAAGTGAAAAATTACTAATGAAAAATTATCAGTCAACATGAATGCAATGCCATCATACAGAGTGCAAGTCTTCAGCAGTGACTATTAAACAGAACATCCTTGGTCCATTCACAACTGCTCCAGGAGGACAGAGATGTGTCTGATACTGCGTGTTCTACAGAGAGACATGCACACAAAAAAGCCTAAATTAACATTTCAGTCCACACCCACTAATCCACTCCATCAGACTGCACACGCTGGAGTAAATGAAGCCTCATCTTCAAAAGCAATTTGCAGAATTACTTGCTGATGTTGAAAAACTACTTCAAAAGAGTTTAAGTGTTATGGAATTTTACTGGGCTTTTTAAACAAGCCACTGTTTAAGCTCAAGAGGAAGGGGGGGAGTGTTTGCTTTTTAAACAAACCTTGTAATATTTCATTACTAAACTATCCAGAGTGTTTATTTTAAAAACATCATGATTACAAATAATGGCATTTTTCAGTTTTTAACTTCCCTATTCAAGTATTTCAGTTGGAAATGACTGAGTTTAGTGCCTTTGTGGAGTATGCATCCAAAAATACACAAACTGATGACATTTTAACAGAATTAAATGTGAACATCCTTCTTGAAGCAAAACACTAGTGCTGCTAATTGGCTTTAACTGACAATATTAACATTTAATTAACAATATTAATGTTAAGTCAGAAGTAAGACTGAGCTAGTGAAGTCCATGGAGACAAAACATCCTTTACACTAAAGGACATCATGCCAACCCCAGCTGACACAGCAGCTCTGGGCAGAGCAGGACAAAGTTGCTGGGGTCTCACTCAGCTCATTTTAAGGTTTGGACTGGAGTGCTCAGCTCTGTGTGTGACAGCCAGTTCTTTGGTGCATGGGCTTCTTATCTGAAATTAGCTGGAAGATATAAAGGTGCTTCTTGAAGAAATGTTAACATCTAGCAGTGGAGACCACACCAGGGATACCTCAAGGGACGTAAAACCTAAGGTCAGAGACCGTAATTTTTACAACCCGTATCAATTTTCTCTTCAAAGAGAAGGTTATTCTGGTAGGAGTGTGTAATGAAACTGCAAACAGATGGTTATAGCAATAGAGTTTACTGTTCAAAGGTGCAATTTTTTCACACTTTGGGAGGTAAAGTAAACAATGGAGAATGCATTAATTTAATCAACTGTTAATGCAATACTGGGCCAAGCCACTTTGTTCATTTTATGTACATCAACTGCCAGAACAATTACAACTAAGATACCTGATGTGTAAGTAAACTTTCTCCTATAATCCTCTGGAAGTTTACTTTTCAGGTCACAGTTTGTTTTTTTGTGTGTACTTTTCAACAATGGAGTTGTTGCAGTTTACCTTGGCATTCAGCTATCATTAAGATCGCTTACCTTTGAATGAAATTTATAGAACTTGAGAATTAAGCATATATAACTACATTAAATTAAATCAAATCTCCTTTCTCACCCTGTTTTTCTGTTTTTAATATACATAATTATCAGGAACAATTGCATGTGCAGATCAAACACACTTTATTCCAAGGCAAATCCACAGCAGTGCACTGAAATCTATACTACAAAGAATAAGGTCATTAAGAAACACAATATGCACAAAGGTCAAATTTATGACTTTTCTCACATCATTTTACTGCCAAGTCAGCATATAATTTAAGGTTATAAGTTGAGATATAGATGGGGATTTCCTAGTATTAAGTTAAACCCAATTCTGTACAAAGGAACCAACTGCTAACAGGTAGAGTCTTCAGACTCCTCTGTCATTGTATATAAATGATAAAATTTGAAGTGAATATTCAATTCAATATTCTTTTACATAAATTCTTGTTATCTTTTTGAATTTTGCTGCATGTGTTTTGCCATTCTCACTAAACTGTGTTTTCCCTTTGAAGTTTGTAACACCCTTTCTTATTTTGCAGGGATAAGAGGAATATACACCTTCCACATTTACAAAATTGCTTACACTGTTTTTTTCTGAACACTATAGGAAAACATAAAACTTGAAACTTTGACTGGACGTAGGTAAGAAATACATTCCTAATAACAAAAGACGTTTTAACAGAGATAATATAATTTGGAAACTACATTCAGCTGATGTGGCAGCTAAATACTTTACTGTAAATAAGTGCTGCACTTTCAAACAGATGTATTGCACATCTCACACTTGTACCCATACTTGCTGAAAACCTCCCCAGCAAAGGCATTTTCTCTACTCTTTTACCAATATTTTTCTCTTACTGATTAAGAAAAAACCTAAAAAAAAAAAAGACGAAGTTGCAGTAGCTATAATAGGAAGAAACATAGGTCCAGGAGGCAGATCTGCTGGCTCCACCTCAGAGAATAAAAACCAGGGAAATACCTCAACCCAAAGGCTGCTGAGAACTCCTGGGTGTTCTGTGCTTCAGTGCTTTTTCTGGAGTTTTCCTTATTTGTATAAATTGTTGCATATTGTTGCAGTTAGAAACAAACAAACAAACAAACAAGCATGGCCTTTGTAGTTCAGTAATAAATTAATCTGAGGAACACAGACGTGGGTTCACAGCCCTACTCCCAATTTATAATAATTCACGAATAACTCCAAAAGGTGAGATTTATGAAAGCTCTTTTTAGCATTCCACAAACTTCACCTTTAGGACTCCCACTAGAAAGATGGAAGAACTGAAGTTAGACTTTGCTCTGGACCACTGCAACTTCAGCCAAACACCACAACCCTCTGGTTGCATCTAAACATCTTTATTGAATAATGTAATTTTTGTGGTGGGACTTAAACTGCAATATTTGTCTAGGATTACAGAATCATTTCTGCTTTACTACCTGATGGAGCCTTAGTGAAATTGAGACTGATTCCTGAAAATTCCTTTGGAAATGACACTTAAACTACTCAGTTACTAAAGACAACATTTTCCAAACTTCTGAATTTTACTGAGATACATGTAACTATAAAAAAAAAATAAATTTTGCTGCTTTTTCTTTTTTCTTTTTTTTTTTTTTTTTTTTTTTTTAAGAACGACCAAAAGAATTAAAAACAACCCCAGGAAACCTGTGTTCATCTTTTCTTGTCCACTGGCAGCTGCTTCTTTTGACGAGTTACCAAGATAAAGGGCCTGACTGAAATTTCAGACTAGTGATATTTAATGACAGGCAGGGGCAATAATTCTGCACTCATCGTAACATATCTAGATCAATCATGTCTGTCTGTAGTAGCTGTTTCAAGACAGAGTGAAATTCAATATAAAGTACCCATTGCAAGTTCGAGACCCCACAGTTGATGAGAATTCTCACTGAATATTCTTGAGCTCCTTCCTGTACTCATCCTGTGCACTCATTAGTCAAAATAACCTTTCAACCCTTCAGGAAGAGGATTCTCCAAATGCTACACAGGACAAACACTGCTTTGGTACACATCACTTTCCCACAGCTCATGATTCCCTGGCCAGTTACTGGTACAGCACAGCAAGAGATCAGTACAGATCCTACAGATGAGTAGAATATCTAACTCAGAGACAGATTCACCCTCGACTTTGCTGGGATTTAGGGCTTTCACTTCATCTCTGCAGGCACAGCAAGGAGAGAAGCAAACACAACTATAGTAGGTAGATGGAGTAAATGAATCTTAAAATCATCAGTCTCAAGGCAACCACTACGCCTACAAGCATAATTTCTTCTTTGCTACCCTAGGTCATGACCCTCATCCAAGAGAGGAAGGAAAGAAACTGTCCTTTCATCATTAATTTTGCTATGTCATTCAGGAAAATAACACTGACAATACCATAAAACCACAGTTTAAGTTGCCACTGGTACTTCAGCCAAAAGCTAATCACCACCATCAATTGTCTAATATTTCTCATTACCTTTTTAGTCATTCTAACAATCCACAGCAACTTATATAGGATCTGATTAAAATCTTTTCTGGCTGACAAAGAGCCAGCAGGAAAATAAAACTATCCATCTTCTACCACAATACTGGGCCACTCTACATTTAAACAGATAATAACTTGGCATTAAAAAACTATGCAGTTGATGAACGCTGCTCTAATTTTAAAAAAAAACAACTACTGACTGTGTCACCTGAAGCAGAATGCTGATAAGAAAAGCCCTGTCCATAGACTGCTGGATCATTAAAATTGATTTTTAAAAAACCCCAAACAACACAGAAAACAATCCATCATGCATAACTGCCAAGTCACTTGGTTTTCCTAACGTACCTGATAAGCAATATCACGGATCACGAGTATGATTTTAAAATATTTAACAAATCTATTCATTTATATATATAATTTACAAAGGACAAAATACTTCTGATGCAGCATTCAAATCAATGCAGAAAATCCAGCTCAAAGAGCTGTACACCTTGCCTCACACCCCAGGCTGATACCTGCCAACAAAGCTCCAGCATTAACAAGCTTGACCAAGGTTAGTATGCAGCACTTGGGACATCCAGAGTCTCAATAAAGTTGGGAACAAAGCCAGGTGCAGCACTGCTGTGTCTCCATGGTGATGCAAGAGCAGGGAGGACACATCCTATACACCAAATCTCACAGGAACTCAAGGCTACCACTTCATCCAAGTATGTTCATAGACAGAGTCCCAGGATTTTGAGATGTCTGCTCAGCAGTATTGAATACTGAGAGCATGTTAAAACTATTTATGGGCCACTTCTGTAGGCTCCTTCAGGAGGACACCAAGACATCTTAAGCTCTAAAACTTCATTCTGAGCATGCAATGGCACAAACCCAGCACATACAGACGAGCCTAAATCTTAGATAAAGAACAAAGGTCACAAGTTCACCCCACAGGGTCAGCAGGGCTTGTCTGAGAATGAAGATTTAACATTCACAACTATTACAGGCAATTACACATCTTCCCTTGCAAGAGCAAGACACATTTTTCTGACTGAAACGTATACATAACATAGCACTGAAGAAAGTTCTTTCTTCTCCCTTTCATGGTCTCCCCAAGGCACAACTGTTGGGTGTGGTTTATCATCCCACTTAAGGCAGGACTGGAAGGCCTGACACTGCTCTATCCTACGGGCTGCAGAGGGAAAACACAGTGCCAACTGGCATTCATCTAGGTTTTTTTCTGAAATACTTCAAAAGCAAATATCCTGACAATTTTTCCATTTAGTGAAATAGTTTCCCTGACTTCTTTTAGCCCCTGGGTTACCCTGGGTGTGATTAAATTGCTATTCTCCCACCCCGCAACGTAATTCTTACACTTAAATCTTGACATTTATACTACGACTTTAACAAATTTATCTTTCTCTATGGAGTGTCCCATAATGCTCTAGGGAGGATTGTAAGTTCCCATGAGTCCTGTCAGATTTCCACCAAAAGGTCTGAACTCCTAGACAGATCAAAGAGAAAGTAATGAGGTAAAAAGAAACAGGGTTCTCCAGATTGACAGTCAACCACCTCTCGTTGACAAGAAATAAGGGTGGTTTACAGAAACCATCAGGGAGACATCAGTGTTTCAGATTTGGTGGAACTATCATGTAAAACACTACAGCAGTAATGTTTTCATTCTGCACTAATGATTAGTGATTGGTTTAGGCCAATATTCACAGAATGAGTTGAGCTAGAAGAGACCTTCAAGATCATCAATTTTCAGACCTTCTGCCATGGGCCAGGACACCTTCCACCAGACCAGGTTGCTCAAAGCCCCATCAGGCTGGCCTGGAACATTTCCAGAGATGAGGCAATCACCCACAATTTTCCTGGGCAACCTGTGCCCTACCAAGAGTCTCCTCCTAATAGCTAATCTAAATCTATCTTCTTTCAGTTTAAGGCTGTTATCCCTTTCCTATCGCTACATGAAACAATCTCATATTGTTTTTTAATTGATCTGAACAGTACAAATCAAATGAGTTATAGATAAAATTTTAGGCTGTACAAACTGCAGTGCTGTGGAATATCACTGTGAAGAGCAACACAGCTTTGCAAAGTAAGCCAGAAATTGACTTCGTCCAATATTTTCAAGTGTCAGAAATGTTACAATGTTGAAAGCAGACTGCTAAGTGCAGACACACATATGAAATTCTAGGGCAGATTTGCCAAAAGATTTGATTTTTGAAAGCAAATTTTTCTTCTAATCCTGCTGCTTCAAAAGCTCAACAAGTTTAAGTGGCATAATGATAACAAAGGTAGGTCTTGAAGCCAAGTGAAACTAAATGAAGTCAACAGTGACAGTTTATTTCAGCAGTTCTGGATAAAAAATAAGCAAGAATATGCAAGAGCTACATAGTGTCATAGCCTAAATATTTTTTAAAATTATTTATAATGTTATTGTCAATATACAAATTTACTGTTTTCCCCTATTTTTTCCCCATCTTGACTTACAGCTCATTTTTTCAGAATATATAATTTCCGGTTAAAAAGCACTGAACTGCTGCTACTCCAATCACCTTATTTACTAAGTAAAGAAAAAAAAGTTACTCAAATTGCTTTTGAATTTGCTTAAACTAGGACTGAATAGAAACAACGTAAGGGACAACCTGGCCTCATCAATGAGAGGAGCTAAAATTTCTTTTTATTCAGCAAGGTTGGAATTTCACAAAGTTATAAAAATTCATGCCAAGGATCTTAGTATCTGGCCAGACACACTTATTTAGAATCTTTTTATGCAGCAAACCAAAATGCTATATCCATTCTAAGAACACAAATAACCATTACAGCTAATTAAAACATAATCTAAAATTACAAATATCATTGAAAAGAATCCTTAAAACAATAACATCAAGTGACCAAATTTTATGTAGTTGATCGGACAGTCAATATTCTTACTCCCAATTCAAATTATCTCATACATCATGAAAATCTTACAGGTTTCACTCATAATGTCATGCTTTTTGATGAAACATACCATTTCTAAGCCTTATCATTTGCAGGAAATCCAGTAATTGCAGTCATCACATATTAGGCCCTTGGGAAAACAATTTTCCACATTTCATAGAATCAGATATGGAGTCAGAATCATGCACAGATGTAGGTGTTTTACTCCAGAAGGAGCTTTTGATTTAAAATTGGAATTACAACACTGAATATTTTTGAAATCTGAATATGGATATGGTACTTTATCAACTTGCTGAGGAATTCTTCTATTCTTTAAAAAGAATTCTTTGTATTTGGTTACTAAATGTGCATCTTGATCATATGCAGTATGAGATCAGAAAAAGCATTTGGTTTAAAAAAATGAGGCTCATAGTTTCAGCAGAAATGCTGTTTTCAATGCACACTTTTTTCCTTCAGTATTTTGCATGAGATCTACAACACAACAGTCAAGACCATGCAATTTAATGACTGGGAGGACTGTGGAGGGAATTGACAGTGTGGAAAGGAGAAGAAAATGAGAGGGCAGGTTCCAGAAGAAACATGCAATTACTAGATGATACACAAATGCACTTTGCACACACTGAACACACAGAACAAATATTATGCACTGCAACACAAAGAAAAACAGCTATTTCAGAAATAGATAAGAATTTGAAGCACTAGTTAATTAAAAATACCAGAAAAAGGCAGACAGAAAATTAAAAAGCACAGTAACGACCACGTACACATTTTTATGCTTTGGTATTTTTCCATCTATACATTATAAAAAACCCCCGCAACACTCATGGAAAAAAAAACATCTTGCATATATAGAGAGGGTCACAAAAGCTATGAAAGAGATCCTTAACACAGGTTCCTGAGCAGATGACAAGCCATTAAACTTTCACCTTTAGGTAGTTATGATGATCTGATGTCTCTTTTATGATATCAGCCATTTTTTTAATTAAATCTACAATGTGTTTAACAAGCAATTCTTCCATCAATCTTTGATGTGTTTTACTTATAAAGCAATGACAGTTTTCAGTTCAGACTCCTTAAAGTTCCAGAGAAACCATTTTCCACTCACTTGCTTTGAAAGCCATTAAAACAACTTGATGAAGAACAGCAGCAGGGGGCTAACAGAAGCCAAGGCTTAGGAACAATCTTTAGATTTTTCTCCTAAGACTTTCTCACAGACCCTCCTCACAAAGATCCTCAGGGCTTTTCATCCTCTCCTTTCTCCCCACCCCCTCACAAAAATCAGTTCTAAGTGACAGATGCAACTAGCCTCAGATTCTGGTCTTTTCTTAATTTTTTACCTCATGATTTTGATAGACAACTGAAATCTGATTGCCACAGAGACAGTCCTCTTATCATCTTCCCGTTAGGAAAAAGTAATACACAGAAAGATTCAAGGAACTTGTGAACACCTTCTAATCTGTCAGCCATTCTAACAGAGAGCACTTCTAGTGAGAAATGTACCTGTTACTTAAATACCATATACTACTGGCATTCAGTAAATTGAATGAATCGGTGTTTAATTGATTAATGATTTATATACAGTTCTATGTGTTACTGCAGTATTTCTGAAACTTGCATGACAGTGACCCTGAAACAGTTTCAATATTGGCTTATAAAGTAAAGAATTATGCAAGCAAATTGTAAATTATCTTTAAAATGGGAATTGCCTATAAAAATGGTAAATTCTTTGGTTATAGTTTCATGCAAATGCAGAAATCACAGTTTTATGGAAAACACGCCTATTAGGACAGTACTTACGCTGATTAGAATCAGTAGAGCAGATTTTTTTTTTGTCTCTGTTTTGCTGCACTCACCATAATTTTGTTTCTTTGACTGTGGCTGACTGAAGGACAAATTTCATTGATTGGTAATTCTGTGGAACATCTGTAACCCCAAAGCTCTACCGACTCTTCAGCTGCTGTGTTAAGTGATGTCACTGTGGTCAGGATATCCAACACAGAATTTCTCAAACGTGAACAGCTAATTCCACGAAGCAGGGCTATGGGACACATTAATCCCAGGTTCTGTTTACAATCCCTTGTTCTTTTACAAACCAGAGCTACAGTTCCAGTACACATGGCTAGGAGCAAACAGGGACTAAAGGAGGCCAGCCTCTCATCTCCTCAACTTGAGGACAGGGGCAGCACATATGAGGGATTTGGGGTCAGGAAGGACAGATGGTGGGCATTCCCACTACAGCTAAGTCACCTCTTGTCCTTACACCATTGAGCTTCATGTTTTCCAGTTGGTGACTCTCACAGTTTGTGTTTCTACATTATTTTACCAAGCTTGTATTTGTAACTCAATCTGTGAGAATGCATTGTGGAGTAAATTTCTAGATGTCTTGTGAACAGATCTTATTGGTATTGTCTCAGAACACTAACAATAATACTTTCTGCTTGTCCTCCCTTCAACTAAAGTAATACATTACTAAAATGTTAATGTGAGATGTTTTTTAATGAGGTTTTCTTTAAAGAAATTTGAAAAAAAAAAAAATCTCATAAGAAATTCTAAGTCAGAAAACTGAGTGACAGCCCTATAAGCAAACATGCAAAAAGTTTCTGTTGGCTTTCTGACACAAGTATATTATAAATATTGGAAAAGGATCCATCAAGAATATAAACTAAGGAAGTCCAAGAAGTATAGAAACAGTACCCTAAGCAACAGGAAGAGTTATGTATGATCTTCTACAAGCATTCAATCACTTTACAGAATTGAAAAAATGTTAGGGCTGGAAGGACCTCACAAGATCATTCAGTACAAGTCTCTTAACAGTGGCAGGATCAAACATATGTTATGTGAGTGCTATGTAATACATGCCAGATACAGAATATGCTTCTAAGCATTATCCAGTCAGAGCCTCCATTCCAGGCTGTTCCATCATTCAAACTACTCCACCATTTGTGCAGTCTTATGACTAAAATAAACACTTTCAGTCCTATATATGCAATAGCACTGTAAGATTGTTATGCTGGAAGTACATGACCTAGAGTTTAACATGAATGCTCCTGCGGAATAATAATTTAATTTAATCAAAATTAGCATTAGCATTACTTCTTTCTATATTAATTTTCAAGAATGTTTACTTCTCCAGAGGGATAAACTTTTCTTTTCCCATATTTTCTATTTTCAGAGAAAGACCATCCCTCACCTTCAGGAGTTTAGCCTCATTTCCCTATAATGTATTCATCACCACTCAGCACATCTGTCCCAGCAAATCCCATTTCCTGTTCTATTCATGAGGCTCAGCAACCTGGAGCTTTAGTGATTGCCGCCACACTTTTCCCATGGCCTTCTCACCTCTCACCCCCCCCACGCACCCCGCTCCCATTGTTTATCATCTGTTCTCCCCTGCTGCAAACTGCTGTCAGATGTTCACTTATCCCTAATCTTACTCACTGCCTTTGATATTCTTTCTAATCCAACAACCTGTCAACTGGGGCATCAGCCCATGTCCACACCAGCTGCTCTGTCACAGGCAGTAAGATTCCCTCTCTGCTCCAAGAGGTATTTAAAGGATTTTGACACAGCAACCTCAATGTGAAACAAATAATTAATGCTGTTTTGATCAGTGATCAGGGCTTTAGTGTGACATGAACTGACCACTAAAAAAAACTGAGCTTTACTTTGTTTAAACTTCAGCAAACTTTAGTGTTACTGTAATAACAAGATTTTAATCAATGTCTGAAGGACAGTACCAAAAAGCTAAGTTCTTTGTCTTCAGTTAAAAATTATGAACAATAATTAATCTGAGTGCAAGTCAGAGGGGCAGATAACATTATATGCCTGCTGTGTAAAACATGCTCATTTATGCACTATCAACTTGTATACTTTTCAAAGCATGGGAGCTGACCTTTTATGAGTTACAGCTGAAAATACAAATGTATTTTAAATATGGCAGCAGTTGAGATAAAATTATTTAAAATACACTTCTTTTCAGGAATAGAGTAGGATAGTTTCATCCCCTATAGAACATCAAACCCTGACATTTTAAAGAATGCTGCCATTTACAGAAAATGTCTGATTTCCAGAATACTCAGATTTGCTATAAACACTTAAAATTTTACAGTGTTCATCTGCTTTAAAACATATCAAATACACATAATGTCATAGCTGAGATCGTGATTCAGATGACAGATTTTTTGTATGAGGAAAAGTTTATGCTATTTAAGCAAAGACGAGAATTTTGATTAAAACTGAAAAACAAATACCGCATTTAGCTATTGGAAGAACATGAGCACTAGAAATGAGAACATTTCTCTAACTGCAATTACTACAAAAGAGATGGTACTAAACACGGTACCATCAAAAAAGCCTACTTTATACCCTACAGTAGTTGTACTTCACATACAAAAGTATAATAGAACTTCAGTAATGAATTTTAAACATGGTTCATTCACTTAAAACTAAACCACTTTTATTCTTAGGGCTTGTCTATACCAGGACAAGAAAATGAATCTGAACTAAGTACCTTGATGAACTTGAATTCTGCTACTTAAACTCCATTAAACCCCTGTGTGGACACAGTCATCCAGTTTAGTTTACTGCTCCCTTAGGGCACACACTGGAAAGTTAACATGGATTAAGGTAGGGTAAGAATTCAAAGTGCAATTGTACTTTGAAAATGGTTTAACGTAAACAGAACCAGACTCTTTGTTGTAGAATGAGACATGGAGTTAATCAGGAAAGTCCTGTGCAGACAAGTCCTTGCAGATGAGGCTACTGGAATGGTATTGCCAGAGTTGATGGTTTTCAACTTCTTCATCTGCAGACCTGGAAACATCTTCCAGGGAAGCTGCAGGACTTGCTAGCACATTAAGGCTGCTGATAATTGATCTGCTTTTCTTAGTTGCCTCACAGGGATGACCTACAAGTATTCCAATGGCACTCAATGAGCTGCACATCAGAACTTGAGAAGTACAGTTTAAGCTCATTACAATTTATGTACCTCCTCCTACACTCAGTCTTAACTTCACAGTTACTGTGCAGTAACCCAAGTAGTCTGATGGCATTAAATGAGATTTTACTGATCGTTTATGTAAGTGCAGACACATTTCAGCTACAAAAGGTGCTCAACAAGGCCTTATTCTTTCATTATGTGACATTTGCTGTCACAAGTGTGTTAAATTGTAGTATGACTGACCTAAAAATATGAAGTTTTGTCACTGTCAACTACTTCTCATGCATTTACTTCAAAGCTTACATTCACTTGTCAAAGCATGCTGGATAAAGAAATTAGGACTAACACAACATAATTTCACTGAAACAAAAACAAGTACTGGTGTTTTCAACTACTGTTCTTATCAACTAATTCTTCTCATTTCCCCCTTCAGTAATTCATAAATGTCTTATACAAAAATAACTTGTACAAATTTTCAGAGTTGACTTCAAAGCATATGGCAGAGCCAGAAGATATGCATAGATTCCTTAGTTCTTTTTCTTAAATCTTGTTCTAATTGCAGAGAACACCATTTCTCTCCAACGAAATTATGCTCCCCCAGTACTCAACTGCCTAATAATGTCTTTGCAAAAACTTTTCTTTCTCTTCTTTCACCCATATGAAAGAATTATACTGCACCTCAACCACATTCGCTGTTAACACAGCAGCAGTCAGATCAAAAATCAGTCGCATCCAGGATCTACCTCTGACAGAAGCCAAGATGCCCAAGGAAGAATATATTGTTAAAACACCCTCAGACTCCTGCAATTTGCAGCTCAGGGACTCCCTGAGATGGAAGCAGTATGTTTCCATTTAAGATTAATACTCAACACTGACATAACACATTTGACAAGCTTCAGAAAATGAGACAAACTTCACAGGGAAAAAATGGCATCTCCTTTCACTGCACTACTGCTTTAAAAAAATGAACTGCAAATAAATGTGTTACTTGGGAACATATTTCCTACTACTGGAACCTTTTGAAGATTCAACAGAAGACCTACTTGTTTGAACAGGTAACTTAAAAATCTGTTTACTACCTCAACAGCATAATTTTTAACTGTCAAAACAGAAAAGAATGTTTTATGTTTATAAAAAAGCAGACGGAAGTTCCAGAGAATATTTCAGGCAGCTGGGCACATTCATGTTGCTATTACCACATACAAAAATTCCTAAATGCAAAATAAGATTGTTAATATTATTGTTACACTGCCCTGCTTTGCTTTTTCATCTTCAAAGTTTTCATGGCATTAATGATACAGGCCTCACTTCTTTCTCCATGTATACACATATTTTAATCTTGATGACATCTCCAAGACAGTTAAAACTGTAAGACACAGTGGTTGCTCATGGTCACAAAAGAAAGCAGCAGCAAACTCAGATTAGAAGAAATTCTTTCTTCACTGATGAACTGCACCCTGCTCATGAATCACATTTTCTAGCCATTACAAAGTTCATGAGGTGTTAAAATTTTTGCCTTGAAAGTTGGCTTGGAATAACTGCAAAACTCAAAGACATAGTAATTTAATTCCCTTAACAGCGAATGAAAAACATCAGGCACTAAAATTAACTTAAAGGGAGAATTTTTCATGTTTGACTTTAAAATAAATTATTCGAAGTATTAAATCAATAGAGGAAATGTGATGCTAAGACATTGACCTACTCTGAAGTGCGGTAGGAATGTGAAACTCAGAAAAGAGCAAATAGTTCCAATTTACCACTCCTGACTGCATGGTTCAGTCGACATGCATGGAGTTTTTGAGGTTTATCCCACCCGCATCATTGAAACAGATGCCCATTCACCATTCCACAGATTCAAAACACAAACTCACTCACATACAAACACACTGGGAAAATTACTGACAGTTGGTTCTAGTCTGGTGGCAAACTTCTAAAAGTTCCTGGGCAGAACACACATATATGTTTATACAATGCAGGGAAACAGTGGCAAGAGCTCCCCTACCAGAACAACTTTCAAAAACAAAGGTATAGGAGTCCAGGCGAGATCCACAAAGGCTTTGATAAGTGAGCTCTGGACAAAAGTTTCTGTAACAGCTCAAGGTATTATTCCCCCAGCTAGATGCTTCTTCCCCCCAGCTGAATCTGCCTCCCCTTTGAAGGGTGCTGTCCCTAGCACAGAGGTCACCAAAAAGAATATGCAAAGACAATTCCCTTAGTTCTGTGTAAAGCTCAGTGATTTGGCTTAAAGGGCTGATGGCAGCGGGTTTGAATTGGAACAACAGAGGAAGAACTGGAGCAAAGCCACCTTCTCCTGATTCCCTGGGGGTAAGAAAAACTAGCATGCAGTAACTTCTTAAATTGTTACAGCAAGATCAACCATAGCTCTGTCAAAACCCTGTGTAAACCCATATTCAACATGCAGAACCACTGAAATCTCTCCCTGCTCAGGTGCTGATTAAGACTTCGTTGTATCCAAATCCCATTTGGATATTTAATGCTGCTCAGAATCCTAAGGACTCTCCTTAACTGTTGCTACTCAGAGTGGACTTCATGACTTGGAGTCTCAGCAGAGTCCTTAAACTTGGTTTGGTTTGGGTTTTTTTTCATCTAGTATATAGGTTAGTGCCTGGCTAGCATACACAAAAGAGAGCTGAAGATTTACACACAAATGTGTTTCTCAGCAGTGAGCACACTCTCCTGTGATGTGGGAAGCAATATTAATTGAAGTGAGATCTTGCAGCCTGAACTCTACCACATCCCAGGGAAATGCCCTAGCCCTTGGGCATTGAGTTAATCTCTCATTAGCCATCCCTCTGGTCTCTTGAATAAATTATTTATGAAAAGCAGAAAAACTTCAATAGGAAAAAGTGAAAAGAGATTTACCATGGAGTTCCTGGTAAAGAAGCCAATTCTTCAGGAGGTGATGCGCGTTTAAAAAAAAAAGCCAATTTAGATAACAAATCAATTTGCACTTTGGGGGCAAGTACACATTAAAGCTAGACAGATGCTATCCTCTGCGTGAGAAAAATGAATTTTCTTCTCTCGGTACCAAGCAGAACCAAAATATAAAGGAACACAGGGTTCCTACTGACAAAATAAAGAGAATATTCCTCAGGCTAAGTGAGGTGCCTTGTTCATCTCTCAACTCCAGGCTACCTCACTTCAAACCTGGTTGATTTGACTAAGGGCCAAACCTGGAGCAGGGGTGACAGCTGAAAATCCCAAATAGAAGCTGAGGTCCCTTTTGAAATTCTGTCAGACACCTATTTTGAAGAATATAATCTTAATCTGTACTTTACCCATCTATACTTGCCCTCACCAAAATCTGATTGCAGTTTGCTGAATTCCACAACTCCTTGGCTGCACTTCCATTTCTACCTCTACATTACACAAAGACTGAACTAATCATTTAAATAAGTGACTGGTACAGTGATTTATCCAGCAAGCCAGGCTATTCTCCATAGTTTAGATGCCCAACATGAAGCTGCAGGGTGCCTCAATCTGCAAAATTTGAAACCTGGAAGTCTTTCACAAGGGTATACATGTACTTTTATGCTCTACAGGAAAAATTCAGAGCTTACTGCTTTCATTTAAAATACAGACAGGCAGAAGGAGAGGATGATGAAACACTTCATAAGAAAAGCTCTCATGACCCTCTATGGGAAGAACAGAATCCACCATGGGCACTAATTGCTGTAACTTCAGGAACTGCCATGATTTCTTACAATCCTCACTTCAGCGAAAGAACCAGAAACTGACGTTTTTCTCAGGGGTCTTTTGGGAGAGTATTTCTATATGTAACCAAATACAGTCTAAAGGATGACTCAAGCTCTCACAACACAGGGGAAGTTGGGACTCAAACGCAAATCCACACGGACACTGCTGCGGCTCTCTGTAATGTGACAGTAATTGCCTGGCTGGATTCTATGTACACACAACTCTGTTCTTGTGTCTGTCCACAACTCCCAGTCTGAGCATCCCTACGTCCAAGGAAAATACTCAGCTGGCCAAAACATCAATGCAATCCTTGGATCTTCAACTGTAAATGTGTAAAGTGCCTCTGAGAGCAAGGAGACAACGATCTGAGGCTGTGGCTCCACTCTTCATCAGGTGTGACCACATCCTCCTTCAGATGTGTCATCTGTGTGGGTTTACAAAAGCAGTTCCAGAATCACAGAATATTCTGAGTTGGAAGGGACCCATAAGGATCACTGATGCAACTCTTAAGTGAATGGCCCATTCAGGGACTGAGCCTGTGACCTTGGTGTTATTAGCACCATGCTCTGACCAACTGAGCTAATTTACTCATCATTTCATTCAGATTTCAGCCCCCAAACAGATCCTCTTCTGATGTCTTACAGATTTTGAGTGGTCTGTAAAGCTGCTAGAACAACAGTGGTTTTCAACTCAGTGAGGTGCTGGTTGAATGGATAAAATCAGACTAGCAGGATACACTGAAATGTAAATAACCTAAATTTATCTTTAAAATAATAACATTTATGTTTATGTTAAAGACCTTGTTGTAGTACATATAGTAGTAGGATTCAAATTATCTCCTCACAAGTAGCATGATTTTGATATGAGATGTCTAGAAATTAATGCTGTTATTTAAGCATTCATGAACACTTAGAAATCATCTCAAAATCCTACACTGTACATAAAAATTCTTTCAATTTCCTACTTGTACAGAAAAGCAGTAGTTGTGAAAGAAAACAAATGAATAGAAAAACCTCTCACTATATGTCCTTGGACAGAAGATACATGTTAAGCATCAATGCCTATTTTAGGAATATACCTCTTCGAAAAATCTGATTTCAAACTTTCAGTCTTCAAGATCCCAATTATTGTTCATTAATATTACATAAACACCAAAAAATGCATCAGTGAATCTTCTCTGGAAAACAATGAATTATAGGGGATGTGTCATAGCTTCAAAAAATGTACCTGTAAGACCACCCCAAGCCTTCCAATTACAGCATAATGCCACATACTGCAAAATTTAGGTATCCAAACTAGTTTGAGTTTTCACAGTGCAACAAATGCCATTATTCAAGTTTTCCCTATTAGATTATTCTGTTATCCAGAAAGACTTACTAGATTTGGGTCCAGTTCAACAAGTGCAGGGAATTCATGGAAGGGGGGAATTAATGTTACTGTAAGATACAGCAATTAGGAACTGGAAAAAAGAAAAGTTTCTTTTCTTTTTCCAGCTAGTGAATTAAAATAGTTGGACAAGGGAAGACCTACTCAGCATAAAAGCAAAGATCAAGGGCTAGATTTTGGAAACAACTGTCTGTTTTAGAGGAGTGGTGGAATTCTCAAAAATTCTTAAGCAGAACAGGCATCTAACTCTCTTGGATTTTAGACACTTGACTGTTTAACGGGGTTTTCAGTAGACCTTGATGCTTTTGAAAAAATTAGTCAAATGAGTGAAGATATTTAGTATTTCCTCTGGTTAATAAGTCAGTTTTTAAATGCAAAATGTGTTTCAATAAACGTAGGGCCAGCTTCTCAGGTCAGGTACAGACAGTTGTGCTCACATTGAGCTCATGCTCTCAGTGGGCTGGACCTGAGCCAGCCTCTGCACAGATGCCATAGAAACTACATTTTCAAGTTCATTTTAAGACAGTGCTGCAGCCAAGAGAAACAATCTCTGCCCTCAGCAGGCCCCAAACACTCATCCCTGACTACCACATTACCACCTCTCCTCTGCCAGCATAATGAACTGAATCAGTGATCTTGTTTAGCTTAAAACTGACTTCTTTTTTTGGCTAGGTTTGACCCTGGTCCAGCTCACTCAGTTGCTGCACAGACACTTGTGCAAGGAGAGGAAATAGCAAAAAGGGCAAGACTACTTCATTTAGTGGCAATGCTGGTCACTGTCAATTCACAGCACGTGATCAAACATATCCCTTATTTCTTCTTGACAATACTCATTGCAAAGAAGATACATCATCACATCTAAGGCACATCCATTCAGTTAACTGTAATTTTGCAATACTGTTTCAAACATTTTAATTAAATCCTGTTTTTCATGTAAATAGAGCATGACTCAGAAAGGAAAATGAAATTAAGTAGTAAGGCTCAGAATTAAGTAGTAAGAATTGTAAGCTAAGCCAGCAAAAATTCAGAACGAGAAAGAATGTTTTTCAGGTTTACTTCTGATACCTAAAAAGACATAATTCAGTGTAAAGCTCTCAGCTGTTCATGAATCAAAAGGGTTTATTTATTTAACCCAACCAATCAGAAGAGAGCTTTCTTTAGGAAAATCATGTACAAAATGTATTTTTTTAAATGTTAAAAATCAGCTCATCTGCTTTGAAACCTCGTTGAACACTTGGTTTTCATCTTCAGTACTTTATCTCACTGTTGGACTCAATACACTCTTCTGCCTTTCCAACTCATGTATTTAAGAGCAAAGCAAAGGAATGAGAAATGTGTTTTCCACCATCCATTTCTAAGGCTGTCCAAACTCTCCTTCATTTCCCCTTCCACCACTCTGCCTGGGTAAAAACTCATGCTGGAGCAGTCAACAACCAGGCCAGGGAAAGCATCAAAGGAACATGCAAGGCTTTGCACTGTGAGAAGAAGCGATTTTCCTTTCAAGGCTCACATTCCTGCTGGTGCTGGAGGTACCAGTTCTCAGTGACCCTGTGAGAGATGACTCATGTTGATAAAAACATGATAAGGGACAGGATTTCCTTCCCCACTTCCCACCTGCAGGCATTGAGGTTATTCACAGAATCACACAGTCAGGGTGTGAAGGGACCTCTGCAGATCACCCAGTCCAAACCCCCTCTCATGGCAGGGTCACCTGGAGCAGGTAACAGAGGAATGAGTCCAGGTGGATTTGGAACGTCTCCAGAGAGGGAGACTCCATGGGCAGCCTGCTCCTCCAACGTGAAGTTTTTCCTAATGTTGGAAGTGAAATTTGGGGTTTACTTTATGGCCACTGCTCCTCATCCTGTCACGGGGCATCACTGAAGAGAGTCTGGCACCATCCTCTTGGCATCCACCTTTGAGTTATTTATATGCATTAATGAGACCTCCTCTCAGTCTTCTCTCCCCTACACTGAACAGGCCAGCTCCCACAGTCTGTCCTCAAAAGAAGAGATGCCCCAGACCTCCAAACATTCGTGGATGAAAGTGATGGCCGGCTGAGATCTGGCCAGCAAAGGGCTCGAGATGTGAACAATCCACAGCAAAGCAAGGCCCAAAGCGAGAGGTGAACCCAAACAGCAGCACGGGGTGACAGTGACAGCCTCGCACACAGGACATTCACGGGGAACCGGCAGCACCCAAAGGCACTGACCCCACGGTCTGTCCGGCCCACTGCGCTGCCTGTGATAAACAAAATTCCCTGTTTGTTCTTATTCAGTAAGAGTTAGTTGTTAGTGTTGTGGTTATTTGTTACCAATCATTGTTAAATGTTGTTTTCCCAGTTGTTCCCTTTTTACCCTAGTCTGTGTTTGCCAGTTTCATGTTTGTGTCCCCATGTTCCCAGAATCCTCCCGTCGGAAGCTACATTTGTTGCACCCCAACTGCTGCTCCCAGACGTCCTTGTGCACTGACTATATGCAAATAAGGGGCATTTGGCCTAAATCTGACTCCCAAAACCACAAAACAACATATCATAGAACAATAAAAACAGCAGCACTACTCTGAGAAAACCTCAAGGAAGCATACACCAAGAACTGAGTTCGGCTGTGTCGCCCTAAGTGCAATAGTACCCAGGCAGAGAGACACCCTAGACCAACGAGCCATCCTCGTTTTTTAGTGCTCTCGTGAGGACAGAAGCCCCAGCTCTGCCTGCATTTTTGTGGGCAAAGCTGTCTTCGTCCTCCTGTGTGCCATCTCTGGGAGCAGCGGCGGTGTGTGTGCCGGGCCCCCACCTCGAGCTGATCACTAATAAAGGCATTAAAAAGGAGAAAAAGCTCCTGCCCTTTTTCTTCACTGCCCTCCCCGACCCCACCTCAGGGCGGGCCGAGGTGGCCCCGGGGGTGCTGCGGGCGGAGCGGGGCGGGCGGCGCCATGAGGTGACACCGGCGCTGCTGCAAAATGGCGCGGGCGGGGGCTGAGGGGCCCCGCGGGGCCGGGGCAGAGCGGGCGGGCCGGCGGCGCCACTCACCTGCCGGTAAGAGAGGCGGAAAGGCCGCAGGTAGAGGGAGGAGGTGCAGGGCTGCACCGCCAGCTCCTCGATGGCCTCCATCCCTGCCGGGGGGGACAGCGGCCGAGGCTGGAGGAGCAGGCGGAGGAGGAGGAAGGGGAAGCGGAGAGGCGTGCGCAGCCGCCGGGCCGGGAGCGGCAGCGGAGCTGAGGGACAGCGGCCGCGGCGCTCTCCGGCCTCTGCCCTCTGAGGGAGCCGGAATTACGGAATGCGGTTTCACCGCCGAAACAGGGACGCTGGAACCTCGCCGCCTTTATGCACAGAATCACCGAGGCTGGAAGAGACCTTTAAGATTATCCGGTTGAAGCGTCTAGCTAGCCCTGCCCCTGTAACCTTTAAACCATTAATCCATATCGCCCCGTGCCAGATCCAAACACCTCTTGAACTGGTGACTGCACCACCTCCCTGGGCAGCCTGTTGCAATGTCTGACCATTAAAAAAATGTTTCTACTATCTGTTCTGAATCTCCCCCCTCTTAGCTTAAGGCCATTTATTCTCTCACTGCAGGCACAGAAGAAGAGACCAGCCCCCCACCCACCTCACTACAGCCTCCGGTCATGGAGTAGAATTATTCTCTAGAAACACCTGTTTGCGATCCTGTTTTCTCAGGAGCTTGGCAGATGTTCTCAGAGGGTCAGTTATTCACACACTTTACACACAAATTTATGAAGTAATCTGGCACTGAACTAAAACCTGCCCCCCTCCTCCAATGCCTTGATGCCATCTGCGTGCTCCCAGGTTATCCCATTCCTGGGCATCACCAGGCTTTGCAGAATGAGCACCTTTGCTGTGAAAACCACAGTCCCTTCTGCCTGCCTGCATGCGTGGTGCTTTCCTGCTAAATAGAAATTGTATGAGTAGTGTGGAAAATGCAGGTACTAATACAGATTCATGGATAACCTACAATCCATCACTCAATGGGAAAAAAAGTTGGATCACTCCAACTTTCCTTTTCAGGGTCCTTTTCCAGTATTGGCCATGCACCCAGCCCATGGCAGAAGAATAAACGCAGCTCCCCTGGCTGTTTTCAAGTTATAAAATAGTTATCTCCTCTCCTTTTACATCATTATTTTTTAAGCAAAACACTATTAGATTTAGCAATTGCCTTGTTTTGTAGAAGTTTGATCACAGTTATGCAACATTAGGTTGCATTACTCTGCGTGCTTTAATACTCCTAATAATTATTTTCTAGGTTCATGAGTAACAGAGCTCACAATTTGTGGTGGTTGTTATCTCTGTGATTTGTGATCACTTTCCATGCAGATGTGCCAGCATACAGCAGTTTAGGTGCCATATAAATCAAAATATTTTGTCAATGGATTGGCCGCACTGAGAAAAATCTGAAGTTTCTTGTATCTCTTTCTTTTTTTGTCTTCCTCTGTACTTCCACTGCATCACTAAGAAAGTTTATTGTCTTGTCATGGGTAGTAAGAATTTCAGCAGTCTATCTAAAAGGAACAGATCCAGCAATTACAAAACTCACTAAGAAGTAAATGAGGCAGCACTTACATTGCAGAATGCTTACCATCAGTTCTGATAACGCAAGTGGCAAAAAAAATGCTTGGTGGGGCTGAAAAGTGTGGTTTTAAAAGTATGTTTGCAAAGCTATCTTAAAAATTAGGCAAGGAAATGTATTTTATTAGCTGACTTCAAAAATATTTGTGTAACTCTGTTTGCATCACTGTATATGTCTACATTTTTCTGTTTTTTTCAGAATGATCTCAAGGTCATTCAGAGCTCCTGGGAACTTAAGCTATATTTTTCTAGTAAGTTATTTCAGTCTTCCAAGTCCAATTTAAGTATAAACACAGTTTCCATGCACAGCAGGTTTACAGTATCTCTGTTTGCTTATGTTAAAAGTTACCGGCTACCCAGGTCGGTAGAGCCAGTCAGATTGCCCTCTTCAATAAACATTCTGACACCACTTTCAGGTTTTGAGTGTGTGTGTGTTTTGGGGAACGTGTCACACTGTATGATGGATTGCTTATTCCATTCCTAGGCTTAGGTGGGAAGCTTTTGGGGTTGTGATGTGTCACAGACCTGATCTCATTAATGTACCTAGAACAGTTGAGCACAGTGTCACAAGAAAATACATTTCGGGATGCTCTGTTGTTGCAATTGCAATGGAAAGCTGTTGATTCCTTTGTTGGAAAATCTCCTTTGTGAGTATGCCAGCAGAACTGGGCTGATTCTAACAGAGGATTTAAGAGGCTGAGATTGAGGAGCTGCTTTAGTGTTCCTGTTTTACAGGTGAAATCTGAGCAAGAAAATAAATAGGAAAAATATGTTCTGCATAGTGGGCATATTCAGCACCTGGGCCTGAATTTCATTGCAGTTCTTTATTGAGGCTTAGATACCTTCTGCAGCAAGTGGCTTTGCATTTGCTAGTTCAGGAACAATCCCAAGAAGGAAATTTCTCTCAGCTACCATTTTTTCAAAGGGACAATAACAAAGCTTACTTTTGTATGGGGGAGACACACTCCTGCTTTCCTGTTCCCTTTCACTGCTTTTGTTGCTGCCTGGCACAGTCACACCAACCTGCCTCTAAGTGCACTGAATTCCCAGCAAGGATTAGGAGATGATACAGAGATGCTGCTCAGCCTCTCAACTCAGGGGTCAGGAGAGCTCTGTTCCCACCTGGGTTCCAAAGGACATGGCATGTTTGCTCAGTGAACTGCCCCAGCTACTCTGTTGTGTGTTCCTTTACCAGCCCTGTGTGTTTGCTCCTCTTTAATGCAGAAATACTAGTGGTGGCATGTGTGCAGCAACTTGGGAAAACAGACATCCATGATTCCAAAGTGTTAGAGGACTATGTTCATGCCTATTACCTTTAATGAGATATTTCCAATACTTAAGCCCATGTTTAACTGCTTGCAGAATCTTTAGCATTATTCCAGTATCATGTTTCTACAATCCTGTCCCTAGTTCATCAGTTCCCAAACTTTTTACACCCTGGATTACTCTTGGCTATCACAGTTTCTTTTCAGGGTGCTATTCAGGTTTATCATTTCACTTCTAATTGAAATAGCTACCTCTGATGTCCTTCCACAAACCAAGTGGCTTAATGTCATCACATCTTCCTTGTCAAATACGACTGTTAACTTGACTTCTAGAAAACCAGAAATGTGTCCGAATGACAGGTTGCTTTTCACTACATTAAATACAATCCTTTTTCTCCCTTAACAGTGGCTTCTGAATTGTTTTGTGTTATTTAAAAAAAAAATAAAATATATACTGTGAATGCTGTCATGGGTGGTTTGGTCATGGGTTCTTCAGTCTCCTGGAGCTGTTGGACTCCTGCTCTAAAATAGTAAAATATAGATGATTGTCCCTAGGCTGTAATAGCCCTGAGAATGGTTTGTGTAATAAACAGCCTAATGTTTGTGTAAAACTGTGATAAACAGCCTAATGAAGGAAAGCAGAAAGTGTGAATAAAAATTTGTTTCTTTCCTGGAAAGGAGAGTACATCAGCAGGCAGAGAGGGAAAAAAGAGAAGTGTCCTGTCTGAAGTGAAGAGTCTTAAGGGAAGATTCACTGGGATTTCCTAGAAAAAATGAAGTGTTAACATTAGTGTTAAAAAGGAATTCTTTCCGCAGAGTAAAGTTCTTTGTTTAGCAGACTTCTCTTTCCTTCAAAGCAGTGTTTGCTCTGTGTTACTTCGTGAGTAACTTTTACTACCGGCAAAGTCCCCAAACATTTTTTTTTTTGATTGCTCTTTTAAAAAATTCCCTTGAGCTTGGAGTTTCTGCCTACACAGTTCTTCCCTTCCCCTTACAGCCCCGCTGTCCTTGGGCATGCAATTTGCAGAGGGTCAGGTTGCATCCTCATTAGCAGTTTGTTTTATTGCTGTTTGCTTTGGGACACACCGGGAGCGTTTCCGTCGCAAGCTCGGTGCTGCTGCCCTTGTGCTCGCCGTGGCTCAAGCACACCCTCTCACCTTGGACCAGGCTTACAGTGAATGGACACCCAGGAACATCCCTTGCAGTACTTCCCTCTTCCCACTGGAGCTTAGCAGGGTGCCTGAGCTGTTGGGTTCACTCATGCAGAGTTAGGCAGCACATTTTCCATAGTGATTTTTGTGTGTATACGTGTCTGCATGTACTTTTAATCTCCGTCAATCCCTGCCAGGCTCACTTTGTTCTTTGACATACCATGGCTCATGAACAAAATATCATCAGGTCCTGAGCCTTTCATCTCCAGAGGACTCCTTAATATATTTCAGAGTATCATTACTTTTGATACTTGTGAGTACAGTAGTTACTAAGATACTACAAGTACGAAAGCCTCAACAACTGGAGGCATGTTGACTTGCAATTCTCAAATTTAATTTAAAAAAAAAAAAAAAAATTCTAACCCTTACGGTTGCAGGGAAAAAAGATAGGAAATGTAAATGATGGAAATATAAATGATGGCAAACTTAATGGTTTGTGAGCTGTTAAGCTGAGGTGATGCCACATGTTTGGTAGAAAGGCTTTGCTGTTAGGGTGACAGATAACCAGAATCCTCAGCTCTGGGCAGAAGAATGCCAGCAGAGGCTGCTGAAGCCAAGAGGCACTGGATCCAGCTGTGTGCCCACATCAGCCCCATCCAGCTGGGATGCCATCAAAGCCATTTTCTTCCTAGAAACTGCTCCCAAAACTTCCTCCTCTGCCTCAGCTCCCTGGGCCACGTGCAGTTTTTGTTAAGGTCACATGGGGGTATTAGGAGAGTTGAACACTTCTGCTGTACAGGCTTAGTGAGAAAGATGGATGAAAGTGTCCCAAATTAAGTCTATTTTGTAAACTCACATTGGGAATCCTTATGGCCGACAGCATGAAATAGTATCCTCTTCATGTGGGCCATCCTTGCATTGCCACAGAGACGTTAGTTTTGAGTGCCTTTCTGGGGATCAGATGCATATTTTTTCTGTAATGAAGTGGCTGTTGTGAAGTTTGCCTTCTAAAGCTTACCCTTTAGGCTCCTGGGGAAGAGCAAGCCCGAAGCTGCCAATATCTGACTCTTAATTATTCAGTTCTGGGGCATAACCACCCTGGTTACATTCATGAAAGTCAGGAATCGTGCTTATGCAATTCTTTTGGCATTGTAAATAGAGCCCTAGAGAAATTTGTTTTGATTTCAGTAGTAACTTTTCTGAGAGACAACTTTTTTTTTTTTTTTTTTAAATAAATTATTTACATTTCAATTACAAAATATAAAATTAGAGGTCCACACTGGAGTACATAACACTATGTTCTAACAATTTTATTTACCATCAATTGCTTCAGGGTTGCTTTTATCCATGAATAGCCTCAGTCTGAAGAATGTGGAGCAATTATTCCTGAGTTTGGTTTGTAAGGACTGACAGCATGATCAAGACAGACATGGTGTGTGGTAATGCTGATTTGCACCACAGTGAGTTAGGGGAATATGTCAGTTTGTTTCCCTTAGATATTTCGATTAGCTCCACCTTGTTTTCAGAAAAAGTGTATCTCTTTTAACGAGAGCAACCATCTTGGCCTTTAGCTTGCAAAGTCAAGAACTGTCTCATGGCTGTAGCAGGAAACTCACCTGTGTCTAGTTAGAATTGTGTGATTTCCCAGAAGAGCTGAAATTTATCCATCTGCCTTGTGAAATGAAGGTCTGATAAATAGCTCTTTTTTTTTTTTTTCCTGCCTATCATCAGTAAAAGCTTTGAACTAAATATGGCAAGAAAAAAAAAACTAAACATATTCAGTATAAATATAGATACGAATATCATGACATGTAAAATTGGTCTCTAAAAATAGTGAAGGAAAAGAGCTCTGCAACATAAATGTGTAACTAATATGTCAAATAGTTCTTAAGTTATTCACAATATAATATGACAAGTTGCAATATGGTATAAAGTAGAGGAGGGGAGGTGAGAACATGGGAAGTAAATTCTCATTTTTAGCTTTTCAGCTGGGGGAAGAACAAACACACAGTCTGTGAAAAATAAGAAACAGTATGCATGCAAAATTTAGATACTTTTATATTATATTAATTACTATCCAACAAATGTTGCCTGGAGCTAACAGAGTGAAAATTATTAGAGGGAAGGCTTTGATTTTTCAATAAACTTCTCTCAAGGAGGGAAAAAAAAAAATGATAACACTATGTTGTTTGCATTACAGAACCATGTACAACAAATATCTGGATCTCATTATGCTGGGAACTGTTCAAATGCAGGTAGAAAAATGGCATCTTTCACAAAAAAGCAGCAAAATAATTTGCACAAAAGAACAAACAAGATGAATGTACTGTAATAAGGAACAGCTGAAGGAGAGGCAAAAGATCACGAAGAATCTTCTTTTGTTTGACACATATGTATGCAATAGAGCTGGAAGGAGGAAGGGTATTTTGATTTCACAGGGAACCTTGATGTTCCAGCAGTTTGAAATTGCCTATAATAAAGGACTGGAGCTGGAGTTGTTGGATACTGGAGTTCTGGCCTTGGCTGCAGACATGACCCTGGTATCTCTGAACTCCCATCACCACAACACCATGCTGTGTCTGATACTCTGCCCTGGACTGGGGGCATTATAAGCCCGAGGGTCCTTAATCTTCAGGCAATTTGTCTAGCAAGATTTGTTGAAACTGGGGGAGCTGGAAGCCCTGGTCCTCAGGAGACTACCAGCTGGGCTGCTCAGAAGCTGGGGCTGGCATAGCTCCAGTGGAAGCTTGCCTGTTTTTTCAAAGGAATTTAATTGAATATTTGTCTGGATGAAATGTTTCTGTTTGGTAAATTGAGACATTCCAAAATAAAAATACAGTCAGAGGGGTTTTTTTCCACCAGATGTAGGGAGCAGGTACATGGTTTCTATTTCAATATATTTAAATATAAATATATGTATATGTTTTATGTGATAGAAAGGTGGAGAGACACAGCTGGCCATTTTCCTGTCTCCTCTTCATTAGGCATATTATATTATTTTCCTGTTTATTTCTATTGTGCCAGTGCTCAGGAACCCAGAGCTTTATTGTGCTCATCGGTGTCGAATTGCAGAACAAAACAGCCTAAAACAGCCTAAAAGCTCTGGTGAGATTCTTGTGGTTGGAAGTGACTTGGAGAAGAGCTCCAAGAGGAAGGACGGGACAAGTGCCACACAACTTAGTTCAAGGAATTGTAACTTTTCTTCAAAAAACGTGTGGTTGAAGGACAGCACAGACAGTGATTCTGGGAGTGCTGTGGCAGCATGAGATGTGGGCTGGAGATACGGAGCAGCAGGATTTCATTTAGCAGAGACTTGATGTCAGGAAGCAATATAAGGGTTGGGCTGAGTGAGTTGAAATGATTTAGCAAAGAACCTGCAGGTAGTTGAGCTGATTTGCTGTTGAAGGATAGCTGGAAAGTTGGAATTTGAGTCTTTAAAAGATTGGATCTGGAAGAGATTGGGTCTCCATAAAAATCAAAGCTCTGAAAAACAAAATCCTAGGCATTTTATACTGGCCTCTCAAAACTGTTGGCACTGATTTCTCCTAACTTAGGAAAGTTCCCGACTTTGAAACCTTGACTTTTTTTTTTTTTTTAATAAATGTTCTGCATACTTTTCAATTCTTTAGTTGTAGTTCAGAAAAAAAAAATAACCACAGAAATGAACCCTTCCTCCTCTTTTCTATTTGTGATCTATCTTTCTGGAATTATTATTAATGCACTGAGCATTTCAATTGGAGACATGGGCATTGGTATGCTCAGAGTAAAACTGAACCCAGGGCTATCCAACCCTAATCTCTCGATCTCCCGGAGCAGCCTATTTTCATTTTACTTTTGCAGTGCTCCCTCTCTTAATGCCTCTTCCTTGCCTGCAGCCACTTCACTAGAAAGCCTGTGGAGCAGGAGAGGAGGGTGTGTTTAATGTTGACAGGTGTCAAGACCAAAGGAAAGGCTCTGTTTGTTTGGCTCCCTGCTCGTGTGTGAGGAGTTTGCACCTCAGCTGAACATGATGGACAAAAGGCATGGGGCATTAGGGTGTGAATTTGGCTGTGCAGGGGTTATCATTGCTTTTAAACTGGTGGGGATCTATTCACTCCAAGGCCTTTTTGCTGAGACTGGATTTGAGACTCTCATAACTAAGCAACCTGTAGAAAGAAAATGCCCTCTTCCATCAAGGTTAGGAATTATGTGTTGCTTTCACCACAGTGCTCTCCAACAACTACTACAGTTTTCTGCTCCTCTTTTAAGGATATACAGTCCATGCTAATATATCTGCATGAGAAATTGCCAGGACTTAGAGCCAGTCTTTGGCAGAGACAATAGAACAGACTCACAAACAGGTGGTTTTCATCACTGGATGCATAATGCTGTATATTTTAGCCCCTTGCCTGATGCCCTGATGCTGCAGAGGAGACAGTTCTCTCTGGACATAAATCGGGATGCATTTGCTGAAGAGGGTAACAAAGTGCTTCCTTCACGGAGGCATCCTGCCTGGTACCTGTATAAATACCTCTAGGCAAGCAGGTAAACCAACAACACATATTCTGTCATTGCTAAGGACAGCATTGCTGCTCTGTGTACACAAGAAAGGAAAATATGTTTAGAATGAATGTGGATGTTCTGTTCTTCATTCATGTGTGACTGAATTCTAATCTCTTTTAGTGTGCTGTAAATCCAAAATAACATACTGAAGTCAGTGCAGTTCCTGGGGATTTGTGCTACTGTAAATGAGAACAGAATAAAGAATTTTTTTTCTCCTTCTCTCTTGTAATGGTGAGAAGAAAAGCTGGATTGTCAGCATGGCTATGCTTCTTTGCTTTGCTGATTTTGTCATAAGATGGACATAATTTAAACATTCTTTATTTTTTTATATGTGGAATATAGCAGAAAGAAGCCTTGATGGCCTTTTTTTATTTTACAGAAATATAAACATTAAAGTAATTTTTCTTTTACACGTGACTTAGAAAGCATAATTTACTTGAAAGGACCCTATTATATACTCTGTCCTGTATTTGTTTATCTAATTGAATAGAGGAGCATTTACTACAGTTTCAAAGTAAAGCCAATAAACATTTGTCTTTGTATTGCAGCAGCAATGTTTGACAATTGGGTTGGGCAACACCCATTTTAACTTGGGTTTATTTTATAGTATTGACAAAGCAAAATTCCAAATACATTTTCACCCCCTTGCTTGCGCTGTTGCCACAAGTTGGATATTTGACAAACGATTCTGTCTGAAAGCTTTTCTTACAAGCTGCCTATGTTATTTACATCATCCTTATTCCCTTCACCATATAGATCATCTCGCAACTTTACATTTTATTTCACATATCCCTGGATATCCTGGATCCCTGGTGTGTGAAACATGATGTAGAGATATGAGCAGAGGGATTTTAAATGGACCTAGCTTTATATTTCCAGTTAAAATCAAGAGGAAAGCAACAAAAGCCAAACTGAACCTTTCTGTCTTATGTGCCACGCTCACACCAAAACATCTGTCCGTCCACTCTACCTGCTTCAAATCCAGGAACACCATGGTTATAGGGCTGTTTAATACTTATTTTCACTGTCAGTTAGAAGATGCTGTTGGCATACTTATACATAAAAATACTGAAAGAGTGCTGTATAAATTTTTTTTGCTCTATAAATGGCATTCTGGATTGTGCTGCCTGTATCAAATAGCTCCTAGAACATCCCTCCTAATCAGTTCCTTTTGGGAGCAGGATTGTCGGGCTCGTTCTGAAGCCGTGCCAGTGCCAGCAGTGCATGGGGACTACAGATGGGATCTTTGTTACAGAAGCATGAGATCAATTCACCATTCCAGGCCATGTAGTAAATGCATTCCTGACTGAATGTTACATCGTTTTTATGTTCTTGTGACAGCATTGTACTGTGTCTCCTCCTCACTGAAAGAGCCATGTTCATTAGATACAGGAAGTCCTGCTAATCATCCATAACACGACATTAACAGCTGCTGGTAGATCTTTGTATGCCCACTGATCAGGGGAGAGTTCGCAGGAGATTTGGTGCTTCTTTGCTGTGATTGTTTTCCTCAGCATGCTTCAGAATCTGAAGTTCTGTTACCAAAGGGAAAAAAAAAAAAAAAAAAAGGCAGTTAATCCTTAAGGTTGTGAGGAAAACTTTTAAAACATGCACCAGATGGAAATCAATGCAGTAGTGTCTGCAGGCAGACACATAGGCTGAGAAGCAATCTGAAGGCTGGCACTGTTTGGATTAAAGGCAAAAGAGCTGCAAAGCAGTCGCACAACTTAGATATCATCAATACAGTACAGGGGTTCTGCAATTCTGCAGTGAGCCCTGTTCTTGTTTCACATGGTTGATAGCCTTGTTTTTGCCAGTGGCTCAAGATAAACTCAATTTTCTCTCCTGTTGATTTGTGCTCCTTTTCTTTTGTATAGACAACTTCCATTACTTCCTTTAGCAGTGTACACAGATAGCTGACTCAGGAATGGAGCTGACCAGGAAAAAAAATATTTCCAGTCTATGGACAATAAATTTATATTTCTTCACTTTTTTTCTGCCTATTTTATCACAACAAGAAAAGAAAAAAAAAAAAAAAAAGAGAAAAGAGCATAACTGATGAATGGTGAGATGCTTGTTTTGAACTGTTTTGATCTATATGAAAACCTTATGCTGGAGTTGATTAGCCTACTGTCTGCTTTGTGTGTAGTGAAGTCTTCAGGAACTTATCCAAGCGCCAGCAATTATTCCTTAGCCCCTGCTTGGGATCTCTGATACCTCTCTATGAATGAGATATAGCAGGATTTCTACAGATTATTCTCCAGAACAATCCATTGTTCATGCAGGAGTCCTACATGTCCGGCTCCTATCTGGTTTATGGGACAAACTCTCTGCTGACAGTGTTGCTGGTTTTGGTAGAGAAAATATTAATCCAACATCCACCTGATAATTCTAAAATAAATGATAAAATAAATCCCAAGGTGGTTTGCAGTGTCTGGGAGGAAAAGTACATAGCAAATCACATCTCGCAGCCTGGAATCCAGGTGGTTCCCCAACATCAGCAGCAAACAGGGGATGTGGTTTCAGAAAGCTGGATATTCCATGTGACACAGAGGTGACATGGGCCAAAAGCACATGAAAGCACCTTCATTCCTGGTCCTTCCAACACAGGAAAATTCCCATAAACCATAACAACCTGCTCAGGAGCAAGAGCTGTACCAAATGAACAGCACAGAGCTTGTAGCAGCTGCTGGCTAAAACAGGAAGGCAGCTGATGTCTGTGGATAGTGCCCATGGGGGGAACTCCCCTAAGAGGTGGCCAAGGTAAAGCAGAGCAATAATCAAAGAAATGTCCAACCTCTGGGTGGAGGTGTTTGCATGCAGCCCCTTGCTACACACCTAAGTGCCAGGCAGCTCGAGGTTGTTGATTCTCTGCAAGACCATACATGGTACCATTTGCTTTAATAGTAGCAATTAGTGAGACAGTAGAATAAACAATGATTTTATGAAAATGAGGACTGTTCCATTCATGGATGGATCTGGGACAAAGATTGAATCCCATGCTTGTCATCGGTTAATGCGCCCCTCAAGGTGTTCATTCTTCAGCCAGATATCACTGCAAGATCCATATAACAGACCATTTATTTTTGTACATTTGCTGCATTTCACAGTACCCTGGGGCTCCAAAGCAGCTCTTTGCTGTCAGTAATGCCTTCTGTATGCTCTAGTGCAAGCAGGCAGAAGAGCAGATCCCAGAATCTGTTCACAAAATTAAAAAACCCAAAAAATCCAAACCCATGGAGTGCCTGGGTTTTGCCCAATTCACCCTTGCAGGGAGATGCTCTGTGGCATTGCAGTAGCCAGGATTTGCAGTAAGAAGGTGCAGTAAGGCAAGTTTAAATGATAATTAGGAAGCGTGTTTCCAACAGTGGGCATCACTCACCAGGGGAGCACAAGTTCCAAGAGAAACCACTTCATGGCTGATAATTAGTATGGTATTTTTTTGTAATTTATAGACAAGTTGATAGATTGCACCAAGTTCATCTGTTACAGATTGTGAGCAAGGCAAGTAAGGATTTGTCTTGGGAGAAGTGCCTGGCAGAAAACACACTGGTTCCAGTCCTCCACCACCTCCTGTCTCCTCTTACTTGGTGTCCCTCCTGTGCTCCCAGCAGGAAGCCTCAGGACAAACTGCAGGGCAGGCACCTTTTGTGCCTGCAGCTCAGTGACAGCAGGGTTGCTCCCTTGGCGTTCAAGGAGATGTAGGTGAAAGAGGACTTAGGTTTCATGTTTCTGCATCTTCACTCTTGTTTTGTCTTGTTTTGTCCTTCCCTCTCTTGAATTTGGGAGTTCAGTGCTGCTGGGAGAAAAGGGTGGGAGATCTGGCTTTAAAGGAGATGAATCCTTGAAGTGAACAGGAGTCTTCAGGCTCTGGTTATTTCTACCTGGTCACAGAGAGTAAGTTTCTGCTGTTACTGGATGGTACATCGAGACAGGACAAGATGCTTGAAAGTCCTCAAATGTTATCTGCTGTCAGCCAACAGCATAAAAAATGTAGCATTCAACTGGGAATTGGCCATGAGGATTCACAATAAATAAGCATTTCAATCTCCCTGCACTAGGAGATTTTATTGATTTTGTGTTTTTCTTCACAAACATGGAGGCTTGAAATTAATTATTTACATGAAAGATGTCTCTTTCTTATGATTTTGATTTATTATCTTGGCCTGCTTAGACACCCAGTACTGTACATTAAAGAAACAAAACAGAAAATTTTCTCTGATATCCTTAAACATGAAAACAATGGATTCATACCAGAGAATGAGACTGTTGTGAAACTGAAGTCTTGGCTTTAGCTGCAGAAGTAATTTTAACAGGCATCCACATGTGTTTAATAAAATCAGATTTCCACCTCTTCAACTGAAGCTTTAGTCACTGAAGCATATTTTGCAGTTCCCACTCAAGCCAGGCAGTATGTGATAGTAAGGGCATGGTTGCTGGAGCAGGGAAAGTGGAATCAAACAGCGTGGCAATCCATCTCATGCTTCCCAGCCAGCAAACTGAGCAGGAAAGTGTTAAATCTCCCCCAGCAACTGGCTGTATGGGAGCTTGCCAGTCATCTTTGCCTTTATTTGCAACCCAAGCAAAGAAGTAGATCCTCCAAATTAGGTCATCTGTTTTCTTCATTCTGAAAGATTTTTATTAAAATTAAAAGGGTTGTCTGTTTCTTCTCCCAGAGAGAAAACAAACATTGGCATCTAAAGTGGTGGAAGACAAACACTTGGTGCTGGGCAACTTGATTAAAGTGTATTCCTTGTAATGAGAGGTGCCTCCCTTATCCTGCCATTGTGTTCAGACAAGAAAAAAAAAAAAGGAGGGCCTGCCCTTTCCCATTGTACAGTCACATTTTCCAAGTGCACTGAAAATGGGTTTTATAAAAAATAAAAAAAAAATTAAAATGAAATATGAAGTCTGTCTTTTAGTAAACCACTGAAACAACTCTTCAATGAAGGCAACTTCATGTACCTTGTATGTAGGAAAACTGTTGAAGTTGGTGCTCTATCTAACCTACCAGAGAAGGAAGATAATAGTGACAAATATGGTCTGGGATAAATGTTATCTGAGCTTTGCTTGAAAGTTTGCTGCTAGAATCAAAGCTGATTTTTACTTGGGAAAGATAATAAAGGAAAAAGTGATTTGCAGCAGAAGACTGTGTTTGTACAGTCATATTTTTATCACTGCCATCACCAGTACCAACATCTGCATTTATCTCCCAGTGTGCATCAACCAGCAGTCCACTAATACATTAATAGACATTATTAGCTGTAATAGCCCAGTTCAGTCAGTTGTAGTGGGAGAATCACAGAGTCTCTGCATCATGTTTGCCCTTATCCAGAGAGAGAGTTGCTTGTGGGCATTCACCTGTGTGCAAACTGGGCATAAAAAATGAAAACTGTGCATTGTATGCTTACATTTTGGAAACATTAAAAAGAAGCTGTAGTCAGTAGAAGTACATACCTGTCCTCAAAAATAAAAACCCCAACAAAGAAGATTTGAGACTTACTCTAAGCCATGTCCTCAGCTTTGATTTGTGGCACCTCTATTTGTTTTAAAGATTCAGCATGGATTTTCCTTGGTATCTTTGTGTGCTGAGTTTTACTGTACTGGTTCCACCAGCAGCAGACTCAGTAAACAAGGATGTGCCCAGGGAAAAACAGACACGGTTAAAAAGATCTGTGTTGCCAGCCAAAATCTGGTGAGGTTAGTTTGGGCTTCTAGCAGCCAAAATAAAACAGTTGTGCAGGGCCAAGAATTTTGCGATAGAGCGGGCTGGAGGAATTCTAAATATGCTACAGAAGTGGAAGCAACAGGACTTGGCAAAATCCTTGGCTGAGATAGAGAAATAACGTGTCTTGCTAGCCAAACAACAGGGTGGTGTTGAAAGAGAGAGTGAGATGGCAAAACCCTTGGGCAGACAGAGGATATCCAGGAAGGAGTGTTTGAAACTTGGGCCTGGATGGAGATTAAAAGTTAGCTCTAATGAAACACCCATTTGCTCAGATATTTGGTTCACTGTAAATATAAATTCTTGACCTAAAATTCTTCTTTAGTATGATCAAGGGATCTGAGCTGACCAAATAGTTCTGGGATCCAACAAAAACACAGCACTCTTGAAGTACACATAGATAAATATAATATATATATACCTCCAGCCATACTTACAAATATATGTGTTAAATGGACATGGTTTTGACTTAATAATTGAAATAATAGAGAGATATATTTCATGCTAGAATAGTATTAAACAATTACAGTAAAGACTGTAATTTCTTTGTGCTTAACTCTAGTTCTGTATTGACACATTTGTTTTTAGGTTTTCCTCTTTTCCTTCCTTATTTTAGGGATAATTACATTCCTGTAGTTGGTTCACTAATAGAATGAAATTTATCTATGGAGCCTGCATCAGAGAAGCTTAACATATAAATGCTTGTACCTGTTTGGCAAGAGAATTAGCAAAGTGATGCTAATTGACACTGAACACCTCGAGGGGGGATATTTTTGTAGCCATCAATTACAAACTAGTGTGTATTGATTGAGAGGCAAGCGTGCACACATCAATTTCTCAGCATAAAAGAAAAATGCACTCAGCCAGCATGGCATTTTTGCTGCTTGATTTTCTTTGGTTTTAGCACCAAGTCCAATATAAAAGGCAGGTACTTTCAGTTAATTAAAATTACACTTTTTATCCAGGAACACATCAATAGATAGGTGTGTAAAAGGTAGAGATATTATCTCACTCAAAGGGAACATGGGTTTGGTTCACTCTTACTCTTTGAATTTGTGTTTGTGGCTTATTACCATTGTAATCAACAAAATATAAATCTTCTTCCAAGCGCCTGCTTGAGCCTGACAGCTCCAAGGGAGCATTTTACAGCAGGAGCCTTCCATCCAGACCCCCGGACTGCTCAGGGTCTTTTGTAATTCTTGTGTGGGAGCTGTCAGAGCTCACAGATGTGGTGTTGGGGTTAGTCAGCAAAAACCAGCCCCGTGTTGCTCTGCTGGTGTCTGGCATGCAGAGCCTGGGCTGCAAGAGCAGAAGGGATGCACGTGCCCTGCAGGGCCTGGAGCCCGCCGAGGGCGGAGACACAGCTCGTGCCAAAATATGCAAAGAATTGAAATGAAGATTCTCCTAACCCTATACAACATGCATTTTCAAAAAAATGCCTAGATCTCTCATCAAAGTAAAATGTAATTAGGGATATTATTGCATGCCTTCTTAATTGGAACAGCTTGTGACAGAGAAGTATTTGGGAGGGTAACAAAGTGCAGACGTTGTGTATGCATGGCTCCGATGGAAGTGCTGCCTGGCACATCCATGTCTGTGCAGAGTGGATGAATGGTGAGGGTCCATGGGACTGCCTACGAGCCCAAAGTGCTTCATGTGCAGAAAGGTTGGTTCAGAGCTTATGCTCTCAGTAAGACACTCTTGAGATTCCCCTGGGCTAAGCAGGAGTATGTCACTCCCCTGCGAGCAATAGGGAGTATTTTAACAAGTCATGTGTAACTGTGACACCTTTTCTCCAGAAGTGTGAAGGATTTATCAACCTCCTGCCTTGTCTTGAAATTACTGTCCCAAATGCAAAACCGGTGGTGTCAACGAAAGGATGAACGATTGTGCAGCCAGTTCAGAAAACTATTCCTGTGAAACCCAGCCATGAGAGTGAGACAGCAGCAACTGGATGGCAAGAATTCCCACAGACAGGGTAGTGGAGAGAGACCATAGATGGGATTTCGGCACAGTTAGGGAGGGGTTGACACTGGGGGGTGAAAGATGCCTTCATTCTTCTCATGTGGTTGGCTCTGCACTGCCATGGCCAGAGGGATAATACCCCAGGGGACTGCTCTCCCAGACAGTCTGGCCACGGGCCAGGTATTAATTTCTCTGGGTTCCTGTGTGGAAGCATGGAAAGTGAAGAAAAGTGTTAGAAATGAAAATAAGATGAGAATATTAACGATGTTTGCCATGGGGTTTCTTCTTAGGCAGTGTGCTGCTTGCACACCCCCAGAGTAAATGTAGAAACAAGTTTGTTATTTTCATATGATTAATAACGTTTTTTTGGGTTTGGGGTTTTTTTTGGGTTTTTTTTTGTTTTGTTTTGTTTTGTTTTGTTTTGTTTTTTGTTTAATACATTTCTTGGTGAAAGGGAAGTGTAGCTAGAAAGATTTATTTTAATGTGGTGCATTGAGAAGAGCTGTTGCCTGATATTCAATAGTTAAGTTGAAGTATCGGACACTGGAGTAATAAAAAACCTACTTGCTTTGATCTTGTAGTTAAAAAATGATTAAAGTATAGAATTGCATGTGCTGACATTAGACCTCCACCCACAGAGAGATTTAAAACTGTCAAGGGAAAAAGGAAAGTTGAAAGACAGATTAAATATAATAATTCAGAAATTGAGCTGCTTTGTTATTTCAAAGATGGCCAGAGTAAAGGGGATTTTTCATACCCTATTTGTTACACTAGATCTAAGAACCTTATCCCAGGACATTTCCTTTTGAATACAAGCAAAAAGATGAAAATTGCTAAGAAGAGGTAGCATAGGAGGGACCTACATTTCCATATTTTCTGTTGAACTGAACTCAGTGAATTTAAAGCCTTGGGGATTCCCTCTTCCTCTCCTGGTAACTCCACTCTGTGCAGGGTGACCCCTGCCCTCCCTTCTCCTGCATGCTGCAAATAGAAAAGATTGCAGAATTCCGTAGTACAGTTTGCAGGGATGAAAAGCTTTCTTCTTTTAATTGTATGCATATTGTCATCTCCCAGGCACATGAAATTACCTTGTGGAATTGCAATTATGAACTTATTACTGGTTTATCTAATTGTTAAAGAATACAGAGTTGGGTTTCTGGCCTCTGACATCTAAACTGCTCCAGCAAAGGCACACCCTTACACCCACACACAATCCTGATTTAAGTCAGTAGGAAGCCTCTGGTTTTGCATAAGCAATTTGCAGCCAGTATAGAGACTTGCAAAAATGTATTGGCTGATGCTTGCATGATTACATCTGCCCAGCCAGGTTTCTTAATCCTTTTGTAGCAACAGCTTTGCTTATGCAAAGCCAATATTTGATCTTTGATGCAGTGTCCTTGATTATAGAGATAATTTTGATTCTCTGGCAAATTACAGACCCTTAGCATTTTGTCAAACATTCTTCAATAAAAGGACTTCTGTGATAAAAAAACCACGGTAGTGCTCACTGCAAATGACCCTGGAGATCAGACAGAACATTATATCAGTGAGTTTGGTTTCACTAAAACTGCTTCATTCCTATTAACATGATGATCCCGATCAGAAATTGCAGTGTAACTGAGGTTAATGTTGCTGTTCTCTGAGAATAAAGTCCCAGAAATCACACCATGTCATCTCTGAGACATGAGATATGCTAGGACAAGAGGATCACTAGGCAGCTTTCTGAAATCAGCTTAATTTACACAGGATGCAACATTTTTGCTTTGGAATTGCCTACCATATTGGCAATGCCCTGCTGTTCTGCTGTATTTGTTACCAGATGTTCGTTGCTGAAGCACACACTTCAGAAAACATGTTGGGTTTTGGGATCAATAGGATTCTTGCAACTCAGAGGTTTGATATCCATTTGATATGTTTGATATGCTCTTCTCAATATCAAAATTTAAATACTATGTGTCCGACTGCTGGGGTGGACAAGAAGTTCAAGTTTTGTTCTTCCAACCAGCAAGGATTCAATTGCCATTTGAAGAGGTCTGGGACCCCTGCAGGACAAACTCCTGAGGCTCAAGAGTTGTCTTTTCAGAAAGCCATTCTCATCATGCCTGTGTGGACAAGACAACCTTCCAACCATGTAGAGTTTCCCTTATGTTGTTTGCTGAAAGGATCATTCCTTTCCAGGATCATCTGCAAAGCACACTGAAATCCACAATGAGAGGTCTCTTCAGGTGAGAAAAATAGAAAAATTGAACTCTCAGATTCTTCTGTCTGAAGGTTTGTTTCCTGGTTAATTTTGAATTTTCATTGCTCCATGAGATGGAAGGACAACAACCTGGCATGACAAGGAAGGGTTTGCCTCTTGGAAGTGCAGGTGTGTTCTCCAGCATCTCAGTCCCTTAGGGGCATTGAGGAACTGGTTTAGGATCTTGCTTATCCTTAAGTTAGTCATAACAACAATTGGAAGTAGAATTTTGAGATCATGATGTAATAGGGGATGTAGTAGCAGTACGTAGCACATGGATTAGGTATAAATGGGGAAAAAAAGAAAATTCCACAGAAAATCATAGCAAAGTGATCTCAATGTTTGGTCAACTTCATTTGCACTGACTCTGGCTATAAGAAAATATCCACTGGGAAATCAGCTGTCTCAGGCAGAGCTGTCAGAGATAGGTAGCCAGGCAGACTTGTAAAGAACAGGACACTATGTGCCTTTGGGCTGCTCTGAAAATTGAGAGAATGAGATGTTAACAAATCATTTCAGACAACAAAGGTTTGTCTTGGGGTTCTACTACAGCATGGTGGAAATGGACATATTTTAAACGGCCATATCCTCTATGCAAAATGCAAATAAATAGTGCTTTCAAATTAAAATAGCAAAGAACATCTTGAAGCTTATATCTGTGGAAATAAACCTTCCAAACTAATAGTAAATGACTATTTATAATTGACTGTTGGGATGCCTGACATCAGATGGTTGTACTACTAACATGAGAACAGTATCTGACAGGTTGGGAAAAACACATGGCAGAAGATGGGAATATTGATTCGTAGGCAAAATTTGGAGGGAGGGGGAGGGAGACAACGGCCAAGAATGTGCTTTACTTTTTAAGAAAGTGACATTCCTACCACCAAAACAAAAACCTGAGAAAGAAAGCACATTCCAAAATGATATCATCACATTCCTTCTATACGGACAAACATGCAGCACTGTAGCTGCTGTTTCCTGCGTTTGTGATTTCCCTCCAAGAGTATTTCAGTGAGAGATGTTTTCAAATAGGAAAAGAAATTCAGTTTCAGTGTTCTTAAGAGCCTCTTAGCAAAGTTAGACTGTCTCTCTGAAGCCAAGACTGGCTTAAACAACATCTGAGTTGGCTAATATATCAACTTCTAAGTTTGTGATGGAGGTAGAAATAGGTTTTCTGGTCTTCAGTGGCACTTCTTAGAGAATATCCACATATTCTGGTGGATAATTTAGGCTGAATAAGAGATCCAACATGAGATTTTAATTTGTATTGTACTGAAACAGCATCTGCAAATTGTCTTGATTTGCAGGTTGCAAGTGGGTAGGAGTCCTGTGAGGCTTGAGAGAATTTGTGTTAAATTGACTCACTGAGTGCAGCAAACCACAGCAACACCTGACCAGGGATGTGGTGATTCTCTATCATCAGGAGACTGGAGCAAGCGTATTTTTTTTAACCACCAGCAACCACAAATTGAGACCACAGGGTTGAGCAGGAGCTTCTGCATGAATTTCTTCACCTTGGGTTGCTCCAAAGGTCAGACTGAATGATCATGAGATGATGAGCTGTGAGTGCATGGGCTGCCACAGCCCAAGGTCAGCGTGGGGCTTTGCCTATGCTGTCCCATTCAAGATGGGGAGAAAGAGACAAGGAGGTTCAGGCTCCCATAGTTTGCAGGCTGGCAAATGTCTTAGTGCAGCAAAGCAGGCAGAGTCTCAGCAGGGGACTTGCTGTTGGTCTGCTCTCTTCTGAGTTCCATTCTGGTATGACTCAGTGGCTTCCTACAAAGCAAACCCAAATGTAACTGAAGGGAGAACAAATTCATGATCAATTAAAAAAATAAAAGTCTGAGATTCCTGTGCTTTTTTGGAGTACAGACTGCAAAACCATGGCTCTATGTATATTATTGTTCAGTGTGTAATTCTAAATTCTGTTATTATGAATAACAGAGTGTTATTCAGAAACCCTGAATTTCATCATCAGCTATGAACACCTGGGAGATTTCTGTAGCTGTTTCCCCATACTCCTACCTTCTATCATTAGCATCCTAAAAATCAGCATTCAGGCACTCTCCTCTTGTGTGATTTATGACAATTTAATCCTTCCCTTTCCATTTCTGTTATCTTTGCCATACAACATATCTCTCTCTGATTTCAAATGCAAGTTTTGAGGGGCAGAGTCTGCCTCTGTAAGTGTGAAAAGGTCTTGTTCTCACTCAGGGTTGCAGTACAAACCTGCAATATTATTAGAAATATTATTATAAGAAATAGTATTTTTGAAAGGACAAACATTTACCCGATCCTTGACTCAGGTCAGTAGCTCAATTCTTACACCAAATAGGTGCATTTTCCACAAGTGGTGCCAAATTACGGTGTCTTCACAAACACCAGCGTCACTGTAAGATCTCTCTTGGTTTCAAGATTGCTTTTTGGGTGATGAACCACCTATCACAGCAGAAGCCTGATAGTCCAACAAGGAGAATTGCCATGACAAAATTGTGCCCCTCACAGCCTTTTCCAAACCATTCCCCTGCTGATTGCAGTTTCTCTACAAATGCTATCCTGCTTTTATAGAGTGTGTGAACCTCCTCCGTCCTGCTGCCCCCAGACTGGCAGCTGCTCCTTCTGTCCTTGAAGTACTGAGGGAAGCTGTGACTAGCATGTAGCTCTTCATCCCCTCCAAGAAAATGACAAGGTTATATGGCAGATCCATGTTTCCTTTGTTATATTTTGTTTGAAGAAACAGGAGTTATGCCTGAGTAGGTCTGCAGAGGCATTCAATTGAACAAAGACATTTTATTTTAGCCCCTGTTTAATGAAGAGGAAACCAATAGACAATCTTCTCTTCCTCTGGGTGAGGAAGACATTGACAAGTGCTATAATTAGTTGTGAACTAAAGCAACCTGCAAAAGGATTTTATCCAACTTAACCAGGAAATGAATCCCCCTTCATTTCTAACAATTTGAACTTCAGGGAATGAGACCAGCTTACCCTACTCTGGAAACTCATGTTCCTAAATGTCTTTGAGTTTTAAAATAAAACAAAGAAAAATCCCAACCAAAAGTAGGCTAAAAAAGCAGAATTTTTAGGCAAGAAGTTCTTCTATCTCAGTCATAATTTGGGATACACTTGCTGGCACTGGAAGGCAAGGTAACTTTTTGTTCTTGTTCCTGTCAGTGCTGATGGCCTAGGGCAAAGGATGGCTGGACTGGTCTGGATGAGGAACTGTGGCATGGCAGGGGCACTGGAGCTCCATCTCCAGGGATAAGCATTGGCCTCGGTTTTGCAG
This sequence comes from Certhia americana, assembly GCA_018697195.1. Taxonomy (NCBI): domain Eukaryota; kingdom Metazoa; phylum Chordata; class Aves; order Passeriformes; family Certhiidae; genus Certhia; species Certhia americana. The sequence goes on from CM031861.1 coordinate 55,459,929, forward strand.
AGTCTTGAGCTACAGGACTTTGATGTATTTATTGCTGCTGATGATGATTCATAAGACACTTGAAAAGACAACTAGTTCCTCATATCCCAAAACAAGTTTCCAAGTCTGGGTAGTGTAGCTGTAAGCTGAGCTAATTAAAGATAATTTTTTGTATATGACAGGAAAATGCTGATAACATCAAACTCTAATGGAGGGAGATGGGAGAATTTCCCTGAGCTACGTGCTTTGCTGCTGAGAAAGTAAAGCTTGGCAGATGGAGGAAGATGGAACTGATTTCCAATTTAGCCTTCTATTAATGTTTTATGAATTTTAAATTTAGCATAGCAGTTCACTCTTCTGTAGTCTTTGCAGGACTCCTATTTCGTTTCTATGGACTGCTAAAATGAATTCTTTAAAAATGTCTGTGTACACACATATCAGAAGTCTCTCCTGTCCAAAGGAAGAACAAGAGAGTCTTGGTACAAATTCCACAGCAACTGCCCTTCCTACCCTATGAGGCTCAACATCCTCATTCTGTCAAAACTTCCTCTGTAAGCTGTGGCTTAGATCCAGGTTTGTCTGGGTCCAGCTACTCAGGTATAGATGGGTAAGAGTGAGCAGAGGACACACATTGTTTTTATTCTCTTAAACTCTCTGAGCAATTAGGTTTTGGCAGAGAAAGGTTGAGAGATGCAGTGAGAGTCCTTTCCTCCCCATTCTCTGTGTGGGCTTGAGCTACAGGCTGTACAATTTTATCCAGTGCATTCTTATGGCACTTGGGGAGTGCTCTGGCAGCAGGCCATCAAGGCATACTGATGGCATCCCAGGAAATCTCTTTAGAGAAATGCAAGAAAGTAAAACACATATCCACCCACCCTGGGCAGTAGGGACTATCTGAGAGATGGATGCTGATTCATTCTGCAGAAAAAAAAAAAAAAAAATCAAAGGTAGATGGAATGCCCAGCATGAATTGCCTTCTGTCTTTCTTTTCAGTGATTATAATTTAATCATGTAGTGAGCTGGCTTGGACTCATCAACCTGAGATTTAGGAAGATGAACTTGGACAAAAAGCATTCTGCACCAAGGATCAAGATGGAAACAAAATGCTATTTCTCTCAGGGCATGTTTCATCCCATGATTGATAAATGTGTCAGTGGCACAGGCTTAAGCCCTGGGAGCATCACCATGGCTTTCATACTGCCAGGCCCTCTACAGGCTGAGGGCCAGTGGATGAAGGATCAGCACATGCTGGCAAATTAATTGGGGTTTTGGTTACACTGGCATGAATCTAGAGCAGGTCTCCCAGAGCCAAGAGCAGCTGCTCTCTGTCTGTGCCACTGACACTCAGAAACCAGAGAGCAAAACGCTGTGAATTTGGGAGCTTCAATTAGCAGTTCCAAAAACCATGGAATCCTATGAGGTAGTGTGTCAGCTGAAAGCAAGCAGAAGGAATCCCAAAATATAAGCATGATTCTGTAGAAAATCAGTAAGAAAAACAGACTGGGGAGGGAATTTTGCCCAGCAGGGTCTCCCTGGCAGGAAGGGAATCTTTATTTGGAGAAACATGATTTTATTGTGTCGATTATAGCAGTTTTTCTTATCATGTGCTGTTGCACAAAGAGAAAAGAGGCATCTGCAAGGAGGCCTAATATGCTGATGCTGATTTAGGTGTGACTGGGTGTAAAAACACAGTAATTTCAGAGCTGGGGTAGCTACTGCTGCCGATTTAGCACGGCATATCTCAGGGTCTGTCTGCTCTGACTGGCTTCCTGCCGCTATCCACCATTATGTATTGGCAGGAAATTACACTTTTATGAGTGATTTACCTTTAAACAAACACTACTACACAAACAATATGGTATTGAATTTGGTGGTTTGCCTTTTAAGTATTACAGTGAAAGACTGTAACAGCTGTCTAAGCTGATAACTACTACCTAGGGTAAGAATAATGTTGACTGAGTTATTAGTCAATTGTTTAACTAAATCTAGCTGCATCTCCCTCTTTTAACTGTGTGGCATTTACAGTTTCTTTAAACAATATAGTCCCTTGAAACATGTAACTGGTTCCTTGGGTGGGAACTTTATGGATAAAGAATTGTTTTGGAAGTCAGATCACATTTTTAATTTAAATTTTTGTATTTCTGTGTTTATTCCTTTATTTTTCCATAGCCAATGCCTGGAGGGAATAGTGTCTTAGAAGTGAATTTCCAAGCAGCTTGCTAAATTTAGCAGATGATTTGCAACCACAACTTGTGGCTAAAGGTGACTAGACTGCACAGCTGGATGAATTTTGGCAGAGATGGATTGAGACAATGTAATGAAACCACTGTATATCTACTGCAGTGGCTTTTGTGAGAAGGTTTATCCTAAAATCGGGGTCATTTTGTAAGGTGCTGAATGCCTGCAGCCATCAAGAAGACTCTCAAACCATTGCAAAATAGGACACAGCATGTGTGGAGGACATTGACCTAGCAAAATTCCTACTTCGTTTTTGAACAATCAGGGTTAACTTCAAGCCCAGTCGAGACTTCCAGACTTTGAGGCTCCACAGTTTGGACCAGATCCAAGGTCCAGTTAAGTCACCTGGAGATTTTCCACTGACTTCACTATGCTTTGGACTAGGCACTTTGAAAGGCTATTCCCATGAATTCAACTGCCCAAAGTCAAACATGGCTTTACACAATTGAAAATCACCTGCTTTGTATGTTTTCAAAGGCAGCTCCACCACTCAGCAGTAACAATGCAGAATTGGGTTGAAAGGGTGAAAATAGAGGTAGATGTGAAGTGACTCTTCAAAAAGTCCATGGCAATGGTCCAGCTCTGCCCCACTGAAAATGAGAAGTTTTAATGCAGATTTTTTTTTTTTATGGACATTCCTGAAGCAGATTTAAAGGGAAAAAAATCTTGTCGCTGTTGCAGAACAAGCACTCTCCTCATGTTTTACAGATTTGAACAATCCTCACTGCATTCTTTGAAAAGAGAAATACTTCAATGCTTCAAGGCATTCCTTTTGTTGTATCACTTCTACTACCATTTTAAAGCCAATTTTTTGATATGAGCTGTGGTGATACTTTGGAGTTGGTCTCTTCCAACAGCCCATTTTCATCAAATCACACCTGGAGTCATTTGCCCATTGCAGGAAGAATCAGTGCTATGCCTCAGAGACAAACTGTTCTCTGCAGCTTTGCACCTGGCTACAGCCTAGTTCCAAAGAGCCAGACTCACCCTTGAATTCATATACAATCTACAAATAAAGGCAATCTCATGTCTTTTGTTCCACCATAAGTTATTTTGCAAGTACAGTTCCCCTTTGCCTATAAGTGCTTTTTGTAACAAAAATCCTGCATTTTTAAGTCAAGCTTATATCACTCTCTTTATGGTTTTCTTACTTCAAACAAGGTCAGTTTTGAAAATTCTTGTACATATGTGCAAATTCTTGTACAATTATGTGGGTTCTGATGTACGTACCCAAAAGTTTAGAGGACTAGGCCCTTCTTTATCTTATTACATGGATGAAAAAGAAGAAAAGAAAGATGACAGGATTTATAAAGCCTCAGGATCTACTTCTGTTGCTTATTTTCTGCCCATATCTAAGTTTTTAAAGGGTCCTTTCTTCATTAGAGGGCTAATTATTTTGTCTAGTGAGCCAAAGCATGGATGAATATTGGATTAACGATGCCCACTAACTCTCCCTCAGCAGGTGGAAGATTTGATTCTGATCTGCTTGGTGGTGGTGTAAAGGAAGAGTCATGACCTGGAACCAAATGCATATGGAAGGGTACAAAGGAGGATGAGATCAGAAGGAGTTTCTATTACTATCTGGGCAGCTCCCTGCTGATGTGGCCATCCTTGAAAGAATAATAAATTCTTACAATTGACTTTTCAGGTCTTCATGTATTTTGGGGCACAAGAGCTATTGGTCACAGAGAGAATGAATTACCTCTTTTCAAGCTGTTTTCAGTTTTTGTTGCTGGTTTGGTTTTTGTTGTTGCTTTGTTTTGTTTTGTTTTGTTTTGTTTTGTTTTGTTTCCATACAAACTGGGAAGAACTGCAGGTGATGATGAGTATGAGGTTCTTAAATGCACAAAAATGGCAGAACAGCCTTGAGCACAAATAAAAAGGGGCCCTTCTCTGTAAAACAAGTTGTCAAAGGCCCTGCCTCTTAATGCAGAACAATAAAATAATCTTTTCAAACAGTTTAATGGTCAGGATGAATGAAAGAATCTGTGTATGCTTTACAAATGACCTGATTACTGCCAGCTCACATGCTTGCTCTGCAGTTGTAGTACATTAGAATTTGAAGTAGGATGTTGTTAGCAACTCTTTGCGTGGGGAGGAATTTGAATCAAAAGCTATAAATGACCTGTGACAGCAAAAATGAAAGTGCAATTGCTTTCTCACATGACCTGTTTCTTTTAGTGTCATTAAACTCAATCAATGATTAACCCTTGGTTTAACAGTGCTTGTCATTTCATAGCAAATCAAGTAGAAAAAAATGTTGTCTACCTGAATAATTCCCTAGAAAATGTCTGTGAGGTACATTATTAGTTTGAGAGGTGAGAGGCTGGCCTTAATTTGAAGTGCAAAATCACTGAGTGCAATTGAGGGGATGAGAAACATCTGACTATCCCTTTGGCTTGCAGAAATCCTTCATGCAAACCTGGACTATAGGAAGACCTGGTGTCTTCTTGCACGAACAAGATAATGTTTGACTCACAAATAACCCATAAGAAATAACATTGAATGATTTCACAGGGCCTTCATCTCACTAAGATTGTTTTTTGCATAATAACTTTATGTAGTAAATATATACAAACAATGTGTTGTAATCCAAGATTGTCTGGATATGGTTGTGCTTTTCTGATCTTCATTGAGATCAAGTGAGTTATGTTACTTTACACTGAATGAAGTTCTAGTTGGAATGAATTTCCTTTTGGCAACCAATTAGGATGTTTAAAGAATTTACTTTTATTACTTGATCTCAAAAGTATTTGTGGACAGTTCACATGGACGATGTATTACTGTGCATAACTGCTATCAGCCTGTATAATTATGTCATTTGCATATGCTAACAAGGTACATTATAGGTATGGTGTTTTCACATGCCTTTTATCCAATTAGCTCATTGTACCCAGCAGTCTTGTGTTCTGCCCCTCTGTCACCAAATTATTAAGAGCTGTGAATTGAAAATGGTTCCATTCATATGGTGTGTCTGTGCAGACAGACTTTACTCAGAAGAGACATGGCTTCTGCTCTTCACAATCCTTATTTATTCATTACACATGAGAGGACGGTCTGCATAGCCCCCAGATAAGATGGGGAGCTTGATGTGGGAGATGAGAATTGGTTGAGAATTTCACAAAAAGTTGTGCTCTAAAAAATACAGAATTCCCAGGATGACTCGCCAAGCACCTTTCATCTGAAGGTACATGGAATAATTAACCTTTGCTTGCTTTCATTCATTTTGTTCTCAAAAGGAAAAGTTGCACACAGTGAGATCTGTTTCCTCTTTTTTCCTGTATCCAAGTTTTCCAATGCACTTTGTGTAGCATTTTTAGTTCAATCCCATTGAAGTGGGGTTCATTCAGGTGATTCAGCCATACTCATGTGCCTTCATGTGCAGAATCATACCCAGCTACATTTCTTTTGAAAGAGGATTTGCATATAGATTTGCACCAGAGGTATACAAATTTTCAGTAAATTTTGTTCCTAAAATTTTGGTACAAAATATGTATGATCCTGCACAAGGATCCTGGTGAAATCATCGCCCTGTTAATAATGTTGCAACATGATAGTACTGCTATCATGGTCAGTGAAGTCAGAGCAGTGCTGGGAAAGTATAAGGGACAAGAAAGTTAAGTTTGTTATCCCCAGTGCTCTTTTCTGTCTTATCTTTTTTAAATTGGAAATATTCCGTAAGAAATTCAAATGTCAGTTTAGGAACATCTCCTATTTTATTATCATATGATTAAAACCTCATTGACTCAATGACAGCCTAATCAATCACTGGAAAAATGAAAAGGAGAGAAAAATTGGGGCGACAATTTGCAAGCGGTATGCAGGCAAGAGGGAAATGGGTTAAAATAAGTGTGGAGAACATGGTTTTCAGTTACTTTGTTGTCTCCTTTTCCCTTCTTTCTCTCCCGTCCATGTCACTCCAAGAAAAGCAGCTGGCATCTGTAGCCTGTTGTGCAGATGGGTTGAGAGGAGCACATATTCCACGATGTGTCTGGCACACTTCAAAAGTGGCTGGTGACTGATTGTGTATTTGCCAGCAGCCAGTGATTAGGGAGACTTGCTGTAGCTATGGATGTCTGGCAGCAGACGGAGTCCAAGATACTGAGGGCATAAGGAAGCATCACGTTAATGTCTCTCAAAGCTCTGGCCACATATGCAGCCTCTTGGTAGATACAGCCTGCAGGGTGAGCATGTCCCTTATCCAGACTTAATCAGTTTCACAGGAATCCTAAGTTTTTGTTTTTATTCCTAGATGTATGGAATATGCACTGGAATATGTCATTGTGTGTACACCTTGTGAGAAATGATGCGTGGCCTGAACAGCTTGCAGTTTGAATAGGCAGGAGCAGCAAAGAGCTGGAGATGGAAGATTTCCCCATTCCATGGGAAGGAACTGAAACACAGAGCAATAATTTTGTTGGATGACACTTGGGAGTTGTGATAGTATTGAGAGCTAAATCCCATTATTACAAGCCTTTGCTGAGGGTTTTAGCATCAAAATTATTTTTTGCCTGTATGTACAAGGCACACCTTTGACTTGAAGCCACTTGACTTGTTCCTCCAGCAAGGCAGGGCTCTGTTAACCTTGAGCATAGGTCAGATGCCAGCCTTACCAGGGTTCTGTGCCTCTCCTCAATTTCCACTGTGGCCACGCTGTCATCTCCACTCTGCAGCACAGCTGGGACACATTTCTTGCTTTTTAGATTAGATTTGTGATTAGAGGCACAGGAGCCACTAATCCCTTTCATAGTCTGCTCCCTGCCCACCCTGGTGTAGGACCAGGAGAGAAAACAAGGCACAGGCAGGCAGATGGCACATGACACTGTGAGGATGCTGACATGGCTGGAGCAACATTCCTGCAGAGAGCCAGCCACTGGCAGGCAGCTTTGCCACAGACTTAGCCATGCAGGCAGGACATGGCATTGCTCAGGAACTCTTTGGAACCTCTTGTTTGTACTTCTGGAATGGTACCAGCACAAAGCTGCACCAACACGCTGGTGATTCAGGCCCAGCATGAATGGCGGGGCTGGACTGGTAGCTTTGCTACATGCCAAGAGGGACTCTGCCAGAAAATTCACTGCCAGCAGCATACTTGCACCACATTCAGCTTTACAGACACCTTTCCAAAACAAATATATCTGCTTAGAATGCAATTTAGTTCTTTGTGAAGCGGCGTCAGGCTCGGCTGATTGGGGTTGTTTATGGAAAGTCACCAGCTCTCCAGTGCTGAGTTCTCCAGCATCAAATCCAGTCTCTGCATTCCTCATTTCAAAATTAAGAGCCCTCTTCCTATCTACACTTAGGACTCAAACTTGTGGTAATCTTCAGGAGAGGCTAAGGCAGAATATCTTCCTCCTTTTCCCCCCATCATTGGGTGATTTTTCTTATGATAAGACTTATGCAGGTCCAGCGCTGTGTCCCTGGTGAACTGGTCTGTTCACTGGTCACTAAACCCACCTCCAGCCTCAGTTTCCCATTAGATAATCCCAGTGGAACTTCCTGCCCAACCATTTGGCTGTGATAGAAGACCCATGGGCTCTGGCAGGACCTCAGCCAGCATCCAGTCACTGAATACCAAAAAACCCCCTTTATTCTGACCCTCCCTCACACCTCTTCTGCATTGATGTTCTTCCAGATGATCAAAAAAACTGAAGGAGGATTGAGACACCACTGACAAATGTGGTGACTCTTCCTCCAGAACTGTCCAGGTGACAAGGAATGGCTCTCTGCTTCTGTCCTGGGCACAGACAAGGACACTGCTGTGGCTGCACCTGAGCAAGACTCAGGACCAACCTCTTTCACCAGAAGTTGCATGAACAAAGTACTTGCATGAACAGAAATGAAACAGGTAACAGGGAATTGTGAGGATCAGGATTCCAGATCAGTGTAGACCACCTTTCTCTGCAGTGGGAACACCTCTGCATCAGAAGCAGATCAGGAACCTCAAACTTTGGTCAGTCTTTATACACTATTCATTTTTATATATTGCAATTGTACACCCTGATATTGCAACCTGTTGGCTGACACCAGCATGCCCAGTGATTTCTTCAGGTATAATGGTTACCACCTGCCTGAGCCCTAGCCCAGAAGCCTAGGAAAACTAGGAAATTCACCAAATGCTTTTAGGAGAGAAAGCTTCCCACAGAAAGAGCTTGAATTAGTGCATGAGGAAAGAAGAGGAAATGCAAAGCTGGCATAGCCTCAGCTTGGAAAAACTGACAGTCAGACAGCAGTCCCCAGGGAAAATATCCTAATTTGGGAGAGCAGGAGGAATAGCTGCAGATTGTTTGGTGTGGGGTTGGGAATGTAGCCAGGTCAATTCCAGGGCCATGGTGGGAGCAGCTGGGCATGTCCCTGTCTGGGGAAGGGCACGCAGTGCAGGGCCAGGGGCTCCACGTGGATATGGGATGTGGCCTGATGGGCTTGGCATCCTGGAAGAGCCACTCTGGTTGATCCAAGCAGTAACACAGAGGGAAGCAGTGCGGGGGATTTGCCTCAGACTTGTGTTCTCCTTCACAAAGGTAAACTATTCAACCCTCTGCCTCCAGCCCCCCGGGGGACTTGCCACCCAGCTAGAGAGCAGGCACATTAATAAACCAACAATATCTGCATCTGCATCTAGATCTAATCTGTGGCTGCTAAGTGAGATTTGCTGCTTCCCACCCCCAGAAGCATCTCATCAGTAGTTCTGGAGCTCAGTTCTCCACCTGCAGTTTGAACATCCCATACAGTGGTGTTAATTTAGAGCCCATTCCTCCACTGGGCTGGTGACCAGTGTTGGGGAAATCCAGGTGATGTCCATCCCTTTAGGGAAGTGATACCTTTCCTGCTTTCAGTGGTTGCTTGAGCACATGATTCTGGCTTGCTGGTTAGACAAGCCCTTGCTGGATTTTGTGAGCTGGGCTGCAGCCCTTACCTGCTTCACTGAAAGTTCTCCAGTGGCCATTAATTTTTTGGAATCAGTATTTCCACCTGAGGTTGCTGTCAGGTTTGTCATAGTCTACAGTCTGATCTTTGTGGAATCCGCCAGAAAGATCTTGATGGCACACAGGGCCAAGCAGTCTCTGCTTCCCCAAGTTGCCTTCCTGCCACCTCTCTTCCTCTGTTTTGTCTGAGCTCCAGCTTCACACAACAATGTTTAATACCTTCAAATTCATTATTTAGCTACATTTTGGGCAAAACACTCTAAATATTAATGCAAACAAGGCCTGTTTCTTTTAACTGTTTCCCTCTGCTTGCTGATAGAAACAAGAGGAGAGTTATTCCCTGGGGACAGCCTGCCCATCTGGAGTATTCAGGCTTTTAGGGTCTGCTTTTCATCCTCTTCCCTGGCACTTGCTTCTTGCAGGGCTGGGCTGCACATTCACAGGTATATGACATTACTGCTAATACTGCAACAAGCTGGCATTCATCAAGCATCTGGGATGAAAGCTGTCTTTAAAAAGGCAGGTAGGGGCTTGTGCCATGGGAAAAAATGACCAGGTTTTCTAATCACTCATATGGAGTTATCTGGACACATGGCTACCTTTCATCACTTACGCTGGCGCCAAAAAAAAGGGATTATAAAGCCAACATGCCTGTTGAAATGTCTGTGTGTACTAAGCTGTCATGGACTTGTTTTGGGTCAAAGTAACATGTGTACTTGATTTCTTTGTTTTTTATTTTTCTTTTCTTTTCTTTCCTTTTTTTTTTTTTTTTTTTTTTTTTTAATAACTGTCCTGATTTTCTTGTGAGAATGTGAATAAAGAAGACAAAACTTATCCACAAAAAATGTAAGTAATAGTGCTATTAACCAACATTACTTCTTGAAAGCCATGCATAACCCAAAGCATACTGTAATGGTAGAAGTAAATACAAATATCCAAGTAATTTTTCTCTTAAAAACGAAGCACTTCAGTAAATGGGTTTGAGCCACCTGTTCTAGTGGGAGGTGTCGCTTCCCATGGCAGGGTGGTTGGAACAAGATGATCCTTAAAGGTTCTTTCCAACCCAAGACCATTCTCTGATTCCATGAGCTATCCAGTGTCAGTACCACAAACATAAAACCAGGAGAGCAGCTGTACCAGGTCATGTCAAGGTCCATCTTGACTGGCACCCAGCTGTGGACTGAAATCATAAACAGATGACTTCTTGGGAAGAGGAAGAAAGTGGAAAACCTGTAAGATACATTCCCCTTCCAGCATCAGCTCTTCTCAGGCCAGGGACTCTCTGAGCAAGGTGTGGTTTGTCTGTTTAATAACCTCAGTTCATTTCTCTGCCGTGAAATTGTCCAGTCACTGGTAGAACCCTTACAAACTTTTAACATCCACAGCAACATCCATTTCTTCGGCAAGACATTCCGTAGATCTACTATCTGTTGCATGCAAAACTACCACTTCTTGGTTGGAACCCAGTTCACAGCAAAAACCAATTGACATCCCTATCCAAATTTTCTGTGATGGTGTTAAGCAGTCATACAAATTAACGTGAATGGCATTATTTAGATTTGGCTTTACATCCTCCATGAAGCTATGCTGACATATTGCAGACTAGCAAATGCTCATCTTCTACAGAACTTGCATGGAAAAGGCACAGACCCCCTAATAGCTAATAAAAGAATGCATTCAAAAGATTTTCTGGCCTATACAAATAACTGAACAATTTGTACAATCTGTAGGACTTGGTTTTCCATTGCATGACAGTAATGGAATACTAATAGACAAGTAATACTTGGAGAAACTGTGTATAAAGCTCTATGACTTGGAAAGGAAGTAATTTCCACTAAAATCCTATGAAGAAAAAAAGGATTATGGCGCAGCACTGGACAATGTAATTCTCAAAAATATGCTGCAAGAGACAGAAAAAAAAAAAGAATATATTCATTTTAAAAATGTCATTGTTCAAAGATATAACGTTAGTCCTTCCAGGTTTTCCTGATGGCAGTGAGTGATAGGACTCTGCTTTGCTCCCCAGTGAGTCAGTGGTGTGCACCACCCCACAACAGTTATGGCTTTTCATTTATCATTGTGCAGCATTTTGTCCCCATTCTTGTGTGTTTTCCTCTGCTACTGCCATTTGTGTCATTCCAGTGGAGACAATTTTAACTGGAATGTCAATAAGCAGCAGCAGAGCAGTGAGGCCCTGTGAGCAGGGAGCCAGCACAGCATCTCTGGTGTCTCCAAGGAGAGATCTGCAAAGAATGGCAAGGACAATGCCAAGCCAGAGTCACTCCAAGCCAGAGCTGGGAGAGTCACTGTGGCAAGGGAGGAACAAGAAAGGGAGGAGAAGAGGAGAGATCTTGCCACCTTTCCCTGCAGGACTCATGCAAAGTACTGATAATGTGTGTTTTATTCATTCCTTGCCTTTGTTCTCTAACCATCTCTTGAGAGACATTTCAAAGAAAGGGAGGTGAGGAATAGACTAAAAGTCTCCTTTTAGATTGAGGAATGCAGGCTCCACCCTTGCTCCCAGCTCCATCCTTTTTGTGCTGCTGCAGCTGGGGAGTCTCCCTTGAGGCTCTAACATAAAGCTGGTGTTGGTCCTAAGCCAAATGGTCCAAGGATCAGGGGAACCATTTTCTTCCCTGAGCTCAGAGCTGGCCTTTCATTACAGTGCTGGGAGGGCAAAGATCCCTTGGAAAGGACTCTATCCCTTGCACCAGAGGAGAGATGGAAAGATGTAGGGGTGACAGTGAGCAACCAGGTGAATGTCATCTCCTCGAGTGATGCTGCTGTGCAGAATGTCCTGAACATGCACAGGAGGAGCCATGACCTGGATTTATTTCTCTGCACAACAGCATGGGGCAGCCATGGGAACACTCTGTCCCATTTTCAAGTCCACTCTTCAAAAGAGATGTTGGCAGGCTGGAAAGGCAACAGGGAAAGGTACATGAGCAGCCTGAGATCTAGAAAACTTTATGGTAGTAGATTAAGAACTCAGTGGAATTCTTCTGTTTGAAGGAAGGATGAAGGGTGACTTACTTGTGGTCTACAAGTACGAGCATGGGGAAAATACAACAGATGTTCCAAGCAGAAAATAAACCCATAATAAAATCTAGTGGTTGGTTGTTGATACATCCAGAAGAGAAGGCAAGTAAAAAAATTGAAGGTAATTAGCCACTACTAACTAGAGTAAAGTTGGATTCTCCATTTCTCTTTTAAATCTAGGCTGGGTGACTTCCTGAAATCTCTTCTGTAACATCTGAAGATAGAGAAGAGCTCATGGGAGATGATTTTGTATCAGGGTTATACAGCAGTTCAGATGACCATCATGAAAGTTCCCATGGCAAAACTGAGTATACAGCAGAATTGATCTTCTATGCCAAGTGCCTTTAGTCCTTACTCTGACAACCCTTGTGTGACCCTGGGTGCACTGGGAAATCCATATGGTCCATAGTCACAATGTGTTTATATTCCTCAGAGAGATGAATGGGAGAAATGTTTCCATACTGGGTAATCAGGAATAAATCTCACTGAGATTACAGAATTCAATGTCAACGCCTCTGAAACTGAGATAAAGAACAAGAATAAGTAAAAAAAATAGCCCCCTTTTCTTTCACACAATAGATCTGCTATCAACAGTAGCCAATCTGCTAGCAATGATATTAAAATGTATTGCTATGTTCAGAAAATGTACCACTTTTGGGTATAGAGGATGCCCTCACCTAAAACCAGGGTGATCTGGCCAGCTGGGAGAAGTGAGTGTTGGAAAAACGTGTCTGGTCCTTTGAGCACGGGGAGATGCACTGGGCAACCTGGGGACCTTGGCACTGTTAGGATTCAGACCTCCACAAGACTAAATTTTATTTTTTAAAACAATACCTAATGCGTGTGGGTTATCATATGCGTGCCTGGGAGTGGAGAAATTAATTTTTGGGTGTTTGTCTCGAAATGGTTCGTGGGTGTGTTCGCACTCCCATTCTGCAGTGACCTCTGCTGGCAAGGGCAGCACCCGGGACCTCCCTCCCGCCTCCCTCCCTGCTGCATCGGGCTCGGGGCATCTGCAAACGGGCTTTTTTTTTTATTAGCACCTTCATCTGGAGGTGTTCAATTACCCTCCGTGTCAGTGCGGGGCAACACGGGTAAGGTAATGGAGCTGTCATACAGAAGCAATAAAATGCCATGGGGTGTATGAAGGTGGTAGTTAAACAGAGATAGTCAGATCTGATTAGCAGCGATGATAGAGGAGTGTCAACATACGCCAGTCTCGATGATTAAAAGAAGAAGTAGCTGGAAATTAGCAATTGTTATAGGTAGCTTAAGGATATTGTTATTTTTTTCACCTTTTGAAACTTCCCTTCGGGCATGCGTCTGCCAGTGAAATCATTGAGATATTTTTCCAGTGTATAAGGAGTTGCTGTCATGCAGGGACTCATCAAAGATGCCCCTTGCTCTTCTGGAGGCATGTATGCTTTTAGTGGCAGAGTCTCCGTTGCTATAAATCACATTAGTGCAATTTACTTCATTGCTTCTTACCCTGACAGAGAATCTGGCTCCAAATCTTTACATTACAGCTGTCCAAGAGCACCTACGAACACTGGGTTAGTTCTTGGCCCTTGGACAAGTCCCCAGTGTTCACTGTTGCAACTTGCCTTCTTGTATCTGACTCCTTTTTTTTTTTTTTTTTTTTTTTAATGTAACTTGTTTTTCTTTCTGTGATTACCATTTGTTTGCCACTTCAGGCACACCGTGTTTGCACCCCTGTGATCAATAAAGTCATATTTCCACGCAGAATGCAGAGAGGAGCAGTGTTTCTAGGTAATATTCTCAACTCAGTGCAGGTGGAAATGTTAAGGCCCCGTCTCCTGTGCTGAGCTCTGCCCTCCTCACCGTCACTGTCTGAATATGCACGGCTCGTTCTGACTGTGAGCAGCAACTCAGAGCCAGAGCACGAACAGAGCCAAGAGAGCAAAATTAGCTTACAAATTAACATGCAATGTGTAACCTGAGTTTTGGCCGTGTGCTGGTGCTCTCACAGAGCAGCCAGGGGCTGGTGTCTGAGGAAGAGGACAACAGCAGGGCAGCACAGAGCTGATAGTCCCCAGCCTGCTCCGCCAGCCACCAGTGACTAATCTGACCCAGGTAATGTATAAGGTGTTGATGAAAAATTACCCATTTCCCATCACCTGTCCCTACAATGCAAGTAGCTCCAGCTCTTGCAGACATCCTGATCTAGAAGCAGGAGGCTACAAGAGTTGGTCTTCAGAGGGCTTCCCCTCCCTGGGCCAGTTTGTCCCCAGCTCCTTGGGGTCAGAGTGACAAATGGAGGTGTGATGTATTCCCTGCCCTGCTGAGGAAGAGGCTCGTGAATAATTGTGTTCCCTGAGGAAACTGCCCAGGGCCAAGTGCTGGAAGGCAAAGTAAAAGGAGAGGGAAGCTTTATGACTCCAGCATGGCCAGAATGGTTGTAAGCACCAGCAGATGACTAAGTTCATGTCTGCTGAAATTCTCATGGTGAAGCCCTTCAGGAAAACTCAGTTTTACCCCTCCATGGCAGAACACCCTGCCACCTCCAAACTGCTCTGTGAGGGCTGCCAGGAAGAAGTGGCACATCAAAGCCTGAGCACCACGATTTCTTCATGTGCCTCTTGTTAGACAATTCCCTGGACATTCTGGTCAGGGCCAAACCACCACACCCCCTGTACTGGGAACAGACCACCAGCCCAGCAGCATTGCTGCCTTCAGTCTCTCCTAGCTGACCCCCAGTGTTTTATCTGGATCACTGACAGTCCTGCTTAGTTAATGTGGCTCTCCAGGAGCTTGCAGAAGACTCACAGCTCTTCAGGTCTCTTCCTATGAACTCCTGGGATTTGATGAACTTTGTTTCAGCCAAGGTGCAGGGGAATCTCATAAATCTTCTCCTGCCCTCCTGTATGTTGTTTAGTGCATCTTATCACGTTCGACATCTCTAGTTATAGTAATCACTTTTAAAAATGTACTTCTGCAATGTCAGTAATTAATCAAATGCCTTTGTTTCATTAGCCATAATATTACCTTTGGTTTTATGTTCTTAGGTGTTCCTCTTTATAAACCCCTCCTGGTGAGTCTCTCCTCCTTAGCACCCTGTCACTCCAGATGCTTTAACATTGCTGATAAGGTGTTTAATGGAAAGACTATGAAAATTTCTTTTCTCATATCAGACTGGGATCTAAAAGGGTTGGGATCAGCATCAGGTCTGCTTTGCAGCTGCAAATACTAGCTCTGCTCTTTGATCCCTGCAGCTCCTGACTTACTCCAGAGAGCTTCTCCTGCAGCTCCCAGCCCAGCCCCTGGCCCACCCCTCCTACAATGTCTGTTGGTTTGAAAAGAATAGGATCAGTGCCTAGAGGTAAATTAAACTCCTGAATGTCTGTAGAGGAAAAGGTTGTGAGTGAACAGACAGTGTAGATTTTGGTAGAAGTGGAAGAAGATGAAAAAGATGTCCAAACCCAACACTGTGTCTGTATTGGTAAGAGAGTAACACAGCTGAAGTCATTGCATATATCCCCCACTGAGAGCTGTGTGTCCCCACAAATATGTGGGGACCTCACCTGTCACAGCAATGTGCACTGAAGCAGTGCACACCAAGCTGACTGGTTGTTCAGTATCTCTAACTTTGAAATTTGTGCCACTGCTGTACACTTCAGAGTCATGCTGTACAGCAAGGACTTTCTTCTCATTTTCTTTTTTTCCTCTCGGGTAATTATTTTTTTTTTTCTTTTACTTTTTAAATCAAGGAAAAAAATTAATTCTGGCATACTTCTGGGAGTAAAATAATTGTATAAAGTCACTGGCAAACAATCTTTGCCCAAACACGCATGCAGAAAGTGAGTTCTCACAATTATGGTTAATGCAAAATGAAGTCAGATTATAGAGGCCTCCAGCGTGATTTCTAGCATGATAATGATGAGAAGAGAAGATTAGGCTTATCACAGACAAAGCATGTGTGCTGAGATTTTTAGTAATTCAAAAACAGCCGCCCTGCTACAATGCGCTTAAATTACTTATCTGCAGCACAGAGTTCACAAATGCTGTAGCTTTGCAAAGTGAGGCAAAGGAGGGATTTTTTGCACTATTTTACACCCCAATACTACAAAATGCTGAAGTGCAGGCATCACCTCCATCTCCAGCACGTGGAGCAGCTCTGTGGGCTCGGCTGGGAAGCACCGTGTGCCTTGAGGTGCACAGGTGCTGCTCATTACTTGGATGCTCAAGCAGTTGGGTTTTTTTGGTGGGGTTTTGTGTTTTGGTTTTTTGGCTTTTTTAAAAAATTTTGGAGTGAGGCCTTGTCTGAACCTCCTGCAGCTCTGTGCATCTGCCATGGGAAGGCTGGGAAGTGTCGGAGAGACTGGTGTGAGCCTGGAACAACTCTCTCTTTTGTTTAGTGAGGAACTCCAGTGCAAAACCAGAGCTGTAATACCCTGGTAGAACGTGAAGTTGGCAGAAACTGTTTAAGTGCTGGGCATGGCGTGGATCCAAAATTCCCTAAATGTCCATATTCCTACTCCATATGGCTTTGGTTTATGATGGGGACTGTCTCAGAAAAAGTGAATCTGAGTGCGGTTTCCTACACCACAATGAGTCCTGCCAGAGTGCTGGCCAGGTCATGGCAGGCCTGTTTTAGCTCTTTGTCATTGCTTTTCTTTTGCAGCTCCATCAGGGCCCTTGACCTCCTTGACCAGATTTCTCAGCTCCAATCATTGTGTCTGAAAACTTGTGTCCCTTTGCCTTGATCCCAGCAAGGATCTGTCTCAGCTGGCAGAGAAAATCCTGTGTTCTGGATACCCTGAATTACACAAGACAGCAGGACATGAAGAAATACAGCCTCTGAGCACTCATCATGTGAATTAGCCCAGCTGGAAAGGAGCCAGGCTGCAGGAAGGGCAGTGCTGAGTCAGGCTGAGGGGTCACCTAGTCTGCATCCTGTCTCTGACCAGCCTGTAGCAAACGCTCAGCAAAAGGGCACAGGAGCAGGACAAGTACAGAGATATTTCCTTCACTTCATCCTTACAGCTTTTGGCAGTCTGGAGTTTAGGGACTTCCTGATCCAGAGCTGTATCTTCATCTCTGCAGTCTAGGGGCCCTTGATGGACTCCTCTTTCAAGAATTTTTTAATTGTATTTGGAACCTGTTTATACCCTTGGCCTCCATGACATCCTGTGGCAATGAGTGTCACAAAGTGCTTATGTGTTGGGTGTGTTTGCTTTAAACCTGACATTTAATCCTGTAAAGTCTCCCCAGTCCTGACACTATGGGAGACACATTTCTATCACATTCTCCAGGCCATTTCTTATTTCACACACCTCTCTCATCTGCTGTCCCAGTGGTCTCTTTCCCAGCTGAGCAGTCCCAGCCCATACAACACTTTATTTTGAAGACTTTCCATAGCTTTGATCATCCCTGTTGATCTCCTGGGAACATTTCTGGCCCTGCTCTGTTTCTCCTGGGCACAGAGAGCAGCCCTGCCTGCAGGGGTACACACCATCAATGTACACAGCAACACAGGGATGAGAACAGGCATCTTTTTTTTTTCTCTGTTTCTTTCCTAATAGTTCCTGATGCTCAGTTTTGCTTTCTGCATGCTGCTAGACCCTGAATTATGTACTTACAAGCACTACCTACACTGATTGCAGTGTCTTTCCTGAGAGGAAGTAACTAATGTAATATCCATTACTGTATAGACATTTTTAGGATGTGTTTTTTGCCCTGTAAGAGTCAGTTTGCATTTGTTATCTTGGAACTTTTATTTGCTATTTCATCTTTTGCTAATGTTAGACCATGGTCACTGGTAGAGCGAGATTTTTTGTGATTCTTCACAACCAGCATTAGCTGTTTGACTGCTCAGAGTCAGCCTTCACTTTTTAGCAACTGGACAAGATTAATACAGGGATAGTACTTAAGGTCTCATCCTTAAGGGAAGTACTGGATAAAAAGCATCTAGCTTTGATGTTTATGCCTATAGGATGCTCTTCACAGGACCAAAGGTGTTGGACATCTCAGAAGCAGAGATGACACCAACACCTCATTTCTTGAATTAAGACACCAATTCTTGCTCATCCTCCTACAGGGAGTACAGAGTTGAAATGCCTGATTAGTGAGCTGGGTGTAATGCAGATTCTTTGGGGCTATTCCAGGCACTGGAGTTAATCCAGGCTGGGGGGTACCAGCAATGGACCCCAAACTATGCAGGTAGCAGACTGGATTCCACTTTGAAATTAAGTTATTGATTGTCATTATGAAGCTTTAATACCCCATGCTTATGTTTCAAAGGCACGACTCCTCTGAATCTGGCCTTTGACAGTGGCAAAAAATGTGTGGCTTGACTCCCTCAGGTCACTTGTTGGTTCTGTCCATTCCATGAGCTGGGATCTTCTTTCCTCTATACAATTTGACTCTGTAAATCATAGAGGTGCTGTGGATGAGCCATCGATCGACTGCTGCTTTGGGAAGCAGGGAAAGAAGGAGGCTGGGGATGATTTTTGAGGCTTACATTTGATCATAATTGGCTGTTGCAGGGTGGGAAGAAGAAGTTGGCTTTCCTTGTAACAGATGCAGGGGAGGCAGAGCCAGGATAGGTCGCTTCCGATGGGAGCTGAGGGTATGAAATAAATAAGGGGAAAGTGAGAGTGAAAGACACATTGTATAAGAAGTGCAACTGGCAAGGTGCCAGCATAAATATTCATTGAGTATGTTAATTAGCAACTATTGCTGTTACTCATTAACTAATTTATTCAACAAATAGCATTCAGGCCACTCTAGAACACTGCATACTGTTACTGCTAAAAGGGGTATCAGTTTTCCTGGCTGTCACCTGGAGACATTGATACTCACCCATCTTTGATGTGTGGAGATGAAAACTGCTGCAGGGGGCTGACAGAGCACAGTGTGTCACTTACAGAGTAGGAGAAGTCCAGTCCCATTCCCAGCAGCCTGCTAAGAGGTTTAATTCATTAATTTAACTTCAACTGGAGAATAGCAAGTCCATGACAAGATTTCTGTTTGTACTACAGCAATAGCGTGTAGGTAGGAGAGAGTCTGCAAAGAAATGGATGGGCTCCTCTGTGAATTGATTTCTTTTTAAAAGAGAGGAATTAAAGGTGTCATAAAGAGTCAGCTTTATTCAAGGTGTCATAAAGAGTCAGCTTTGGTTGTTTCCACCAAATATGGTAGGTCCTGCTCGTCAAAACTACTGCTGGCAGAAAAGAATTGCAGAAGAGGTTGGCATTACTGAGTGGCCAGATGATAAAACAGAAATGGAATTTAGTGTTGGAAAATGCAAAGTAATGCACTGCAGAGAAAAACAATCTGAATATTACATAGGTAATGAGGGCTTCTAATATACCAATTATCAATCAGGAAAGGGAAACTGGGGTCACTGGGGACAGTACTATGAGATTATCACACCACCAGTGAGTGCTCAGTAGTGATCAGAAAGGCAAATGGGATGTTGGTAATTACAGGAAAGAGAATAGAGGAAAAAAAAAAAAAAAAAGATATTATTAAGCCATTACTCCAATCCAAGTACATTCAAATAGCCTGGTTGCCCCATCTCAAAAGCACAGAGCAGAACTATAATACATCTGCAACTGTGACAGAATATGGTGTGATATTTATGGAGAAATAACTTCTATGCAAAGACTGAACAAGTAGAAAGGAATCTACCTTATGGGGAAAAAAGTGATGATGAAAGGCAACATCTGAGAAAAAAAATGTTTTCCATCCCAAATGGCACAGAAAAGGTAAATAAAGACAGCTGTTCTTACAATAGAAGAACTGAGACACATGCAAAGAAATGATCAAGCAGCAAACTCAAATAAGAAGAAATACTGCTTCATACCACATCTAATGGGTTGGTGGAACTCCTTGCCCAGGGTGTTACAGAGGCCAAGAATATAACTGGCTTTCAGAAAGGAACAAAAACATTCATGATGAAAAATTCCTTTAGAGTCTACTAATGCAGAAGTTGAGGGAGTTGTTGATTGCCACAAGCTTTGAGGAGGCCATGCCCACAGGAGGATTATTGCATTGTGTCCTTTGGACTCTACAAACCTGCTGCAGGTCACTATCAGAGAGAAGGTCCTGGGGTACCTGGACTCATGGGTGGCCTTGTGTAAAGGTTTTTATGTCAATGCTCTGCAGTGAGGACTGACATCCCTTTGAGGTCCCTTCCACGTCATCTTCTCTAATTGGACTTTGGAGAAGAGCCAGTGGATGAAGAATCCTGATCTGTCAAACATACCTACCTACCTATGCACCCAGATAATATGTGTCACTTAGCAATGGCTTAAGCTTCATGGTGTATCTTACAATACCCAAGACACCTTCACAAGCAGTTGAGACACCAGTGGTGTGCAGTAATACCCAGCAGACGTGGTTTGCACCACAATACTAACACTCACTCAGATAAAATAGTGAGCTGTTCCTCATGGGCTGCTCCCCACAGCATGGGCTCTGTGGCAAGAGACTCTGGCAGCAGGATTTGTAAATTCAGGTATGGCAGTAGCATCCCCAAGTGCTGGGCTGTGCCTGTACTAGCAGACTTTCAGAACATCCTGACATGAATTTCATAGAATCCTAGAACCTTAGAGTGGTTTGGGTTGGAAGGGACCTTAAAGATCATCTCATTCCAACCCCCTTGCCATGAGATGGGACACGTTCCACCAGGTTTCTCAAAACTCCATCCAGCCTGACCTTGAACACTCCCAGGGGTGGGGCAGCCACCACTTCTCTGGGCATTTGTCCATTCTAACTCTGTTCTCAGGCACAGCACTTAGACCAGTCCAGGGGCCACTTGCAGTGTGTGGTTGCCATGTGAACAGCTTTAACCAGGCAGTTCACTAGCACAGGCTCTGCCTTTTCCAACTGGCTGCAGTGCCTGGGAGCGCTGCTGCCCATGTTTAATTTACCAGTGTACATGTAGCTTCTGTGTCTGGATCCACTTACAGGATTAGGTCCACAAGGACAGGAGAGATGAATTTGTGAATCAAAGCAGTGCAAATTTATTTCCTATGAAGCACAACATTTTCATGTGAGGCCAAAGGTAGACCAGCTCCTCAAAGAAAACCCCAGTGATTCTTATCTCAGCTGTAAGGAATGTGTGCTTTTGGAACTACACCATGAATGATAGTAGGATGCTGAGCTGGAAAGTAAAGTAGCTGGAACAGAGGTTTAAAGACTCTGAACTTGAAGAAGGCATGGCCTGGAGGAAAATCCTAACCAAAAAAAAAAAAAAAAAGGAAATAAAGGAGCAAATGAAAACATAGCTGACATTTATGTAGTACTTGAGACAATGACCTCCTAGTAGAACTTCTTAGAACTGGTGTATTTTAAATGAAATATAAAGTGAAGTAGCAATTAACTGAAAAGGCAATCCAAGTCCAGCCCCTACAAGTTGCAATATGTAGAGAAATATGTATGAAATACTTTGATGGGGGTTTAAAGTGTGAGATAAAAGTAGTGTTGAGAAAACAGTATTCTCTCTCTCCTATCTGGTCCATCATCACCAGTGACTGTAGGTCGGTCGTGGTAACTGCCTGGCATTTGGTGCTGCTG
Source organism: Certhia americana (assembly GCA_018697195.1). Classification (NCBI taxonomy): domain Eukaryota; kingdom Metazoa; phylum Chordata; class Aves; order Passeriformes; family Certhiidae; genus Certhia; species Certhia americana. The sequence goes on from CM031861.1 coordinate 55,481,654, forward strand.
CTTTTTAGGGTGGTTGAGACTGAAGGAAAAAAAAAAAAAAAAAAAGTAGATAAACGCTGTTCCCAAAGTGTTGGATGCATTTTATTAAAGCATGAAAAATATCAGTGAGCTGAAATTACTCATGCTCAAGCTGACAAAAAAGTTAATTAATAGCTGGCCCTCTCCCTTCAGTAGCAGCTTGTGATGACACAGACTTTCAGAGGAGTGTGGAGCTGTTCTTCCTAATCTGTGCTATGCTCTAACTTTGGAGCAGGGTAAATCCACACCAAGACTTACTTACAGAACCACCGCAATTCCTGGGGTGGGGGCAATGGGATGGATCTGGCACACCAGTTCATGTGGCAAGGGAGTCTCTGTGTTATGGGGAAGAGCCAGGAGATGTGGGAGGACTCTACAGCATGGGAGTAGGAGTGGAGGCTTAGGGTTTGCCCTAAGAGATTCTTGTGGATCCATTTCTGGAAAGCTCTCCCTTGCTTTCCTATTTTAATATGCTCACAGAGTGTTTTCTCACACCATACAGGATCTTTTTTATTATTATTATTATTATTGCAAATATTTTCCAGGTTTATTTTTAATTTGGTGCAATGGCTTATACCCAGAAGGGCTCTTTTTAATAAAACAAGGAATCTTTTATCTTTGGATAAAGTCTTCATGGGAGAAGAAGGTTTAAAGTAGCCCAGGGAGGGAGGAGGGGGGGTGTGGAAAGGCAATAGTTTTCTTTTAAGGAAGAGCAACATGTATCTACGAATCAAAAAGATTTCTGCAGCCTACACTTAAAAACCCTGGAGAGTCCCTTGAAGGGAGGATATCACCTCAGGGAGAGTCCATCCTCCCTCCTTCCAACCCCCCCACATGCTAGCTCTGGGTGCAAATGAAGTTTATCCTTGTGTTGGAATAGCTGCAAGCCCTGGCTCCAAACCCAGCCAGCCTCTCTCCCCTGCTGTGGGAAGCTGGACAGAACACAGGCTGGACACCATGCTTCCTTCTGCATGCCTCCTCCTGCTCCCCACCAGACGTGGAGATGTGTTGGGACTCCGTTCTTTCCTAGATAAGCCTTGGAAGCTGTCTGGGGACAGACCCACTTGGCCCATCCATCCCTCAGGAGCACCCGCTGCAGGCAGTGTCTTCACTAAGGTCCAGAAGGAAATAGTTGAGCAGTGTGGGATCATATTTCCTGCTCCACCCTTGGGAAGGTCCCTTCAAGGCATTATTTTGGATGAAGCCAGGCCAAATAATTCCGTAACTGTGTTTGCAGCAGCAGTGAGGGAAGTAAACGGTACTGAGAGAAATGTATTGCAAATACTGGCAAATACTGTAATTTCTAGGTGATGTCTAGCTCTATTGCACATTCTTCCTTTGTCTAGTTACCAAAATAAAGAGTATTCTTTAGTAGTGTCTGGTTATAAAAAGCAGACAAAAAAAGTGCTGATTTTTCACTCAGAGCAAAGACAGTGCTGTGGGTGTTTTGTCTAGTGTCATGCATAAAGACTTTTTAATGTCCCCCAAGGAACATCTCTTTAAAGCAGCCTGTCAGCTTTACACTTTAATCCATTAGACTGCAAAATACAGATAAATGAACAGAAAAATACCTATCTTTAAGCTACTGTTGCTTAATCTGCTTCAGTATTTACATATTCAGCAGCAGACAAATGAGCTTGCTCATTAGCAAGAGTTTGTTTTGTGCCACTTTTATTTTCTTTGCAGCTTTGTTGGAACCTGATTACCCAACCAACAATACACTGGGGGAGATAATGTCATTTCATATGATTTAGCTGCAAGGCACATCTTGGATTCCCAAATGCTTGCATGCATTGTTCCATTCACAGTATATGTTGTCCCACTCCCTTTTGAATAAAGACAAATATTTTTACATATGCAGGTCATCAGCCAGCTCAGGCCCATTCTGTTTTGACTGGGTGCTGAAGGACTGTACTCAGAAACCAGTCACATGGATTCCTGCTCCTGCCTCATTGTCCACACTTCCCGACAATCAGTCAGTTGTCCTTCTTGGCTTTTTTTGCCTGGAGCAGCTGAGTAAAGCCACATGCTCTCTGGATAATCAAACAGCTGATCCTCGGGGCGTGCGTTGCCAATCGTGACTCAGTAGATGTGGAGACAGTCGCTAGCTGGCCTTATGATTTGCTCCTTGTGGCTCCTGAATAGGCAGTAGCACAAAGGGAAGAGGACAGACATTCAGGTCACATGCACAACCAAAACCATGGCATGGCAAAGCTTATCTTTGTTTGTGAGCCTTCAGCCAGGCCTTCATTTGCTGCACCTGGATGTCACATCCTTGAATACAGTAGCTCTGCACCTACAGATCCACCTCTTCCCCATCCTCTCTTTCAAATGCTTGTCTTTTGCAGAGGAAACTTGCTGGGGATCTATTGCCCAGTCTAAGAACAGAACACACGCACAGAGACCCCATTCTTCCCTTTAATGAGATGCCATCTCCATTTAACTACTTTCTGGCAGAATTTTCAAGCGTTGCAGATCTCACATTCCGATTACATCAGTCGGTATTTTGCTCCTTGGCAAAGGCCACCGGCTCCAGCAGCTTGCTGCATTCACCACCAGTAGCAGTGACTACCTACAAACCAGGGCGACAGGCCTAAATAAGCAAGTTACACGCAAGGAGCCAGATACTTGGCCCAGCTGGGGCCGCTTTGCCCAGCTTCGGCAGCACAAAGCTGTCACCAAGCCAGCCCAAACAGCTGTTGGAGGATTCCCTTGGCGCAAAAGAATTCCTGAATGGCAAAGAGCCACTAAAGCAACTCCTACACAATCTCACTCGCTGGTCCCCAGAAATCCCTGACAGCTGGGAAGGCACAATGGGGCCAGAAGCACCTGTTACCATTCAGAGCGGCCTAAAGGCTGCTCTATGGGGTAATGAATGGCAAAAGGAGCACCCAGTATCTTTGGGAGCCCTTTTGGGAGAGCACAGAGACATGCCTTCATCACCTCGCAGCCACAGCCGGAGGTGCACCGTGGGAATGTGTGCCGGAGGCACTGCCACGGCAGAGTCAGGAACTCAAGGCACTCCGTGTGTGGCTGTGCTTTCTGACCTTTGTGTGTGTGTGTGGAGATGTGGAGAGAGGGAAGAAGGAAGCCTGGAGGCGGAAGGATCCTGGAAGCAGAGCCAGGTTTCTCAGCCTTCTCAGTATGGGCCCACTGGACTCACCTCGGATGTGAGCCTCCTTCTGGAAATCTGTAGCCATCCATTATGAAAGCAAATGTTGTAGCTCGGCACCTTATTTAATTTGGCATTTCAGGTAAAACCCAGTTTTCTCTCAGCCAGGGATACCAGAACCTTCTCCTTCATCCTGCTTGCTCTCACAGTCAGTTCACTCTTGGCAATTCCTCGTTGTCACTGGCCCCAAAGTGTCATCTTGCTCCCAGCTCATCTCTTAGACCAACACAACCCTCTCTTATTTCGTGCCTATCTGCCATTGTGTCCCTCCTGGTCACAGCTGGAAGATCATCTAGTCCCATCCCCGCTACCATGGACAGGGATGTTGTTTGCTATGTTGCTATTCACTAGACCACTGATGCTCTTAGATATTCTGTTCTACTCAGGTTTGGGGGCTGATGTCTGACCTTCACTAATCTTTTGGCACGTGGGAACTGATGAGTCCCTTAGAAACAAAGTGCTGTCCCAGGAGAGGATGCTTGTTTCTCCAAATGGCCATAAAATTCTCTGTTGTGTGTTCTGTGCTTCTAGAGAAGTTGTAAAGCAGAACGAAGCCCCAGATTATGCTCAAGTTCAGGGGCTAATGTTTAGGCCAATTTTTCTTTTTTATTTTACCCGGGATCAATTTGTGTCTGAATTTCTAAAATCTATATAAAGAAATAAAGAAAGCAGCAGTTATTTTTATTACACACACACACACCCCCACACACACCCACACCCACACACGCACCCACACACACACCCCCACGCACACCCCAAATTCCAAATAAATAAATAAAATATATCCATCTCTTTTACTAATATTTTCCTAGTGCTTATCATGGGATTCTTCCCAGCCCTAGACAGATTTCACTCAAGTGACAGTATCAGCATCAAGATTTCATGCAGCATCTGAATGGAACATTGTCTCTGTGCTGTGCTCTTAACACGCTCTTGCGCTTATTAATTGGGTACTTAATAAGAATTTGTGAGGAATCCACCTTTCATATACTGCCAGTGTGAAAGGGATTAATATAGAAGAGATCTAACAAAGGAAACAAAGACGAGCCCTGACCCAGAGACCTCCTAATCAAGGATTTAGACAGTACACAACAGGTGAATACCCCGGTAGGATAAATGGAGACAGGAAGGAGGAATGGAAGACAAGTGCATTTGCCTAAGCTAATAATCACAGTGATCTCAAGAGACACAGGTGGTCACTAGCTGAACCCATGACTCAACAGCCAAAAAAATTTAGTCCAAAAAGCTCACAAGATGAATGTGCTCTATGTGAACACAATTCAAAGCATTTAAAAGCCGCTGGAAAGACTCTCATTAATGAGGCCTGAGGAGCTGAAATATTTACCTCTTGGCTTTAATCATTATTGGATGCAAAATCTGTGGATGCAATAAAGACAGTGGTTTTATGGCATGTTCTAATCCCTCAGTAACTATTCTCAGCAAATACCTCTGTGTTCCTGAGGTGATAAATTACCTGTCTCTTTCTCTCTGAACCACACGGGCTAATGCCTTTCGGGACTCCGCTTTTAGTAGCAGTCCCTTCTGACACCAGCAAGCCACAGGCACCAGCTACCTTTCATCTCAAGTGATATCTCCTCCTGCTGTATTAACAGATTTCAAAGCAACACTTTTCAACCTCTACCTGTTTTTAAAGATTGGAATTTTCTGAAATTCAGTGGTGTCCTTAAAAACTTGTCTAACCCTTCCAAGCGCAGTAGGTGGTCTAAGAAAAGCTGTTCCTGCTGCTGACAAATTTTGTCATTCCTAGCTATTCATTGGAAAATGTAGATTTTTTCCTTTTCCGGTAAACTTGTTTCAAATGCAAAGCAAGCTTAGCATTTCAATTCATGAAGTCAATGATTTTCCATTGCAGCTCAGAATAATGCAGGTGAGGTCAGATAAGTATGTGATCAGAGAGAGATTAAAATTGCTGTAAGTTGCTGGTGAAAGACCACTCATTGGTGCAAGGATATGTCACCAAGCATCTTTGGTTTGTACAAGTTATATATACTCCCTCAATATATGCCAGAGGTGCATTTCAGCCACAAAGCTCTGAGAACAAAGTCCTCAGCAGTTTTATGTAATACTGTACTAGACATGGCAAAAGTAACCCACAGAAGTAGCCAAATTCAAAGCCAGTGGAAACAGACTCTTGGCTCATCTGTGCCACAGTGTCACTGGTGTAGCCACATCAGGCAGTGCATAGAGACACCCCTTCCTCACACAGGTCTTTACAAACTAAACCCCGTTGCTTTACTGTTCTGGGCTAGCACATTTGTCCCTGGGCTGCGGGTGGAGGTGAAACAATCCACACTGCCAAAAGCGCAGTTCCCCTGATATGAGCTACACTCACAATAAGGCATTTTGCTGGTGGAGAATACTGTTAAAGCTGTATTGGCACAGTAGAGGGATGTGGACCTGATCCGAGAGAAGCTGGCAGGTTTGCATACTGTGTATTATTCCTTTCCAGCCTTCTCTTCTGAATAAAAAATGGTGTGGAGTCTAATTTCCTCTCTGAATAAAACATGAATATAGATAAGACAAAGTAAGGACCCAAAGACCACAGCAGCATACTTTCTTGTTCTCCTTACTATTCAACATCATGGCAGCTCACATATAGAGCAGCTCTAGAAACCATCTGTCATTGAGCAGTTCTTTATTCAAATGAAATCAACTGTGAAGTAATCATGGTTCTCATTTTTATTATCTCTCCTTACAGTGAACTTGATTAAAATCCAGCGCACGGTATGCAAACAGGCTGTTGTAAATTTGTACTCTGACAAAAGGGGAAAGTAAGTGATCTGCCCACATGCCTAGAACTTTGTCATTATACATGGGGACAAAAAAAGGAAGGGGCATACTGGGTTGCATAAACAAGTTTGTCCGGACACAAACTGTCCTAGCCCTATACAAAGGCCACGTCTGCTGCATGACACCATCAGAGGGGCCGAGGAGAAGCTAATTTTACTAGCACGTATAAAAGGCTGGGGCATGTTCTGAATAAACCAGATAGCCTGGCTTCAGCAGCACGTGCTTTAAAGTCTTTTGCCCAGGAGGATGATCTGAGCTTCTGAGGAATGAACTCAAAACAGACGTGATTCTCCTTTCACTTCTGGCGGTGTAAATGGGGAGTGATTCCATTGTATGGCTGGTATGAATGAGACTGGGAAACAGTCCCAATCAGTCAATCATTCCCTGCTTTGTCTATTCATTAAACCCCTCTTCTCCTCTGCACAGATGGCCAATGTACTATTGTACTCTAAGGACTGGCCAAGTTAAAAAAACAACAAAAAGGAATATGCATGACAAGTCAGCACTAAATGTTTGTTTTTCAAAATAAAAAAAAAGAGGGCATATTAGCCTGTTCTACAGATAAGGCTTAACATGTGCATGTACACATATATGTAAGTTGATACGGATCCATATATATGTAGATATGCAGAAACTCTATAAGATGCATGCACACTATGAGTGTATGTGTATATATACCTCACCCCAACGCCCACAGATTTCCCAGCACAAGGCAAGTGTGATTTTTTTAAAAATCATAGTAGCTGGTGCTGTGCTAACAAACCTTTCTTTGTACTTTGGAAGCAGCACGGCTGGAGAGTGAGACTGCAAGAGACATTAATTTGGTACAGCAGCGTTTTGCAGCCCCCTTAAACCAGGAGCATGTCCAGGAGTGCAGCCACGAAGCATGGAGGCTGTGCCCCAGCTCCTGAGACTGCCAGCTGCAGGCAGCAAGCACTGGGCTGGGAAGGTAGAGGATGGAGGAGAGGGATGAGGGGAGGGGCAGACAGGGGATGCCATGTCATTCCTGCCAAACTCCTGGGGTACAACCAGAGAGGAGATGGTGCGATTCCAGCACATCTTTAGAACCAATGAGTCAGGGTCTGTGGAAGATTGGACATTAAGGTCAGCTCTCCTTAGCCCTAGAGTGCTCAAGTATGAAATCTCTGTATTTTCTTCTAGCAAAATCCTATAGAATAAATACCTGGGATTAATACTTACACAGGTCTCAGTTCCCCCCAAGGTCTAAGGAATTATAGGAAGGATGCCTTTCCCACATGCCCTGAGGAGATACTACTAAATTTTATCCTTACTAAAACCTTAGAGCTCTGGTTAGTCACAGGGACCCACAACAAATTTGGTGGCTATAACATTCACATGGTGCACACTCGTATTTGCCAAAATGTTTACGGGGTTTCCATCATTGCACAGTGCTGAAAGGGTGAGCCAAGTCATCCTGAGTGCCGTGGTCTGAGACAATGCACCTACCACCTGCACCCAACTGGTGGCTTCTCATTAGCAGAGATTAATCAGCAAACTTCTTGGACAGCTTGAGTCACGCCAATGGTGGGCACAAGCCCATGTGGGGATGGACTATTCTATGGCTGTTCAGGAGGTACTAGCCACACAGATGGATCTGAATTTTTTAAAACACTGTCTGGGACACAACTTGCTTGTGATAAGAAATACCAAGGTTTGTTGCTCAAGGAAAACTTTCCAGTCAAAGGTGTTTTGTGTTGAGCCTTATTCAAGTCAGCTTTGGCACCCAGGAAGAGAGTCTCTGTCTGTAATGCCCTCAACACATTTAATTTAATTTAATAAGTCCTTTTCTGCCAGGATTGAGGGAGTCTGTGTTGAGGACATGAGCAATCTTCCTAGCCTGGGTGTTCCTTGCCTTGGCACCCAAGGACAGATAGGCACAGGCTAGGCACAAATCACATGTCAGTTGTGATGCTGCTTCTCATCCCATACTTAAAAGACCATGTTCTTAAAGATCTGGAGTCTGTGGAGGGGTCATAAAGGTGTTCTCCACCAGCTGTTTCTTTGCAGAAAACATGCTGAAGCTGGTGCACCACTGGAACGTGTAATAGATGTACACAGGGAATGGGGTGGTTTGCGCTGCTCTCCTCAGACAGAACACCTGGCATTGGTGTCACTGCCTAAATCAGGAGCTGAGAGTCATAAGGAACTTTCATCCCTCCCTACAGGGTCTTTGATACCCTGCAAACATAATTCACTGAGAATTGGTTTCATAGGCTTGTACTCAGAGAAATATCAGGCCTGATAAGACTGGACAGTTTTGTGTAAATTAATGAATTTTCAAGCCATTTTGGTCTGAAAACTTGGAAGTATTCTTAGTGAAAAAAAAGCATAGGGAGCATTGCTTACAGATAACAGGATGTTCATGGTAGCCCTGGTATATATCATTGTTTCCTTTGCAAAAAATATGTTGCTATAGTTCTTCAATGTAGGAAAGAGAAAATCTGAGAGAGCACAGGGCACTTCTGAGTATACAGAGTGCAGCTGCAAGAACAAAATGCCTGTTTTGTCTGTGATAGGTAGGAACTCAAATATGCAGCACACAAGAAATAAAGTGTTTTACCCAGGCAATAAACAGAAGATGATTACTTTGGACCTGCACATAAACGCTGAAATTCCTTGGCAATGATTTCATACCTTTTCCTGAGGCACACTCTGCTGGTACGTAAAACCTGTATCTTCCCATGTCCCACAGGGATTTATGTTTCTGTTCCTCACTCGAGGTGGGACTGTGGGCAGGGTCAAGCAATCCACCTAGAGGTGAAAATGTGGGAGCAGCTCTCCCTCCAGCTTCTTCTCTGGGGGTTTCATTTACTGTGTTTTTAATAATGAAAACCAAACCAAAACAAGAACGCAGCATCTGAAGTGTTTAGAAAACACAGGGCCCCGCTTAGATGAAAGCAAACTGCGCTCCCTCATCAGGTGTATGGAAGTCTGCACCCTCCTGTGTTTATCTGCTCCCTGCTAACCTCAATTCACCTTCGTGGCATCCAGGGAATCTTTGCTACAGGGCTCAGGTATCAAAGTGTTCAGCTTCTGAGCGCGTCTCATTGCGCCGTGCTTCATCAGATTAGGGCGTTGCACATCCTCCCATTGATCCGCTGGGCTTTGGATGTGGGTCCTTTGTGCCTTTTCCAACCAGCACATCTCGACTTTTCTCAGAATGCCTGCCTTATTCTGGCCATGTGTAGCCCACCTCTCATATCACCTTGGATTCTTTAAAAATACCAACCCTTGGAAATAAAGCCCAAGGGGTCCCCCGGGAACCTGCGGAGATAATTTCACCCTCAGAACGAGAGGCAGCAAAAGAGAGGTGCTGAGTGCATGGAGCAAGGGGAGAGAAAGCTTTGGGGTTCTCCTCAAACTCTAAACAAATCATTTATTCTGCTGCTGAATGGCAGGGACTTTTTCACAAATAATCTAGAGGGTAATCTAAGGGCAAAACTATAGGAGGTTGGGATCTGTCTGAACTACAAACCTGCCCTGACTGGGTCAGACAGCCCTCTGAATTCAGGATTCACACAGCTGCCACACAGCACTGGGGAGATGCCTTGTTGTTAAATACTTGAGGAAATAAGACAACTTTAGAAAAACAAGATATAAAGCCTGGTTTCTTTAATTAAGCATATATAATCTGGATACATTTATTACTTGTGTAAAAGAGTGACTCACAGGGCTGACATGAGGCAAGTGCATCTCTAGGGAGCTCTTTGAAGGTCATCACTGCAAGCAAAGAAGTTCTTAGTTCTGACCTGAAATGTCCTCTGCTTGTCCCAGACGAGAGATTTTCTTCACCAGACACCATCATTTCCAGTGAACTGAACTGTAGTTTTGCAGTCTGTGCAAACTGGAGTATCCCAAAGAAATAAAAATTAAAATTACTTTTGAAAGTGAATTAAAAATCCTACTTACAGAATTTCCTTTTACATTGTATTTTCTTTCAAAACAAACTCAATTTTCCTTTTTTGTCAGTCTGTGCATCTCCTTAATGCACATTTTAAAGCCTAATCTCACATTCTTCCTTTTCTCAAGTAATTGCATGCATAGAGTCACCATCTCTCCATAGTTTCGCACTGCAATAATTATGATTATTTACAAGATCAACTGAAGATGACCTGACATGAAAAAAGCAGAGCTGAAAATGTCTTACATTCCCCAAACCTTATCTTTGTTTCCACCGTTATCTGCTGGCTTAATAAAGAGATGTTATCCCACCTTCCAAACAACTGCCTTGTTTATGTCGTTAGATCATCATTACTTTAGCAACTCTCACATCTTGTCCTTACCCTTGGAAAGAGAGACTTTACTCGTGCTGCTGGCTACAGGCTCTGTGCTAAAGCATTATCACTGTCTGGCTTTCTGTCACTCTGGCTGCACAGGGAACTAATTTGAGCAGCTTTAGAGAGAATCACAGAACATCTTAGAGTGGCAGGGACCTCTCAGTGACACCTGGTCACACGCCCACTCACAGCACAGCCAACTTCAAAGCCAAATGCAACTTCAAAGTCAGATCAGGTTGCTCAGGGTCATACCTGGCTGAGACTGGAGTGCCTCCAAGGATGGAGACTCCACAACAGTCGCTCTCTGAAGCACTGATTGCTCTCTTGATGCTGTGGGATACCTGAATACATCCCACCATGCAGCTATTCAGCAGTGAGCTAGTAGGAGTTTGTGTACTTGGGCAACAGAGTCCTTGCTCCTTCAGAGGATTTGCATTCCTTCTTGTTCCTCGTGAAAAAAAAACAGTTACCCTCAGTGCTGGAGTGACTAATGAGGACAATGTGAATTGCTGGTACTTTCATCTTCATCTTTGTTCCTCTTGGTTTCAGAAAATATTTCCTGCCAGTGTGTCTGAGCACTTATCCTATTTTGATATTCTTTTTACCCAGGAAAAAGAAAAAAGAACCCCCCCAAATTCCAATAAAACCTCAAACACTGGAGCTATAATTAAAAAAATAAAAACTTATAAACTTCAAAATGAACCTGAGGCAAAATCATAGAGCAAAAAACCCACGTGCTTAATCCAAAAACTGTTTGCCTGCCTTTGCTTGCCTCCAATTTTACCTGATCTTCATTGACCTAAAAAAAGTTTTCTGTTATTTTGCTGTCTTGCTGCACAGTTGTATTTAGAGCATTTTCTGTGATCTTGTGGACACAGAGCTTTTTTGACTCATCCACAGTGGCTTGGTTTTGGTTTGAGACATCACTAGGACATTCATAACCTCTGGACACTGTGGAACCAACTGAGTGGATAAGAAACAGAAATAGTGGAAGTGATCAGGAGAAGTTATGCAGTCAGTTTTGGCCAGGGGAAGGAGTTTAAGCATGATTTATTGGGGGAAAAGTGTGAGGCATTGCAGGGTGTGTCCTGCTCTAGAAGAACACTATTAAAGCAAATCCATATTTGTAAATGGAAGTAATCAGATACATATAAAAGAGCACAGTTTGCTCTTTCTAACATTAATGCCACTAATAGTAAAATGAAAGCATATGTGTTGTTGATGATGCTTGCCAGTACTGCAGTGTATTGATTTAGGACCATACAATATATTTCAGTGATAAGAAATCCAAAAGATCTACATCAAGTCAGGTTAAAGAAAACTTCTGACATTTCTGATAGATTGTTGATTTCACCTGAATTAATTTGTATTTTGCCACAACAATTTCTCTGCTAAAACCTTCCAGGTTTTAAGACAGCAGCCTGTATTTTCAATAGAAGCACTGACATTTTCCACTGAACATTGTGTTAAAAGCAATTTCTTTTTCCACTTTTGCAAGCATTTCCAACAATATTACCAGTTTTTTGCTGACTTTGCAAGAACCAAAGGCCATTTTAAGGGATTTGTATAAGAGTCCAATACACTTGCAATTGCTTTACTCCGTCTCAGCTGTCCTAATTCCTGTAGTGCAGATTTCTGGCCCTTCCTGATGAGTTGAATGCAACATGACTCATCTTCTTGACCTACCCAGCTGTTCTTATTTCATTTCCCTTCACTAGGTCAGAGACAATCAGATCATTTATTTCAACCTTTCCAAAATGAAGGCAAAACATTTTTAAAGGACAACATATGATGACCAACGACCTAATTACATAGTCTCATACACATATTTGTTACCCTGGATTTTGAGCAGGACTCAGTTATTTGATGTTGATTGATAATATTTGTAGGTATTTGGATACCAGAAGATCAAAATAAGCATGACATATCTTGCTGATTTGTAAGGTCAAGGAAAAACTCCTCTCTATAGCAATACACCAGTGTAATACCTTGGTGTAATACAGGGACTTTTCATTTTCCTTTGACAGACTGATTAGCAGCCACATCTAAAAACAAGTAACTGGCCCTAGTGAGACAAAGGTCTAAGTTTTTACTGCAGTCTCTGTATATATCACTACAGGAATATCAATATAGCTTAAGGCCAGCCAGTCAGGTTTCTATCTGCCTGTAGATTCTTGTCATGTTCTCTTTTTGCCAGGTCTCTCAGAGGAATTTGTTATGGTAGGCATCAACCTCGTCTTGGGTGAAACATCACAAAGCGAAGATAACAGGATGGGAGAGTTAAGCTGGGCAGGAAAGAAGGATTAATGAGGGGAATGGAAACAAACTGGAAAGAGGAGATGATTTCTTTCAATAGGTTGGCCAAGGCAGGCAACTTTTTTTCTGTTTTTCTGTGGCTCGATGTCAAAAACTCCATTATCTATGAGCAAACAGGAGAAGAAACAATTTGCAAAACCTGAACACCTCAGCTTTATGTGTCTGGCATAGACCTTCCTGATTTATTTTTTTTCCATCTATACTATTTTCCTCTACAATAATAATAAAAAAACCCCAACCTAATGAAAGAGAAGTAGACCAGGGCAGCAAGAGCTGTGTGTTGTATCCACGAGTCCTTCCTTTGAAAGCAGAAACTTCTGCTTACTTCTGGCACTCAAGAAAAGCCTATTAAAAAGAAAAGACAGGCCTTGCTCATATGCGAGGTTGAGTAGGAGGCCAGCTCTTGCTTGCCTTACTCTCATGATCAAGCCAGCTGAACTTGTGTATTTGGTGTGAATTTAAAGTGAGTGAAGCTCTGGAATGTACTCCTGATTTGCAAGGGGACGTCAATCCCCAAAAGGAACTTCACTCGGATCCAGGTGCCCCTCGTGTGTAAATACAGATGCAAAGTGGTGGTAAGCAAGTCTCTTCTATTGTGTAAATTAGTGAGTTCTAAGGTGGGGATTTAAGGGGAACTTTGTCCTGCAATGGATAAAAGTGAGGGAGCTCTTCAGTACAGAAAATGAGCCAAGGGAAGAATGTGCAGCTAATCCAGACGAAAGACCTACAGGCAGTCTTTAAAAACATGTCAGTACAACTGCCTGGGAGGTTTCCAAATGGGTGCCACATCTTGAACATCTTTCACAGCTTTATATCTGCCTTCGGTATGGAAATGAGAGAAGGGAAATGCTGATAGGAGGGCTGAGAGGAATAAGTGAGGTTATTTGAAATGCAGTTGTTGTTCTCTGGTGTTCATTCCCTCCTCCCCTTAAGCCCCCCACAACAGTTTCTCATTTTTACAGAGACGAATCTGCCCTGCCAATTGTCTGGCACCAAAGGGCAGGACTAGTGACAGGTTTGCAGCCCTAGATCTCTTTTGAGATGGGAGTTCTCAGCATCAAGGTCAAAAGCAGGGGTCATGATCCCTCGCCTGCCTGTCTTTCACAGTGCTCCTGGCTACATGTACTTCTTTTTAGACATGGCAGATGGTGAAATACTAAAAGTACAAAGGATTACCCAAACCTATTCAATAGCTGAACTATTTGTGTATTATTGTTATTTTGGAGCAGGGGCGGCCTCAGGATACCCTCACTGTGTCTTTCACTTTAAGCTGCCCTTAGACATGTGAGTTTGGAAAGCTAATGGGAAAAATAGTGTCCTTTGCCCTGTTTCAAAAGATTGCAAAGCACCCCCCAAATGCCTTTTCTGCAAATTTTCACACAAAATCTATCATGTTCATCACAATGGCAATATTACTGCTAACTTGAAATGAGCTGTGGCTGTCCAGATAATTGCTAATAATTTAGCAACACGTGTTTTCTTTAGGCAAAAATTCTGAAATCTGAATGAGGCCCTAAAACTTTGCTTGGGACTAAAATTTCAGTGGAGTTCTTCACAAACCAGAATTGTTGAAAATATTCTGTGCAGCTTTGCTGTTGTGCATCATGTGTGAGCAGAGGAAATTAGAAAGTGGAGGGAGTATGCTGCTTGCCTCATTCTGTTTGAATGCTGATAATTTTTTTCTGTATTTTAACATTTCTCAGTGATACCCAAACATAGAGTTTGTTGCTGAGTTCTGACTCTGAGAACATTAGGGTTTTTTGAATCAAAACAGAAAATGCCTTTACTAATTTCATGCATTTTCTAGAAGCCTTAACAAATACTGCAGGACACAGACTGAACTGCTGCTGTGTTGATATCAGTTGTGGTGGAGAATGGTTCTGAGACTTCTAAATATTTCTAAACCACTCACAAGTGTCAACATACTCTCCATTTCCTTCAGAACTGACAAAGCTGGGATGGAGGTGTGTGCATGAGGACATGACAAGAGAAGGCCACATTCATCCTATCATTAAAAGAAAAGGAAAAGATGGGGGAAAAGAATTTGGGCTAAAATTTTATAGTGTTTCAGCCACACTGCTCACAGGCTGTCATGCCTACAAGAGGAAAAGGACTTACTCTGGTGTCACTCTCACCAGAAAAATGAGAGCAGTGTCTCAGCAGCCATGTGAGGAGGAAGTCACTGCTCACAGGTGTTGGTGGAAGTCTCAGAGCTGCCAGCAATGCTGGAGCTCAGCACACAGTTCTGTTGTCTGGCAGACAAAGATACACAGTTGGCAGCTGATGTAAAGGGAGGGAGCCCTTGGAAAACCCATGCCAAACCTGGTTCTCACAGATATCAGGGCAGATCTGACATGGCTCCACTGCTGAGAGGAAGTTTGACAGTGCTGATAGCTCTTTGGTCCCTGTTAGCAATCACCCAGTGCAAGGATGTACCTTGAGCAATATCCAGCACCTAAACACGGGCAAATATGAGAGAATTTTGCTTCTTTTTTTCTGCCACATGAACAGAAAGCTTCTGACTAATGTTACTGTCATTCCGTGACATGATGGTAACACCAGCAAAGTGAAAGGAGGAAATTTGGGGGGCAATGGAAGTGTCACCAGGAGTATATTGTTCTGTGGATAATTATTCCATGGTACAGACCACAAAAAAGGCTCTGGGGCTACCTTCAGTTGTCAAATTATGTTTGCTGTTAGCAGAAAGCCGCAGCAAATCTAAGACCATAATTTTGTGCTCGTGCGGTGTCGTGAAAGATCTCACCTGAGCAATCAAAAATTTCCTCCCAAATACCCACAATATTATGCAATGCAGGCAACTTTTAGCATGAAAAGCCAGGCATATTCAGCTGAATGCTGTGGTGTTCCACTTTAGGGGCATAAACAAGGCTTGTTCTGTCAAACTCAGCAGAAGATTCTGAAGATACTCATCCCATCCTACAGCCTCTTGGGATTTTTGCCTCCATCATACAGAATACGAAAGAACTGAATCCCCTCAGAACAGTGTTTTTCAAACCACAGTCCTATCCATGTGCACAGTCTAAGCTGCATTGACTGAATGCAAATCATGTGTCCACATACAAATTCTAGAACCACAATCAGGCCCAATATATTTAAATAACCCTGGCTTTAACTTAAAGGTCAAAGGAAAAATGAGTAATGAACTAATTCTTAAACAATGCAAAATTGAGAAATGGTTCTGGTGGGCAATGTATGTGGTTGTTATCCTCCTTGTGCCACTAGAGTTCATAAATACAATGTAAAGGAAATGTCCTTTCATCTAATATTAACAATCAGAATCTGAAAAAAAGACCATTGACCTTAACATGAACAGAATTCAAATGAGTAATAATTTCCTCCTATTTTAAAAAAGCTTTCAATAAATTTATTGTTTTTAGTTTTCATAGGGCTTGGCTGGTGTGCTGGGAACACTGCTATTTGCTTATCAAGCTTCTGCCCATATATATTCTGAATTAATGAAAAGCTCTCTAGCCTTGTGCAGGCTGTGATAGGGCTGTGCTCATACATGCTCTGTTGAAGGGTAGGTGGAATATTCTGTATTTTCTCATGCACTATATTTCATTGTGGATTTTTTCTGTGTGGGTGAGAGGGGAAGTGGATTACAAAATTAGGACTTTATTTTAGTTGCAGTGTAATTGCTTCAGCCTCCTTTAGATGTTTTGAATAACTTGAAAAGTAACAATGCACAAAAGCACAGGAAACAATCTGAGAAGCAAGCCCTTACCCAGCCTAGTTAAAGTGCTCTGGCCACAGTTTACAGAGTTGGGTGCACAGCATTAAGCACCAATACCTGCACTTGGTTCTGAGAGAGGCTCCCTCCACACTTGCAGCCCCACTGCCTTAGTGCTGGCATCAGATTCTCAGGGATGTCCCCAGAGGCCTGAACTCATAGAAAGAAGTGTTCCATGGGATTGGTTTCTGCCACACCTGCCTGGCACATGCTTATGGACTGATTTGTCTGTGTCTGGCCACTGCTGCTGCCCAGGTGTCCCCTGGCAGCACTTACAATCCAGGCTGGTCCTAGAGGTGAGCAGGAGATGCCCACATAAACAATCCCAACCTAGCTCATGACGTGCCTCAGGCAAGACAACAGCAGAGCTTTCCCCATCGTGAGAGGGAAGCAGGGCCTCTAATTTATCCCTTTCCTTCGAGGAAATGATTTCAAGGGCAGAAATTGTATATCCGTGGGCACAAAACAAATCTTGCTCTTGTTCTTTCCGGGGCTGTGGGCAAGTTGCTGCCTATCCCAGGGACAGGGTTTTGTTCTGGTTTAACCTCACTAATTGACTCACTGGTGTGCTGTGGAGAGGCTTTGCATAACTGATGATTTGGGTTATTTTAATGAAATTGCTGCATTACTGGATGTTATGTTTGAGCCTGTTGCTGCCTGGAAGTATCCCTGAGATATTTCCACTCTTCCTGTTCGTATCACTGCAAAATGCTATGCAGCAAGGCAAGGAGTCTGTCATTCCAAGCTCTGCTTGAATTCCAGAGATTCAGAGGATGAATCTGGCCTGGGATCTGAAATTCTGCAGTCTGAAGAGAAAGGGAGAATATTCAGATGGGGGAAAAAAGAAACCAGGATATTCTCATTTTAAGAAAATATAAATGGGGAGAAGAAACTAGAGCAGAAGAGAGAAACAGGAGGGTAAGCTTTTATAGCAAAGGAGATGTTCTCACAGCAGAGGATGAAACTGGCTGTATTGGATGGAGAAAATGAGATCCCTTGATCCTTGGGAAAAAGCCAGCAGCTGCAGTGAGTGCCATCTTGGGACACTGACCAAAACCTACAGAAGTCTCAAGAATGGTGAACTTCAGTATGGAGCTCCATCCTGTTCTTCTTCCACTTCACCTCAGTCTTCATAGTTCCTGCACTGGTGGGGATGAAGGATAACTGCTTTTAGCACACTTTGTAAGGTCTGCAGTAACTTCATCACTTCCCAGAAGAAATAAGTTGAAACCCACAGCACCTGCAAGGCTGGAGGTAGGGAAGTGTTTGATCGAGCAGCTGGACATCTGTGGGGACAAGGGACAGGACAGCTGAACTGCAATGCCTTGTTTCTAGGAAAGAGTTAAGTACCAAAAAA
This sequence comes from Certhia americana, assembly GCA_018697195.1. Classification (NCBI taxonomy): domain Eukaryota; kingdom Metazoa; phylum Chordata; class Aves; order Passeriformes; family Certhiidae; genus Certhia; species Certhia americana. Next base: position 55,499,377 of record CM031861.1, read on the forward strand.
AAAAAAAAAAAAAAAAAAAAAAAAAAAGAGGAAAAGGAATAGCTCTGGAATGATAAGGTCACTTGAATTTAACAGTTTTTGGAATAAAAGAAAAAATTAAAAAACAAACAAACAAACAAACAAAAAACCAAAAAAAGAGAAAAAAAACCCCAAAACACAAACCAGCAGCCTCTTTCACGGGGAGCCCCCGAGAGTTTTATGACACTTGCTTGGTGTAATTGTGATGGACTCGGTGCTGGTGACTCTGACATGCAGGCAGCCTGCGCAGGGGCTGGGTTCCACACATGAGAGCGACCAAGCTGAACCCTGATGTATTTATTTGTGCTGCAGCGGCACCTAAAGGCAGCCGAGAGCCTGAGCCAGGCTGTGATAGGCACCAGCATCTACCTGAAGATAAAATCCCTTGCCTCTAGATAAAGCACATGAAGGATAAAATGCTGTTCTGGGGACAAGTGGTGCCAGAGCTGAGCAAGCAGACCCCTGGAAAGTGGAAATGTATATTTATTTACTTACTCCAGTAATTAGGGCTTTTCCTGCCTTGCACTTTTTGCATTTGTACTCCTTCCAAAGCTGGCCATGGGTACCAGGCTTCTTTGGTTTATTTCGCAGACTATCAGTTGCTAGTTGTGAACTAACACAGAAAGGATAATTTCCGTGTGGTGAAATGATTAATTGAGTGATCCAACCTTCTTGATGATGCACCAGGCCAGCATCTCCTTTGGCTGCTTCAAAAATGCCAACAGACCAGTAGATATTTACTGCATAGATTGCAATTTGAAAAATTTGCTCATTTGAAAGCGAGCTCATTTCTGACCTATGAGAAAATCCAACTGGACAATAAAATGTTTCCCCATCACCTTCTGTTGCTGTCACCTGTTCTTTCCATGAGAGACATGTGAAGTGGGACTAGTTCTGATGTACTCAGTGAAGTTCCACAGAGCCCAGTGGAATGGCTCGGATTTGCACCAGCCAAATATCTGGGCCACAGACTTTCAGGGGAGCCTTCTTGTCTCAGAGCTATTGTTAATTCTTCCTGTTTATTGCAGTTCAGCACAAAGCCTTACAGCCTGTCCACAGAGCAAAACTACCAGAGGAGCCAAAACACTCTTTAGTAAAGGTCTCTTGCCAGCTTTTGCATGTTTCTCTTATCAAAGACAAGAACTGAAACCTCTGCAAAGTGCCTAGTGCCAGTGTCCCCTCCTTCCAGGTATTCAAGTATTAGTTTGAGCACTTCACAGAGGGATTTTTGGAGTAGCCATATCTCTCTGGAGAGGCTTTTATAACATGCAGAAGATTAGATGTGGGGACTTGAATATTTCACTTGCTAAAGGCGGATCTAGGATAGTGAGTTGGTAATTTTTCAATACACTATACAGAGAAATCCAGAGGGCCTGAGGTAGGAAAAATGCATGTTTCCCATGATGCCTTAGGTTTTAGCTATCATATTTTTAGACTCTGTGCTGTTTTGGTAAGTAGTTTTACATTTCATATTAAGTGCTACTAAGTTCTCTTCATGGTGTAGATAGACAAAACAGTTCCTTCTCTAGTTTGATACCGAGGACAACTTTCAGGCCCAAGAACAAAAATAACAGTGAAGTGAGAAGAAAAAACAAGGAGGATGGAGCTTCATAACCTGAAGCTATGGTTGGACAATTGATTCTAATATGCTGATGGACCAGAACTTATAAAAATGTGAGACCTCGTGCCCCTGGTATCCCTTTTGTGATCACTTTGGGGCATCTTTGGGGCATGGTGCAGCTGGACTCTTGTGTGGCCTAAGAGTATCCACTGAGACCTTTTAATGAACCCCTACTTTATCCTTTTGCACTGTCTAGTCTCTGTTCCAGGTCAGCCTCCAGAAAGCATCACCCAAAGGACTGAACCACAGCCAGGAGCAGAGGCAGGGACAGTCTTGGAGAAGGGACAGATAAAGCCAGAGGAGTGGGAAGGACAGAGTGCAGGGAACAGGGCTCTGATGGACAGGCAGACTTAATCATGCTTGAATTAGTGATGTGTCAGGCTTCACAGGGAACACTTCCTTCCTCCCCCGTGTTGCTATTAGTGAGACATTTCCAAAGGTACAAAGTGCCTGGTGCCCATGATTACTCAGCAGGAACTACCATTAAAACTGCCTTTAATGGCACTGAATGTCATTTTGGCCTGACAAGAAATACGGTCTGAGACCTGGTTCCAGTTTGTGGTTTGAATTGCTCTTACTCATGGGCCAAAATCAAATTGAACTAGTGCTCAAGGCAGAAGATGGAGAGGAAAACCATTATTAGGGCTAGACAGTGCAGTGGTGCTGGCAGCAATGGGTTTATAAGCCATGTCATGAAATGTACCACAGTTCCCCTCAGTCTCTTGGCACAGCTGTAGAATATCCTGAGTTTTGAGCTGTGGGAATTGAGCAAGGCGCACAGAGATGTGAATTTCCTGTCCAGAGGGTATCTCCAGCCCTAATACTGGACCTGTGATGTGGACATGGACAGAAAGTCCATGGACTGAACAAAATGCAGCACAAATCTCTTAGATGGGGAACTACTCAAAGAAGGGGAGCAGAGCCTGGCTGTTCACTCAGTCTTCTAACCCAGGAGCTAGGGATGGCATACAAAGATGGCAGGAAAAGGGTCTGAACAAATGAAAATTGGCACACTACAGATGGTGTAGATGAGCTGTAGAACTTTTTGGTGTGAGGTGCTGTTGATGGAAAAGCCTTAAATAGGGGCTAGAAGAAGCTGAACAAGAAAAATGCAAGAAAAATCTGTTGAAGGTTACTGAATAGGTAAAGATACTCCAATTTAGAATATACCTGGAACAGGAATGGCTGAGGGCTGCAATTACTCAGGGTATCTCATAGTTCCTTGACATGTTCCTATAGTTTTCCTTAGGCATTCACTGTTGGAAACAGTATGTTGGACAATATGGGCAATTAATCTAATCCAGTATGGCCGTTCTTATAGTTAAGTGCAATTAAAAATTATATTGTGCAACAAAGATCAGTGTCTCTAGTGTGATACTAAAAAGCTGTGACCTCTCTGAGCACGTCCAATCTCTAGGCAGCATCAGCAAGGACAAGCTGAGGGAAGATGGAGGTAATTAATTTTGTCATTCTGATGACTTAATACTCAAGGGTGTCACAGCACTTTCTCTTAGCATTTGAGTGAAAAGTACCTGGGGAATATGGGGATTGTCATGTTTTGACATATTTGATTTGCTTTGGGTTTGATGAGCTCTATTCTTCGGACAGTTTACCTACAGCAGATACATGCAGAGGGGAGATGGATTTGGGTATGAACCCACTTCCCAAAAAGAAAGATGCAGGACTGAAAGATCATCCCACACAGACACCTACAGACCCCAAAACTGTTGCAGTGGCTTGTAACAGAGCTGTCTACTGACTCACACTGATACTGCCTGCCTCTGCTCCTAGGAAGGGTCCTCAGGACCAGGCTGCACCCTGCCTGTGCTCACGATGTGGATAATGATTCACTGGAGAAAGCAGGCTTAAATAGCAAAGTGCCTGAGAGTAACACAGTCATGGGAATGGAAGCAGAGATGATTCCTTGGCCTGGAACAGCAGGCTGGCTATCGTGGAGGCCAGATAGTGTGATAGCTCTGAACACTAGATGAAGAGCACGGCCCGAGAATAGTGTTATTTGATGAGAGCTTGGAGCAGATGGGCAGTGTGGTTAATTAAAGGGCTAGGGATAATGTTTCCTAAATTAAAAAAAAACAAAAAAAAAAAAAGGTAAATAGCTGAAAAGCATTTTAAGGAACCATAATCTGCACGTACAGGATGTCTCAGAAGGGAAAAAAATGAGATAGTGGAAATTCATAAAATAAAATTTAAAAAAAGCTTATTTGCTTAAAGTATTGGAATATGCTCAGAAATGAGATAAGTGCTCTCAAAGCAGATTGTGTTGGTGATTGGATGGTAAGGTTAGCAGCAATGGAAAGGGAATGGAACAAGTAACTCAGGAGTTATTATTCCTGCGTGCTTAATCTCCATTAACGTGAAGAAAGCTGATCCACACAACACCACTACAGATCTGGTCTGTGGAATTTGCTGTCTGGGAGATCTGAAGAGGGTATTGAAGATCTATGCAGACTCTGAAAAGGGCAACAGAGCACATCTGATCTGGAAATTTTTGCTGCTGAGGATTCGCACTGTGGTGGTCCCCGGGGGTTTCGGTGGTTCAGAGGTGCTCAGTGTTGTGCTATCAGCTCTCCTGCTTGTTCCTGCTGCTGCAGCTTAATCTGCTCCTCAGTCAGATAAAGGGTGCAAGCAGAGGTGGAGAAAATGTTTGTTAAGGGAGCTTCTTTGATGCCATATTTTTATATGTATACCCTATAATTCAGATAACCCCTATCTATCCTTTTAAAAGTGCCATATCTTAAAGATTAGTTTTCCCTCAGATGCTTCTAGCCTGACTCACTCTCTCCTTCATGGGGTGGTTGTATAGCCCACAAATTGCCCAGGTGCTGGAAACTACCTGCTGAGGGAGTCTGGGGTGGGGAACAGGTCAGACATGGGTAATGTTGGGATAACAGCAGAGAAGTTCATGTGAAAAGCGGAGGCTGGTGGGATGTCAAGGAACAAATCTCTAGGTTAAATTTCCTCTTGTAGTATTCACTACTTAACCCTCACTGTTCCTGAAATAATTATGGTTTTGGCAGCTAAAACCCAGGTTGTACGTGTGAAAACATTGTAGATTAAAGCAAAGCAAAGCAGACAAAAAGAAATACCAGAGACTTAGTTTTTCAATGTGTAAGATGAAGATAATATCTATCCAACTATGAAAAGAGCTAAAAATTAATATTGTCCACAGACATTTTGGTAATAGTTAGGGTAAACTAAATGATTCTGATGTAGGCTGCCTTTGAACAAAAGCATTGTAAAGAGTATTTAAGAGATCTGAAGACTAACAATAGATTAATACAGTTGTTAGAAGAAATGGAAAATAAAGTGAGAGTAATGCAAACAAATTTCCATGAAATGACCATTCCTCTTGCTTTGGCAGTTAGCATTGCAATTATGCTTTCTATGTAGACATTCAAAATTTTTTTTAAATTAGCACAGAAGGTATTTTATAAGCAAAATTTCATTTGATCAGAAGTTTCAGGTTGGTAAAAATAGCTTTCATGTACTGTAGGATTGGCCTGTGGTACTTACTGTACCAGACATGAATCAGGAACTTGGCATGATCAGGGCAATTAGTCGTGTTTGAGTAAGAGAGCAGCCCAGGTTATATAAGACACTTAGAGTGGACCATAAATAAATGAAAAAAATTGTGGTTAGAATGACAGGATTTTTATAAGAATCAAAGTGCCAGAGTTTTTAACTGGAATTTTGGCTTCATTGACAGTGATTGGGGTTTTGCATTTCACTTATGTCCCATGTGCTTAATTAGATTCCATCCAAGGCCTTCTATTGGTCTAAAATTTGGGAGTTAAAACTGTGCACATGGCATTATTTATGTGATCTTTTAAATCTCCATTTTAACAGGTCTTGGAAGAATAATCTGTGATAATTTCTGAACTATAATGGTGGTTAATTTAAAATTTGATAAGTCTGACTTGGCCCATTGGGAAGTGCATTGTACCTTTCTAATTCATGGGAATGATATGACATTTTTCTGTCCCATTAAACCACAAATTTAATTGTACATCGTTGAGCTCTTGGAGAAAAATTAACTTATGTACCCCAGAAGAAATCACTTCTTATTATGCCAGCTGCAGCTGCAGTAGATAGCAAAGCTATTATCAGGATATAGCTGTCTTGCATTCTTCCTTAGTCTTTAGGACAAACACCAAGAAATGGTGTAGCTATGAAAAAAAACTAAATTGCAAATCGCAGAGTGTAAAAAACCTTTCCAGAAGAAACAGAAGTCACGAGATCCCAACAAGCTTCTGCAATGAACTCAGTCACACATAGTGAATAAAAAAACATATTAAAATCTGGGTTTATGTATTTTTTTGTTTTCCCTGAAATGAGAAAATGGGAAAGTAAAAGAGATAATGTTCAGTTTTAAGCACAAAGACCAACTGAGAGGTTTTTAATAACTCTTTATTCTCACATGTTTTGAGTTTACTGGCTTCTACAAGTTTACACAACTCTGTTTGGAGCAACTGGCTTTTCATTCCATAACCCAGAGCAAGAAACTTGAGTGAAGTGATAGGAGATCTATCACGGCTTGACTCCTCCTGATACAAACATGAAACAAATATCAGATTCCCCAGCAGTCCTTATTTTGGCTGCTGCCCAGAAGGTGTTGTTCTTTTTGGAATTTATGAAAGATGATAGGCTGACCCATGGAGGCAAATCACACACTCTGTAGTAAAATCATGAAGTGTATTTTGTGTGCACATCGTAAGTGGAGATAGGTCAAGTGGTCTCCCTGTAATGTGAGCGTTGGCAATCTCAGCCTGGGGCAAGAATGGGAATAATGTGTCTTACAGCACTTCACGTCATTCATTTCAGCAGGGAGATCAAGTGTGCAGCCAACAGAGGCTTCTCCCTGCTCAAAATACATATCTGCATAAACACACACACCCCAGCTACAGCTGTGTGAGCACTGGCACCTACACTAATGCACAAAAAAATCCTCATTTTACAAGGACCAGTTCAGCATATTCTTACACAGCTCAGGAAGGGGGCTTGCTTAATTATAGGAGTGACAGAACCCATGAAGATTTCTCCCAGGCTTGAGATCTGTTTAACTAAAAGAAATTTAATACTGCAAACATTAATATATATATATATATATATACACATATATATATATATATATATATATATATATAATAAAAGGCAATCCCTAAAGACTCCTGTCTCTATCAGCCAAAGCAGACTCAGTGGCAGTAACTGCAAACACTAACTGAGCATTTACTAGGGTTCTAATTCATATAGCATCCCTTGCAAGGATGAAGAAGAGAAAAATATCTCAACACATTCTTCCCCATGGAACTGCATAATCACCTGTCTTTCTTTCCTTATGGCTCAGTGAGAGCCACATCCGACAAGTCACACAAATATTTGTTTATCTTGAAGTGCATAAGTGGTACAAATGAAGTGAATGGGATTACTGCCATGCTGAGAGATAAATATGTGCTTTGCTGGATCAGAGCCACAGATCTCAGCAGCTTGGGCTGAGCTGTAACGATGGGCTGCAAAAAGATCCCAGTTCTTTGACCAGATATTGTACTACTGGAATCCTTCTGTAGTAAACATGTCTGGCTGCCAATTTCTGTGTATTATTCACCTTGCAATTGAGATTTTTGCTCTGTTATCTGTGGAAGGCAAGACCAAATTGTCTCCTAACATGCATAACATGATACACCTTCAGAAAAAAAGATAATAAAAATAATTTTAAAGAGTATTTCATTGTATTTTTAATCTCTTTGCCTGCTCTCTCACAGCCTTAGCAAATAAGTGACGGTGCCTGGAAGTGGAGTCCTACCACAAAGAAGCCACTTCTGACTCAGAAACTTCCTGAGCCATCATGAGCAAGAGGGGAGCTACCAGAGTCTGCAGGGAAGGATCTCTGTATGCTTGAGATGTCATTCAGATCAGCCAGGAGTACAGTAATGAATTCTATAAGTTCTAGTTTAGGCAGAGACACAAAGCTTGAGAAAATTACCTAGAACATTTCTAGCTCCCTGTTTCCTGGCCTATTCTGAGGCTAGAGCATAATTCGAGGTTCACACATTTTGTTCATGGCTGTCATGACCTGAATTGTCATGAATGTGAGGGAACAGAAAGCAGATTAACAGGCAAAGACGGAAAAGCTGAAAGACATCATGGAGCTGCTGTGAAGGGAAGGGTTCAACAGGAATGCCTGGTAGGGTGGAGGGGATGGTTTGGTGTAAAATGTGAGTAACAGATGAAGAAAAGGATTTAAGGAGTGTGGAAAATCTGAATTTGTCTCATTTCTGGTTTCTCTGGAGTGTATAAACCCTCTTATGGGGGACCCATGTGAGTTGCCGTGTGGTCTCTTACACCTTCAACACTATGAACAAATGTGTGGAGCACTTTCCCCATGGGCTTGGCCCATATCCTTGGAAGGGGTGTCCTCCAGCCCTCTTCCCCCTCACCAAAGGTGGTCCTGTTTGACTGCTTTGGACAAAGCTCTCTGCTGACTGAAAACATTCCACTCCAACACTAGTGGCTCCAGCCAGAGGCCTGCTGACAAATCCTTGCCTTCTTTCCAGCGCTGATGTCCCAGCAGGAGCTCAGAGCCCCCATGGGGGATGATTTGACACCATCAGTCCCCACATGCCCCCAACAGCTCTGGGGAAAGGGGAGGGTGTGCAGAGTGGGACCTGTCAGAGTGTACTGCCATGGTGTACCACAGCCACCTGTCCAGGCTGCATCCCCTGACAGTAATGAGGCCCTTGGCAAGTAACAAAGGCACTGGAGTTATTACTTCTCCTTTGCATAAGCATGTGAAATTAAGGGCAATTATCTGTGGCACACAGCACAGGAGGCAATGTTTAATTAATGTCTAAAGGAGGCACGTCCTTCCGGAGACAGGCAGCCCTCCCTCCTGTCACGTCATCAGGGCTGTTCTCCTGCAGAAATCCAGGTCTTCCTCCCCTCAGATCACCAGGGTTGTTCTCCCTCACCTCCCAGTGCAGAGATGGGCATGGTGCCATGGGATGATCCTGGAGAGGTGGGGGTTTGGCACCAAGGATGCCATGCTGTGTTTACACACTGAAAGACCTGGGAGTTCTCTCAAACTCAGGGAGTTTAGTGCTGTCAGCATGAGGTGGCCACTTCATGGGGTTTTTTGTTTTCCAGGTTTTGTTTTTTTTTCCAAATGGCACTTTTTGACATGAGCACCAAAACTCTGCCCAGGAGTTTGTGCACTGTTTGTCCCAGAGGGCAGGGCAGGAGGGGCTGCAGAGATCAGGAGAAGCAGTATCAGGGATGGTGGACAGGCAGGAGTAGAGGCATTGGCTGTGCTCAGAGGGAAGCTTCCAACACCAGTCCTGGCCATGGCTGCAGAGCCAAAGCTGAGAAATGCTGTCTCTTCTCTCCTGCAGACTTGCTGAACAACACTTTAGCTCTGAAAAACAGCTCTGACTCACCAGCTGCAGTGAGGGCTGGGCACTCAAGGTACCAAAAGCATCCTGATGTATCCCAGCACTTCCACTGCTCCTGCCAGCTGACTGCTCACTGCAGGACAGCCTCACACACCAGCCTTTTCTGGCCTGGTCCTGCATGCTGTTCTCAGCTTTTTTGCAATCCAGGCTTCCAATGAATTTTGTGAGGAGGGACATGTCCCCCCACCCCTCCACTCCATCCTCCCCAGGGCTGTCAGTGCTGTATGCAGTGTGGCAGGACTTGGGGTCTCAGGGGTTTCATCTCCTCCCCTGGCAAACCCCACAAAGCTCTTCCTGGGATGGGCACTCCTGTCACACCAGCTTGGAGACAGTGCTAAGTAAGGACCCATCACATCCAGGTTTGCTTTAAGAAATGTGGTACCGAGTGACAGTTCTCTTTATTCTTAATGCTTTTCTTCACCAAATGGTTGATGGAGCATTTAACAGAAGAATAGAAGGGCACTTTATAAGAAGAAAATATCATAAATATATGCAAAGGATGTTGAAAATGGGTGCTTTGATTGCAGAGACTTTTAGGCTCTGGTGTAATATGACAATGTTGAGCAATTGGCAATTGGCCTGTTAATAAGCTGCTGGCAGCATTGCTGCAGATGCTGGCAGGCCCTAACATCAAGCTACATAGAAAAACATTTGCAAATACAAAACAGAGACAGCTGGTTTCTAGTTGTGTTACAGCTACACTTAGTAGCTAAAAAAGGGACCTTCCATCCTCTCCTGGGGTGTGTGGTTGGGGGGATATGTTTCAGCACTGCAGCCTTGGCAGCTCCTCTCCATTTGGAACAATTAACTGAAAAAAACATAACAGAAAATCAATACTGTTGAGGATTAATGAACTGAAGCATGTACTTGAAGTGAAAATGTTGGCAATTTTTCTTTAACACAAAGTCTCATGTAAGATAACAACCAAAGGGATGAGTGGCAGAAAGACACTCGTTCTGTGCCATCCTCATTATCAGAGCAAAAGGTGACACAATCTGGTGTGTGAGGGTTTGCTGCAAGCCAGTCAGCTCATGGTCAAGTTGATATTAGAGATAGGAACTGCGTTGGGATTATCCCCCTTTCCCTTTCCCCTCTCCTTTCTCCTTTTCCTTTCCTTTCCTTTTCCTTTTTCTTTTTCCTTTCCTTTCCTTTCCTTTCCTTTCCTTTCCTTTCCTTTCCTTTCCTTTTCTTTCCTTTCCTTTCCTTTCCTTTCCTTTCCTTTCCTTTCCTTTCCTTTCCTTTCCTTTCCTTTCCTTTCCTTTCCTTTCCTTTCCTTTCCTTCCCCTTCCCCTTCCCCTTCCCCTTCCCCTTCCCCTTTCCTTCCCCTTTTCCTTTCCTTTTCCTTCTCCTTTTCCTTTCCTTTTCCTTTTCCTTTCCTTTCCTTTTCCTTCTCCTTTCCTTTTCCTTCTCCTTTTCCTTCTCCTTTTCCTTCTCCTTTCCCCTTCCCCTTCCCCTTCCCCTTCCCCTTCCCCTTCCCCTTCCC
>CM031861.1:55517084-55682787 GCA_018697195.1 Certhia americana
ATTATTATTATTATTATTATTATTATTATTATTATTATTATTATTATCATCACACTAATTTTTCTTCCTTTCTGACAGTGCAGTGTGGTGTGGTGCTAATCGCTGATCCTCTCTGCACACACCATTTTTAAAATCAAATTAGAATGGACTTCCCCAGCAGCCACATGTCCCGCTGAGGTGAACTGCTTCAGCAAACCATCCTAGTGTTGGGCAACTTTTCAAAGAAGCCCTTTCTGGCTTGAAACAGATGTGCAGCTGAACTTGGTCCAGTCAAGGCAGTCACAACCCTATGGGTTCAACTGCCTTCGCCTGCTTGACTTGTACAAGCAGATCCCAGCTGGAATTTGAGTCCTTGCGTAACACAGCAGCAGCTGCTGTTGGTCTCCAGCACCTCATCCCACTGACTGTGTTCCCACTGGCAAACCTTGCTGCACCAGGTCAGGCATGGTCTCTCTGGTGGGTTGTTGGAACAGGGAGGAGCAGGGATTGCTGTTGCCTTGTCTCTGGATTCTGGAAGTGGGAGCTGCTGGTACATGATGAGACAAAGGTCTGGAGAGCGAACACAAGAATGGTTTGGGATGAAATCCATCTCTTTCTGTGAGCTGGATGGGGCTCTCACTCCTGTTACTGAGTATCAGCAAATGGCATGCATTTCTTCAGCAATATATGCTAATTGGAGCTTTTAAGTCATTAGCAGCTCAGTTTCATTACAGCTAGACATGGTGGGCACCGAACTGACTGTCTGACTCTGCAAGTCTGTCCCAGCCATGACGACTCTGCCTATCAAGCACTAAAACATGGCTGCAGCTGAAAGCTCTTTGGTGGTTTTGCCTTTTTTCTTTTCTTTTTTTCTCTTTTTTTTCATTCCTGTTTAAATGAGTTAGGGCTGAGGCAACAGCATTTTTATTTAGTCCTGGTTATTAGCCTCTAAAGTTTTCTTTAATTAAAGCCAGATCCTTATGCTGTAACTTCTGTTGAATCGACCCAAACTCAGAGGGGTGACACGGAGTAGAGTGATGCAGCTTGAATCTGGCCTCTGTAGGTTATGAATTCCTTGGGCAGAGATTCTCATATCATTTGTCTGTGAAGTGCCGTGGTGATCTGTAAGCAATAAATAAATAAATAGAAATTTTTATCATCCCTTTTAATATTCATTGTCTTACAGATTTGGGTAAAACAGCATTTCCCTGTGTTGTAAGAGCAGGAATGTCCTGGGCTCTCAAGGAGTTACACAGGCAATATTATGCACCTGACTTAGTTAATTAACAAAGGAGAAGCCACGTTGAGAATGCTGCGTATGCTTCCCACTTGCTTCTTACATGCTGTGCCTATCAAAAGAGAACAGCAAACATGCGTAGAGAAATGAAAGAAGCCTCTTTGATTGTGTGGACTTCCTAATAAGTGGCACTTTGCATTTTGTAGATCAAGGTCTGGAAATAACACTGGCAGTAATTATGCACATGTGGCATGTCACCTTGATGCACTGGTGTGGAATTGAAGGGGAGAACAAATTTACATAACTAATCACTGACAAACAAGATAAAGTGATTGCTATTAGCAAGTTAACTTTTCTCTACAATTACCACCCTGTGCTATGTGAGATACCCCACCTAGTTATCTCTGTGAAGAACAAGGAGGGCCTGCTGTGCTTCAGATATCAGCACACTGCCTTTTTTTGTGGCAAATCATAGAATTTCCTGTTAATTTACTTTTCATCCTTGGCTGTGAAACTTAGAATTATCCCCTGGGAAGAAGCAGAGAGAACAAGGCTCCTTTGGCATATAAATAAATGGACATTGTGCACAAATAGAAGTTGCAAAACTTGTTGATGGTCTTTAAAACTAGGCTCATTCAGAACACAACATATGAAGGGCTCCAAACAACAGGTTTTACATGGGGTTTGAAACTGGATTATTTAATTCTTTTCAGGTTTCAAGGGGACACATTTCCATGCTTCTCTTTTCAGCTGGTAAGGCTGGAAACACATCTTTAGCTCTGAGAATTTTCAGTCAGTGACTGGGATCCCAGATATTGAGGTGTTGGTGTTAAATACTGTGGATCTCATCATTAAAACAGGGAATCCTTGCAGGATGTTCTTCTCTTTGTCACCTGGATGATTTCTGTCTCTGGCAAACACGCATTTGTCTTTGAAAAGAAGGTGACATATTTTGCTATGTCTGGATATGGATATGTGCAGCTCTTTAGATCATGGATGGGATTGCTGAGATGTTGCTCTTCTGTCAACACTGACCTTCCTTTCCCTTTCCAGATGCTTCTTTGTCACCCTGACTTTTCACATTTCCACTGTGAAGGGAAATGCTTTCTGCCTGCCAACCAGCTTCTCCACTTAATGCATCCTGCTTATCTCTTCCTGTGGTTCCCCTCCTTGGCTTTGCATGTAGGACCCAGATGTGGCTATTCAGCAGACCAAGAGCTTGGAAAAGTTTATTTTCAGGTCAGTGGCACCCTCATTTCTGGGTCATTGAATGATCAATGAAGTTGTTCAGTAGAGTGAATGGAGCTGGATTGAGTGCAAGGTGCTGCCCAAGTGGCTCCATGGCAAGCTGTGGAGAGGTGCTTCTAATTCAAGGGCTTTCCTGGTCTGCAGAGCTGGGACTGGGAGATTTAGGTCTGTCTCATAAGGGGTAGAGGAGAAGTGGGTGTAAAGATATGCTAAAGATCTTCATGGAGTCTTAGAACATCATGAAGTCTTTTTGAATCTTTTTTTAATTATTATTGTTTTTCTGGTTTTATTTTTAGCTCTGCTTTGAGAAACAGAACTTTCAGTCCCATTCTTTGAGAATAAAGATAGTCGGGCCAAATATATTTCATTAACTACACCATCATCTTTCTTCCTTCTATCTGGAATGGCTCTCAAAGAAAGGGTAACCAACTGTGGACAATTAGCACAGACTATGCCAGATAATTGAAAAAAAAATGGAATGAAAGAATAAATAGCAGAGATGAAGAAAAAGAACTTCTTGCTACATAAAGTCACAGAGAAAATAGAGGATAAGATAGCACAGACCTGCTGTGGTATCAGCTGCTAACCTTGTAGCTCTATTTTTTTTGTGCTGATTTCAGACCTGGGAAAGCTCTGGAGAGTTAAGGGAAGATCATTAACTTTTGATGAGTTCTGATGATCATTGCTGTGGGAAAAGCTTTATTTGTCTGTGGTAAGAAAAGAATGACTTGGGTTTATATCAACTTTATGTCAGGAGACATTTTGTCTTTATTGCACATGGAGGACAAGAAATAGGATCTATATGGAAGACGTACACTGACAGTGATTTAAGTGTTTCTCTCTGGAAATCACCCCACCCCCAGACTCTCTAATGAGCCACTTCCCAAAGCAGAAAAGAAGGCAGCAAAGAAATAAGAGAATAGAAAGTCAGTGTGACATCTGTCTTGCATGTATGCTTATGTTTCACTTTCTGATCTGTGAGTTTTTCAGGCACAAAATGACTAAATTTCAACAAGTTCAAATCATGCCTCGGATCATCCTATACAACGAGTTGTTTACCCACCATACTACAGGCAAGTAATTTCAATATTGACAGATTGGCCAAAGCCCAAATTTGATATGCTGCTATTAGCATATTCTTACTGTTTCTGTGCTTACAAAGGAACCAGAATGTTCTCTGGCAGTCAAGGCTAATAAGTATGCAAATCATGATCTGTGCTTATAGGCACGCTCTTTTTTTGGTACATGAATCAGTATGCCAATTTGGCACTCCCCTTTCTGATCAGAGATAAACAGAGCTGCAGGGATTAGGGTGACAGATAATTTCTCCTGAAAACCGTCTGGGTTTTAAAAGATGCAGAACTGTGTTTAATCCTCCTTGCTCTCCACAGTGGATTTGCTAGAGGAGAAGCTTCAGCTTCGGACTGAAGGGCCAGCACATGGGTCTCTGTGCCAGAATATGTGAACCCATGAGGCTTTCTACTTTCTTCAGGTCACTTTTAAGTTTATATCTTCAACAGCTAAGAAGCGGATTTCTGTCTAATGATTTTAGGGTCTGAAAGGAGGTTTAAGGGGTCTGTATGAACCAAGAGCATGTGAAACAAGATGTTAGCACAGCCAGGGATCGTGGATATATTTTTCAAGCTCGCATATTCCGTACCTGTGCTCTCTCTTCATTCCTCACCATCTTGCTATGGTAATCAGACTTTACTTTTAGGTAAATCCTACCTCTTGAGTATCCCCTACAAACTACTCTTCCTTTTATTTCCAGGCTCCGTCACACGAACCTGTGTGACTTGAGCATCTCCGTGTCTTCTAAAGAGAAATAACATCACCTTTCCATTGCTGCTTCTTAACTGTGGGACCACTCCTCCCCTCCTTCAGAGCAGCACTTACAGAGTGGACCCCTAAAACCAGCCAGGCTTGTAGACATTACAGCAGTGGAAGTCGCTGGAGTACATAAACAGACAAAATTATACTGAAGGTTACTAAAGAAGATCAAAAGGAAAACTTAAGTTTCCTTTCATGTTGCAGGTATTTCTTTCTCTCAGCCTCAGCCAGCCCATCTCAGCCCTTTGTTATCTGCCCCGGGCTGCTCTCTACTTACAGTAATAGCTGATGTTTAAGTCCCATAGTATAACTCTTTTATCTCAACTAACACTCCTTTGAGAGCATCAGCAGAAGGGCTGCTAAGTGTCATCCCTGTTGAATGTAAATGGGAGTCTCTCCTGTGTTTGAATATCAATGTGTTTGATCTTGAGTCAGATCACGTAACTGATGGTTTGGGAGCTTCTCGGTGTGTGCTGTTGTTGATAATTCCTTTTATAATTCTAGTTATTGTCTTCTCACTTGGAGAGCTTGAATGTGCACTTTGCTTTTCTGTTGCCCATTTCTGCATAGAGAAATAAAATGGCCTTTTTTTTTTTTTTTTTTCCCTGGTATAAAATGGCCTTGTTTTATTCTTTTTGGGTTTTTTTCACAGTCTTTTTGGGCCAGATGCAAGCCTTTTTTGCCAGCTTTGGAAGTCCTGTGAACTGTTTAAAAGCAACCTGGACTGCAATACATGAAGAAAGGCTTCAAAAAAAACCCAGGAAGCCCTGAAATGCCTGCACTCTTGGGGAATGCCAGCTCAGAAAAAATCTTTTTAAAAGCGTCTTTACAAGCCCAAAATATGTTTCCAGCTGCAAGATTCTTGCTGAACATCCGGCAAGGCCATGTGCCTTACCAGGACTACATGAGACCTCACAGGACCATAATTGCCTGGTGTGCTTTGTTCAGCTGGTGAGGGCCTAATCTTGGATTTAGACGCCCTGATCTCAGTTTTCTGCTGTGTGACAGATGTACTGGGGCTAATAATTTAATCTCTGTGGGCTCCGTTTATCTTCAAAAGGGGTAAATTTTGTACTTGCTGTGAGAATAGGTAGAGAAATTAAAACACTCAGAGGTGACTTAAGGCAAATAAAAGGTACTTTATGCTGGAAAATGTTTTAAGCAAAAAAATTGAAATCTGAGAGAAATGGGAAATTAGAGTGGTTAAGAGAAAAAGAGAGAGAAAATACAGAAGAGCTCATTGAAATAAATAAGGGGGAAAAAAAGAGTTTCTGGAAGAGCAAAATATGTAAAAGAGTCCCCACTGCTGCAGGGAAAAATTAAAAAAGGAAGAATGGATTCCATACTTCCTGAAGATTCTTAATTTACAAAACAGGTAGCACTCATGAGGCCATTCGTTTTCCAAGTGATGTTTCAAATCCTGAGGTAAGTGCCAAGGCCACTGTGAGAAATTGTATTTGATACTTTGGGCTTTAAGGGCATGATGAGTAACTTTCTGTCAAAGTGGAGCTTCTATTTCTGCCAAAGATCCAGCTGTACAGAACAATCCACAGGCTCCATACCCATAACAAAGTGACCCCTCTCCAGCTAAAGGCTGAATGAAAAAGCCACACTCACTTGCCCTGGTTTTACATAGCATTTGAAATGTCTGTACCAAACATCTGTGACTCTTGTGCAGAAAACTACAGTGCAATGGAGATGTTCTCAATTTTCCTGTGGGATCTGGCAGTATCTTCCTGAGGAGAGCAGATAATGGAGTAGGAGGCATTATTTTATGTTTCACAGAGAGAGGGAGAAGAGCTGATCATAAGAAGGTATGTTTTTAATAAAGACGTGCCTGACACATCACTGCAGCTAAGATGTCCTTGTTTGGTGGGGATGTGGTAGGGTCACTAAGCTTTGCACAAACCTCACCCTAGATCTACCACTTGCCCACATTCCTGATGAAGGAAACGTGAGAGCTACATTTTTTGTGGCCAGAGAGACCATTTGATGATCTAAGCTGACCACCTTCCTAAGAGAGGTGAAAGAACCAATCTCATAATCTCTCTTGGAAGTTCATCGCTGTTATTTTTGTTGTGTGTTTGAAAGACATGGAATTTAGCCTTCAACATATCAAATATACGAGCATCTCTGATATCCCTAGATATGTTATTTAAACAGTCAATTAGCCTGACAGGCCTTGTGTCTCATTAGGAGAGTGACCTGGTCCAGCTTCATTTTTCAAGAACTGGCTCCCAGCACGAGCCCCCAAAGGTTGCCTGACACTTCCCTGAGCAGACCTTTGCAAAGTGTGATCAGGAAAACTTTTAACTTCAGGTAGAGGTTAATTTAAATATATCTTGAGGCTCTTGGGTGAGTGAGATTTATTACACTCAGAAATATTTCTAAGTTTTAACTTACCCTGGAGATCTTTTCTGCCCCTTTTTCATGTTTCAACTTTGTGAAATGTGGAAAACAGGATGGACCTAACTGTTCCAAAAAAGGCCTTGTGAGACCCATTTGCAAAACTGAAGTTGTGTCCTCACTCTTGTAGTGTATATTATTGCTTATCCCTACTGTACACCTGCTTAAATGGCTACAGAATTGCACTTGGAGCACCTTAAGTGTTTTTCACTGCTTCTAAACAGGTGTAAGGCAACTACATATGACCTGCCGCCAGCAGAGTGAGTTGGAAGGCAGGCAGAGGCATTATACCAGCTTGATGGTCATAGTTCCTATTTTCATGTTATTTCAGGTAGCTCATTGTTGGTTTGTAGGTGGTTTGTTGTTGCTGTTTTCAAAAGTATTATTTTATTTTATTGGACAAACAAACGGCACAATCCTTTTCAACCCTTGGCAAGGGCAAGGGTCTTCTCCCTTGAACTGATTCTTTCTGATAATCACCATTCACTCCATCTTTGCTTTGATCTCTCTGACATGAAGACCCTCATAAGGATTTTTTTTGGTTGCTCTGCACTCTTAGTTTGGACAAGACTGACATCCTCAGCACTACAAGCTTTGTTTTCAGCCATTCTAGTAACTAGAAAAGACTGGTAAGCTATCATTGCAATTCAGCTTCCACGCTGACTTTTGTCATAGCAACTTTTAGTTGTGAGAAACATAGGAACTACATTAAAGAAGGAGCCTTTTGCCCCAAAGTAAAAGGTCAACTTTTTGCAGTTTTCCCAAAGCAGCATCTAGGAGTATTCCCCACCCAAACCTTCTGTCTGTACACAGGCTGTGGGATATTACTGGGCAAAGAATTCCTGATTCAGCAAAATATTCCTACATGCTGAACTTTACACATGCTTGAGGAAGTATTTGCTGTAGCAACAGAAAAATATTTGTTAAATGAAGAAACTGTTAGCAAAATCAGGATAAAGGAAGACAAGAAGTGTGAAAAGACAAAGCAAAATCAAGCAAAAGTAAGTATTGCCTTGCTTGAATGGTAGCAAGCTTCTGTAGATGATGTATAGATACTGGATTGGGCACCTGCTCCAGAGGATCCAAGTTATGAGAAGCAATAAGTAACAGATCTGAGACCTTGAAAGTGACAACCTCCTAAATTTACATACAGAAAATGCCTCTTAGTAGTAGCATACGGTCCCCTGAGGCTCTAATGCTCCTCACAGTTGCAGCTATTGCTGGTTGAACAGCACAAGGCAAAGAAAGGGAAAACTTTCCTTAGAAATGTCACTTCCAAGTGGCTATTGCTTTTTAAAGGTGTTTCTGTTAGTCATACTTAAAGCATGCTTGGGAAAAGCTTTTAGAAGGCATTTTTGCAAACCAAAGACTATCTCTGTAAAAGCATGCAGTGCAAATTTAAATCTCAGCCAAGACTGGCAACAATGCAAAAATGTACACAATACATTTAAAATGCAGGGAAAATACATATTTTGGTAACATTCTTCTCTAGTTTGCCGGCAAAAGGATCTTCTTCCTTGTCTGTGATATGAGCAGCTGCTACCATTTCATCTTCAGGCCTCTCAAATCCTCAGTCCTGGAAGGTATTTTGTCATACATCCTTAATGACCCACAGCTTAGACAGAAATAAACAGAGTTGCCTCCAGCCCATTGGCCATGAAATAATTCTGTAGTGATTCCAATCTCTTATGGCCTTGTTAAATTGCCCAGGCCAAATCATTTGTCAGAGTTACACAGGAATAAAATGATTTTATGCTCTTGTCAAGCGTCACCCTGTTCTGACAACGGCATTCAGCGTTCTCTTTTTCTCCAAACCCAAATTGGAAAACAAAGCCACCATCACCTTTAAAGAAGGAAAATTACTGTAGTGAATTTAACAAGAGCTAAAATGCACATGGCTCATTGGTTCAGTTCAGTGTTTCCTTTCAGTGTGCTCTGGATCCAGATGTCTAGATCGAGAATATTTCATGTATTTTGAATAGAGCTCAACTGCAGAAGTTGGAATTTACCTTTTTCCTACTTACACCTGCATTTTACTGTAACAGATTTGAGGATGTGTCACTGCTGTTTCTTTTTTCTTTATTTCCTCCTTTTTCCCACTCTGAATGAGTGTAAGTAAATGGGAAAACAACCTACATACCAAAGCACATTTCTTCCTTAGTAAAAGCACTGAAAATAAGTGTGAGCTTTAGGCATGAGAGCAATTGGATTTGAGGTGGAGAACCTTTGCTCTAAATGGTGTCAGGGCTTGCTGAGCAATGAGGCTGCTCTGCTACCACTGCTCCTCCAGAAGCAGCCTCCAGTTGCTCATACCAGATCCAGATATCATGATTATTTGGGAGATCCCAAATAATTTCACATCAGATGCTGTTTTAATATTTCATCTGGAAGCCTGATTCCTTTCCCTTGTTGAGGGGAAGCTTTGGAGACTTGTGCACAGTCTTGTCATTAAACAAGGTTCATCTAATGAAAAGGCAAAATGGACAAAGTGAAATGTCCATGTGTGGGGCTGACAATTCTGTGTCTCTGAAACTTCATAGCTGAAGGCCTGTCAGAATCTTTTCTTCCCAAGGAAAAGCTTCTCACTTTCCCAAGAGAAATCCTGTAAACAAACTCTCCAAACAATATTCTTTCTCAAAACAACAGGTGGTGTTTTTCATCCCTGTTTTTTGTAACAGAATACATTGTTTCTCTTACTTAGCCTATGGTAATAGAGAAGGTGGTGCTCCTATCGCCAATCACTTTTTACTTAGCAAAGTACCTTATATAAGGTGTTCCATTTGTTAATAAAGGATCCTTTTTTTTAGCCTTCTGATGAACCGTAATTGGAGTCTGTTTCTGTTCATAAGCAACAGTGACATCCACGTTCCTTCCCAAGATGAAATTACAGCCTTGCCACAGTCAGTCTTCCACTGACTCTGCTGGACTTGGAGCAGCAGCTGGAAGTGTTCAGCCACAGGTTTCAAAATCAGGGATATGCTTTCTCCAAAGACCTTTTGCCTGTAAAAGAATCAATGGTAGAAGCAGAACCCAAACATCAGTGCAAACACACACATCTGCAGCACATCTGTATTACCCAGCAGCCAGGGCAGGTGCATGGCAGCCTCCCTCCATATGCCACATTCCAATACCACTGCAAGTTTCAAATTCAGCTCTCTAAAAAAAGAATAAAAAAGCACACATGAGCTGAACACAGACAAGCTGAACACACCACTCTTTGGCTGCTGTTGTCACGTGTTCCTGCCTTCACATAGTTCTGCCCTGTATTTAGGAAGTGTCTCATAACTGGTTATCTTCCATCAACTTGAAAACACTCATGAATTCAGGACTGCAAAACTCTCTTGGTGCAGTTAAGTATAATTACTCCTTTGCTGTCTTTTTCTCTTTCTTCTCCAGCTAGAGAAACAAAGGAGACAAATTAATCACCAAGTTCTGCCACCTTTATTTAAACTGAACAGCTCTTTTGTCCCTGAATAGTCATCTGGATTCCTCCTAGATGAATACACTGCTTAATTTAGGAAAGAGGAACAGATGCAGGTGTGAAATGCTTTTTATCAAGACTTAATAAAGGAAACAGAAATAAAACCTACTTGACCTCAATATGCTAGTCTGAAATTGTTAAGAGTATATAATTCATCCAACAGGATTTTTCTGGGCATTTGTCAGTAGTAAGATGTGTTTTAAAGTATCTTTCACAAATCCACAATGCCAACCCAACCCAGAGAGCAAACTTGGCCTTTTTTTTGTTTTTGTTCTTGTTTGTTTGTTTGTTTGTTTTGATGGGTTTCTTTTTGGTTTGGTTTGGTTTGGTTTGGTTTGGTTTGGGGGGTTTTTTGGGGTTTTTTTTTATAGGCTGGTATATCTCTCTTCTAAACTCATGATGATGAAAATAAGTTTGGGTGTACAGCTTAAGGAAACAAAAGAACTGGAACTGGCGAATTCCATTCCCAAAGCAGGGGCTGTCTTTCTCCCAGTGCCATCTCCACCTTCCTAGTCAGTGCTGCAAATGGTGCAAACGAAAGCCAGGCTTCTCCCTGTAGCATTGGCACAGAAGCTGATGATGATTTTGGTGGTTTACATGGATTTTGCTGTCCTCAAATCTGTAAGAACTTTTTAACATCTCCCCAACAATTACCTAACCTACAGGTAACATTTTTCTACTAAAAGTGTACCCCTTGAAGAACTGTGCCTTTTCACAGATTTTCGTGGATTATGCATTCACCTTGATCAACTTCCCTGTTCCTCCCTCAAAATGCATTACAAAAAAAGGGGAAAAAATGTTCCCAGATAATTTGTAGGAGCGCATTATGCTTGCTCAGTGCTGCCTAACAATTAGTGTCACTTGGCATGTTACTGTCTTTTTCCTTCTAGAAGCAAATTCAATAGCTGTTTCAACAGAACGGGGGTGGTTTTGGCAGCTCTGTGACCCAGATACAAGCCTCAGTTTGAATGTATTTTCAGCCTTGCTATCTTGGCTTATCTCGAGTTGGGAATCTGAAGCTCTCTGTGAGCATCCAGCTGCAGTGGAGTTAGGCAGCTGGAGTCCTGGCTGCTTGCTTAGGGCAAAATGTTAAGGGCCAAGCTGCATTGCAAATGCCCTTGGCAGCTGCTCAAGGGAGGGAGGGGGGAGAGAAGGCAGCAGCACTTGGTTAAACACATCCTGGAAATGAGGAAGAAAAGAAGGCTTTGCTGCACCTGAGCTGGGGAGATGCTTGGTTTTTATGAGGGCAGGGTTATCTAAATAAAAGGGTTTGGGTTTGGTTTGCTTTGATGTCCCTCTTACCTCAGCAGAGTACAGGGCAAACAGGCATAACACAAATCTGCAAAACCTTGAATGGATTGAGGGGGGTGTAAACAGGGGGATTCACACCATCCTGCTTTCATCACCTGTTGGTCTGGAGAATGGCAGTGTCCTGTCAGACAGTGATTTAGAGCAGGGCTGGATGCTGCCCTGGTTGTCTGCACTCTGCCGGGTCCACAAAGGGCTCCACAGGGACATGAGCCAGCAAGTCAAGTGCCTCTAATGGGACAATGTATTCATTTTCCTGCCTCCGACTGCTGCTGCTGCCAAGGATGTGCCAGCATGCCACACAGCCAGCCTCATCCTCTCCCTAGCTTGCTCATTATACTGAATTTTATAGGCTGGCAGAAAGGTGCCTGTGCCAGCTTGTTGTCACCTAAGAAAGCTCCTGTTGTGGGGAGTTTCTGACAGCTTCATTTGGGCAGCTTTTTTGGTTCTCTGTGCCTTATTTGCAGCACAAATAATGGGTGGAAGCTGGAGCCCAGCTATCCAACCTCCAGCATATGATCTGGGATAAGCCAGTTCTGGTAACATTCCCCCTACATTTTGTGACCGCCTCAGGAGGTGGGGGTTGGCATGGCTCAGCATCACCTCCTTGTGCCTCACTGTGGACTGGGTCCAGTGAAGATGGGGAGGAAGCTTAGCAGGTAACAACAATGCAAACAGATTGAGAGGATGACACTGGAGCTGGAAAACAAGCCAGTTATCTCCAAATGTCTGCCCCATAGCATATCAGTCACAATAATTGGACCAGGAAACCTGTGGCAGTTCTCAAACCAGGTGGAGCTGGGTCCAACCTGCTAAAACTTTCCTGCTAATCACCTTGATTACTGCAGCACAGAAATGTGAGGAATTAGCCAGTTAAGAGGAGGGCATATCATGCAAACCATAAAGTGACATTTGTGCCTAGTCATGTCCCGTACCTGTTGACTTCAAGTGACAGAATGAATAAATGGAGTTTCCAAAATCTTTAAGCAGAAATTTTCTATGCTTGCCTTCTTCTTGTTTAAGCAAAAGGGGAGAAATAAACCAATGAATTGTCCAGTACTAATGCACAGAATTGTTTCATCCCAGAAATGGAGGATGTTGTAAAGAAAACATGGTCCAGTCAGTTTAAACAAAATATTAATTATGCATATGGTTGATACAGATAAAACTTAGGCATATATATGCATATTGGGCACTCTTTTCCGGCTACAGGTTACCATCACAATTCCCTAAGCCTGTGACACCAGCTTCCATGCTCTCCCTTTTGTCTGTGTCAAGCACATGACTGGATTCATTCATTTAAAGTGAAGAAGGATTAAGATGCTCAAAGTGAAGCATGTCCTTCAGGGGTTTGCTGGACAAAGGCCAGAAATGTGAAATGTTGCTCCTGTCCTATCAGATAGAGGAGACATCCACTAATAAACAAATAAAACAGGCTCTGTCATGTGCTAATGGCATTCCTCCCCCCCAGTTTGCAATGTTATCCAGTGAAGATCTTTTTAGATTCCAATGAGGAAAAAGCTTCATTAAAGTGGTCAACATTTTGGTATTCACTTAATTCCAAAATTAAAACTTTAAGAATTATTTCCTCTTGAATCTTGCTTTTGTGTGTGTCTTGGCACCTACAATGGCACCATTTGTAGAGCCCTGAGAGGAGCAGAAGTGCTGACACATAGAGCTTCACTCCAGCTATGGGAAAGTGCCATTGTAATTAGCTCCAGGGATTCTCTTCATTGCTGGTAAAATTATGTGTTTTCCCCCTGTAATCTGAAAAATAGCTGTGGGGTTGAATTTTTGCCCCAACCCTTACTTTTCATTTCACATGCATTAAAAAATAAACATATATTTTTTAACTGTGATACTCTGCCAAAACTTATACAAGCAGCAGTTAACAAAATAATATGTTTCTCCTAATTTATGCAAAGAATGGAAAAGCACTTGCACTAACACTACAGATGGCTGTGCCCTGTCTGTAGCAGCCATGTAAACACTGGTGGAGATGTGAAGCTTCTGTGATCTTGTAATACAGCTACAGCACCTACCAGCTCTATTGGTCTGAAAACAATGGCCCTGCCATTGACTCTGAGAGAGCCTGATGGACAAACTATTTCTGTTTCGTTACTGTTATGTTTTCCAAAGCACTTGAGAAATCAATGATGCATGAGCCTGGCTAATGCTGAGAAAAGGTGTTGAAAATCTATATGGATTGTGTGTTGAATAACCCTGTTTTCCCAGCATGTCAGGAACATGCTGCACCACAAAATATCACTAATATTAGCCCCTAGTTAAAAATAATCAGCAGTGAATATGGACAAGCAGTTGTGTCCACATTGAGTGGGAGGGATGGCAGTGTGATCAACAAACAGGGATCTTTCCCCTGGGTCAACAAGTTTTGGATAAAACTTTCGGCTATCAGGAGCTGCCTGTGTCCATCAATCCCTCCCTCAAAGGCTGTCCTGGTGGAGAGCACAGTGGACCATTCAAATCTAGAGAAAACAGGGTTACAACATGACAGGCAAAACACAGCAGCCATCCAAAACATGTAGGGCTGACCAGGTTAGCCAAGTCCTCTGTGAAATGGCTTTTCATTCTGTTTATTCCTCTTAGGCAGCAACTCAAACAGCTTTCTTCTGGTGCTTAAACAGAAATGTAAGAATGAGATCCACTGAAAATAACCACCACAATCCCAAAGAGCTGAGAAGACCCCATTATCCTGCATTATTTGAGCAAACACCTTCCCACCTCTAAAACAGCTGGTATCATTGTGTCACAGCATCTTGGGGGTGTGTGTGTCTCTGGCAGGCTCAGCATCTAAGCAGTGTCCCTAGTGAGCAGAGAGCTTCTGCTCACTTGAGCATAGTTCACTGGATGGGAAAGTTCAGCATCATATAAAACACCTGCAGAATGGGTAAGTCACTGGTAAACCCTATTTCTCGTCCAGCTGTTTGGAGCATACAGTGCATATTCTGTAACACACAGAGAAGGGCTCTGATGAATGGCAAAGAGATATAAGTTGTAGGGAGGTAACCCTAGAAACTGCACTGCAATCTTTTCTCCCATAAATAATGTGGCTTTTAATCTGAGGATGAACATCCAACATTTGTGCTGAAGCATGTCACAGTGAAATTCCTTGCTGTGTTACCTTGGTGGACTTCTCACAGCAGAGGCAACCCAAGCTGTGCAATGGCTTTGGATGGAAATGCAGAACTGAAACACTGAAGAGTTGCCCTTTGTGAAAAATTGCTCTTCAGAAAAAAGCTAAAAAATCTTGGCCTAGAACAGAGGCCCTGTGGTACTTTCTGCCCTGGGCCAGCTGTTTGTCAGAATTTGTGACAACAGCCTGGGTGCATGAACTGCTCAGCTCTCACGCCCTTCCAAGCCCTTTCCTCCACTGTCTATTAACCTTTTTTGTGAGGCTCCTCCCAGTTTAAGCTCCAAATCTGTCTTCCCATTAATTCCACTTAAGAACCAGACTGGTGGTTTAGACAATTAATAGCCCAGTAAGTAAGGAGCCTTTCACCTCTGGGTTGGAAGTTCAAACCCAAAGCTCAGCAATAGTCTGGGGAAGTCATTAGCAACAGATGGCTCATCTGCTTCCAGATGACGTGCTGGATACCCCCTCACTCTCCTTCTTGCTGCTCAAAGCACCAGCTCCCACATCCTCTGAGCTCCCACAGTTACAGGGACAGACTGATCCAGGCAGGGGGAAGGCTCTTCACGTTTTCCAGGCTCCATAGCACAGTGTTGCTCAGTGCAGGGGTGACATCAGTCCTGTGCTCAAGACAGAGCCAGTGAGTTCAGCAAGAATCTGCAGGCCAGGCAGACTGACCAGGGCTCGTGTCCAGCACAGTCTCTGCTCCAGGTAGATGGACAGGGTCAAGATATCGGCTTGCCCCGCCACTTTGGGCAAATTGTAAAACTTTTTCACTCATATTCAGATTGAAGCCTTCTTATGTAGCTTAAGTTACATTCTAGCCTGGAATTATTTATTCTCTGTGACGCAAATGAATGTCTGTTTTTGTTATCTATGTCAGGCTGAATGCAGAGAGAATTCGGCACTGCAGGAAGTTGTTGGATTCACAGCACTGGAAAAATTCCCTGCCCCACACACAGCTGCCTGAAGGACCATGCAGAGGCATGCACCCTTACCTACCCCTAGCCAGGGCTGGGAACCCTGCTCATGCACCCCTATGAGCCTGTTCATATATGCACTGTCTGCAGATGCTGCAAACAACATCTTGCCACGTGATTATTACACCTACAATGCTGTGCATGTGGGAATGCAATAAAAAATTCAATCATCATCTCAAAGTCCAATTCACATACAAAATGCATTTCCATTCTGCCCTCTGCCCTCCACACAAATGATTCCAGGTGGATGCAGGAATCTTGCACTTGTATTTCATAGGGACTTACTCCCCTCAGTACTCTACTGACTAGAAAAAAATGCATAGAAAGCTCCTGGTAAGTCATACTTTTTTGTTGTGTGGGCTACTTTGTGCAGGTGGGAGTCAAACCCACATAATCCCAAGTGCCCTTTGCACCCTTATGCCTGAGTTAGCGACCTTGCAGCAGAAACAATGCAGGTTTTCCTCAACTGGCAGAGCAGTTCTTTAGAGCAAACCTGTCATCACCAGTGTCCTGAGCTGATACTGTGGATGGTGACAAGCATGGGGAGGTTAAGATGAGGACATCCATTTTGTTCTATTTCTGGTACAAGGACAATAACCACTGGTCAAAGGGGAGGACAGACAGCTCAGCCTGGTGGCATCTCTAAATGCTGCAGCTAAATCCGACTGGGCTCGTGAGTCAGATGTCCTTCTAGCATGGCATCAGTCAAATATCTGAACTGCAGCCTACAAAGAGCCCTTTCTTTCTATTTTAAGAGCTGTGTGAACAGAACTAGAATACTGCAGCTATTTTCTATTATGATTTATCTCTCTTAGACACTTAGAGTCCGCTCTGACTGTGTGCAAAATCCCAGGCTTGGACAAATCCTCTTCACAGGAAGAGTGACTTTCTGATGAGAAATCCCAAAGCAGGGAAAAGTATGAGAAGAGGACAGAAGGTGGTGGTGAGGACAGAGAGGAAGAAAAAGGGAAGGTAGGGAAATAAATGCAGGAGATGATAATTCCAAACTCATCATTGGAAAGGAAAGAAGATATCAACAAGAGCAATCACAGATGTGAAAAGAAAGCTAGAGGCTATTTGAACCATCTGAAAACATACAGTGTCATACAGCTCTATAAATAAGATGGGAAACAAATGACCATGTGACTTCCAAAAAAACTCATGGTGCTCCTCAGACCAGCTGGACCTGACATATTCAGCCTCAACAGCAGGGTGCCTCTGGCTACTAAGAGGAAGAAGCTTCAGGTCAGACCCAAAACTCTCTTTGGGGAAACCTCCCTTCCAGGGCAGTGGCTCTGTTCCCCTCAGTGTTAAATGTCTCCTGGCTCTACCAGAAATTGCACCAGCCTATAAGGGAGGTCTCCTCCACCATCAGTCTGACTCCAGAACTTTGGTTCTGTTACAGAAAGCTTTTTTTCTCAAGCCAGGCTGAAAAACAACAGGTCTCTATTTCCTAACCTCCAAATTTTATGAAGTCACTTAAGAAGTTCAGAGTCTCTAATACTGTGTCCTGAGGCAGGGTATGTAATTCTGCAGTTCAATAGTCTTTTGAAGAAGATACTGTCTGCTGAAAAATGACCCATTCTGCTTTAAAAACAGAAAATAAAGCTTCAGGTGTCATTTCACTCACTGAAACAAGATGGCACATTTCAAAAGATTCACAATAAAGCCCAGCGAATAACATTTTTGCAGAATTTGCCCATAATTGACTGAATTCTAGAAGAAAAAAGAGCTATTGAGAGGCTGCTCATCTTTTGACCCAGGCCAGCAGCAGTGCTCTAGTGCTCTATCTAGAGAGCAGATTGCACCAGCCCTGTCCCTCCAGAGCAAGGTTTTAAATGTTAAACTTTTGCAACTATCCCACTGCTGGAGCATACCCATGGGGTCTTGTTCCAAATTTTTCAGCCTGTCCCTTGCCCTTGAGAGAAGATTTCTTGTTTATGTTTCAAATAAAATGTTACCTTTTCTTTCCCCCCTCCCAGTGAATTCACTAACGTAAACTCAGTGCAGAATTTCTAACACTGACAGTACTGTACATCTTTCTCTCTCAGGGGTACTGCTCTCTTCCTTGCAATAAACCAGGTCTACCTCAGCGCGGAAATTCTCAGCCTTTCCTTGTACACAGCAGCTCCCTTTTTACTTGGGAAGCAATAGAGAAATACACTGGAAAGTGTTCCCATTCTCTGTACTTATTATTCAGACAAATGTGAAACACTAATCAGCATCTAGCTTAAATCACCACAAACTTCCCGATTAGCTTGCTTTGTCTTTTCTCTAGGCAGCCACCCCTTCTGGTTCCCACAGGTACTAGCAAAATAAAACCCTGAGAGACACAGATCTAACATTTGATTTTTGCAAGCAGAAGCTTCTGGTGTTGCAGCCCAAAGCAGCAATCAGCACCCAGCAATGTTCCTTTCTTCTGCTGCATCAGCCCAACCCTTCTCTTACCTGCAATCCCACCAGAGGGTAGGAACCTCACTGAAATATCGACCAAAATAAAAACTATTTCCATCAATACATGCTGTTACTGTGAGTTATAATTTTGTACATTCATTATTATGCACAGTGACAGACAAAGTCCAGTGTGAGTCTGTAGTGTCAGTCTCCAAGGCTATCCCTTTCCACATGGTTTTTGTTCTCAGGCAGCATGGGAAGAGAGGACCACATCAGCTGGGAGAGCTCTGCTGGCAGTAATGTCACTTCCTCAAGTTCCTCTGTGCTCAAAGAGATGTTGTTGGCCTCTGTATTGCACATTTAGGGCTTTCTTTGCTTCCCTCTTTAGTTCATATTGAGAAAAAATGTTGGTTTCTAATCCAGAAATGGTGCACAAATCTCTGAAATGCTTTCACCTGGCTTGTCTCAGGGGATGCAGCATTGCTCTAAGGGCAGAATGTGACTGTTGTCATGGAGCCCATCACCACCACCTTGTTCTGTCTGTGACAGAGAAAAAAATCTGGGCTGGGATGGTACTTTCTGGTAGAACTAGATATTTAAGGATTATTTATTATTTATATTATATATTAAGATCTGTTCATCTTGGGGACCAAACCACCTTCAAGAGAGAAGACTGACCATAAGCCAGATTAGATTGGTCAGGAGATGAGCCATGAGCAGGAACCATCTCTTCCTGCTCATCCCAATTTTCCTACTGAGCCAGCCTGAAAGCAGTGCCCAAAAAATGATGGACACCAAGCCTGAATGGGAAAGAGAAAATAAAGGGATCCAGAATAGCCTGCTGCCACATTTGACATGCAGGTAGTGCTGCTGCATGCTCCAGAATAGCCTGCTGCCACATTTGACATGCAGGTAGTGCTGCTGCATGCTCCACAGGCTCCATCAGCTCCAGATGAGCAGCTACGCCTTAGTGAAACAGCAAACCCTTCACCTGCGTCCCCTGTGACAACAAAGATGAATATCCATAAATGCAAGCACAAGCAGCAGTCCCCAGGGCTTTTGCATGGGGTCTGACAAACTGCTGAGTGCCACTTGGGGTCTCCTTTTGGCCTTTACCAGACAGGAGGAACTAAGCATGTTTAGACAACAAAGAAGTGCTTATCATGCCTAATGTCGTACATGCTGTTGGAGCTCACTGCACCTGCATCCAGGACAGGAAGGTGCAGCGAAGGGGTGAGTTGTGCCAGGACTGCTGTGGGTATTCTTTACCTGAGAAAAATGACCAGGAAGTTGGAGACTGAGTCACCATGTGCATGGAAGAACCTATAAGAAGTTGGAGATTATTGCTCTGGGAATGTTCTGTAAAAACACCACAAAGGAAAGAAAGTAGGAGCAGAGCTGCAAGTCTTTGTGTTGCAAACACAGACAAGAAAAACTGAATGATCCAGAGGGTCCCTGCAGGTTCCTGCACTTCAGCTGAAGCTCCACAGGACCAGGAAATCAGAGCAATGCAGCTCAGGTGGTGTGATAAAAGGTGCTGATGTCTGCTGGGAGAGACTTGCAGTGTGGCAGGAGTGGCCTCCCAGCAGATTTATCTCACCATAGAGATGCACTGCCTTACTAGGGCTCCCTCCAACCTATGTAAAAGTTCCACCTTCAGGCATTTTAAAAGCAAGAACAAGTGAGAAACCTGACCCATCTGGCTCCCATCCTATTTTCTTACACTTCTGTGTTGACAAATGAATGTTCTGGATGTTTTCCACAGTCTTTGTTTGTCCAGGCTGTTCCATTAGTTACCTTTGCTACCATCTTAATGAAATGGGATCTTGCCATTTATTTTAAAGTGTTAAGGACAAACACAGGGAGAAAGAAATACAAATGGAAGAATAAAAGGGCAATCATATGCTTATGAATAGAAGTTCTGATGTTCTTTTTAGAAAGAGGCATGCATAATGCAATTTATTTCACTGAATACAAATAGCTATGCTTTTGGGTACAAAACAAGTTAAAGCCAGGCTTTGGATAGAGCACTGGGCTGGGAGTCAGGAGACTTGTCTTTCCCCTGCAGGGTGCTGCTGACTTGCTGCATGAACTCAGGCATGTCTCTCACAGCCCAGAGCTGCAGCAGTGAGTGTTTGAGCATCGCTGTGCTGAGCCCTCCAATGCCAAAGTAACACCACGTTCTTGTAGATGAGTCCTGATGGTTTTGGCAGAGGCAGATCCCCTCACTCTCAGCATCTGTCTCCTTCCTCTGACAGGGGTCTGTGTCTCAGGCAGGGGTGATGGAGATTGTACTGCTGCCGAAGCCCCCAGCAGAGGATCTACAACCCAACCTCCCATCCAGCTTTGGGCCAGCTTAGCCAGCAGCGGGGGGAAGCAAGTGGCACAAGCTGGCAATACCTCAGGTGGCTGCAACTTCATTTGTTAGAGCTCATCTTCAAAAACCAAAAGCAGGAGCACCAAAAGCAGCAGAGCCAAGACTTTATCCCTCAATAGCCTGCAGAGTGCAGGAATGAATGTAGCTACTTCCAAAGTATAATTCGTAAAATGGTCCTGAAACCAGATGAAGCTGTAAATCATATAAAATTTAAGCAGCATGAGGTATTAAAAGGCCTAAGCAGCTTTCAAAAGTTGACATCTGTCCATTTACCTTTGCTGTGTGTGCTTTCAGAATCAGCAATGTGATGTTACAAGCACAGCCCTTCCAGAGGGTACCCTGGAAGGTACATTTTTACATATTACAGCACATTTGTGTAGTGCTGTAATAGTTCTATAATACTGTTTTGACAATCCAGGTTTCCACTTTCCCAGCCCTTCTCCCATCCCCAAAATCTTATCAAGAACTTTTACCAAGGAGCACACAGGGTTTTTTTGGCGCAGGACACTGAGAAAACACTAAGTCTTTTCAAGATGCACCATAAACAAATATTTTTGTTCTCACATTCATCAAGCCATTTGGGAAAACACTTTGCCACTCACCTTCTGGAATGCAGATGTCTGATCATCTGTTTAATTTACAAGCCTGTTTATCATAAACTTACAAAAGATTTTTCAACATGCAAAGGAGCAAAATCGTTAGATGTTTCAATGATCACTTCATGAGAGAAAAAACAAGTGTGGCACAAAGGCTTTCTCTGTGAAGAAGAAAGATGTAAAAAAAAAGTGTTAGTAGTTCTTGAAGAGTTGAGGCAATCTCTGGGAGTCTAATTAGCTGAAAATAAGCCCTTTCTTTGTCTTCTAAGGCAGAAGAAATGCAAAAGGAAGATCTATTTATTCAAGATCACAAATGGGACAGAAGTAATGCTGTGTATCTATTCCTTGGAGCATTCTGGATTATGCACAGTTCTTCAAGACCTAACCAAATCTGCATTTTTTTGGCCTTTAGCAAGATAAATTATGAGATGTTGAATACTGTACATTCTATCCTGAAGTAAAATATCTATGTGTCTTAAGAGTGTCTTATTTTCACAGCTAAAATGAAGATTCAGGTCCAGTCAGCACAGATAGGTTTTTCAGCTGGAACCAATGCTAAAAGAATGTTTACATTCTTCATCTGATAGTAGAAAATACCTAGAAAAGCTGGTCTTTGGTAGCAGTGTCAGGTTTCAGCACAAACCATGACATAGCAATAAAAATTCCTCTTCATTAGTCTTTTTTTTTTCTGCCAGACAGTGCACAATGAGTACTTTATAACCCCAGCAAGCTGTGCAGAGTTAACATGACACTAAAAGCTCTATTTGTTCAAGGAGGAGGCAGAGGACTGATGGCCCAGAATTCACAAATTTGACTTCCGTGGTTGATTGTTTTTCCACCGTGTGTTATCACAGCAATTTGAAAGCACTGGCTAATTGGTGCCTACAATGGGGCTGTTACACTGATAAACACAGCTCTCCCCACGACCAGCTTCAGCTACTCAGGCTGCACACCTGTTTCCATCCAAGCTCGGACTGCCCCTGGAAAGAGCAGTTCCCCATCCATCCCCATCCCTGCTAGCAGTTCCCCATCTATCCCCATCCCCACCTGTTCTCCAGGGAGTTGTGAAGGTCTCTGCAGCTGCTGGGTGGGTGCTGAGCCAGGGGAAACCTCGCCCTCCCCATCCCTGTGCTCCTCCCTGAAGCACCCCAGAGATGTGACCAGGGCACCCCTCAAACCTGTGTGGGCCTGCAGCAAACCTTGCAAGGGTTTGCTCCCAAGGTCAGGGGAGACTTCAGGCTCTGGAAGGTGCCCAGGAACAGGTTTGGCATGGACACATGGGGGTTTGTGTGCCTTCTGAGCTTCCTGGTAGCCTGCAGCACGTGCATTGTGCCAGCTCCCAGCAGCGGGCAATACTGGCTCTGGCAGGCTCAGGAGTGAAACTGAAATTACTCTTGGATAAATTATTCAAATAATTGTTTCTATTTAAAGGGACTTTATGGACTTCTCAGTTAAATAAAATATGAAAGTGGCATGATGAAGCATGTAAGCACCTTCACCCAAGCTGGGTGGGAGAAGGGGAGCAGGGCTCATTTTAACATCCTCCCTTTGCTGACAGTTATGGGCCAGACACCAAAATTTGTAGTCTTGCTCCAGGCAAAATGCTATATTTTATCTTTTTTTTTTCCCTTATAAAGGCAGCATAATGTGGATCTGTTGAGGAATATCAGCAGCCTGCTGCTGGCTGTTGATTTGGGGCTTAGTCTGTTGTGAGATGTTTCAAATACTGATAAAGGAACTCTGTGCACCAAGATGACAATGACAGGACTCTTCAGAAAACATGTTCTCTCTTGGCTCCTGGCATGGTCCAGCCAGCCCATGGGAGACTCTCCCAGCCTTACCCAGCCACAGTTTGGGTCTCCAAAATGGGAGACATCCCATAGAATCACAGAAAATCCTGAGCTGGAAAGGAATCACAAGGATCATCCAAGTCCTACTTCTAGCCTTGCACAGGACACCCCAAGAATCACACCATGTGGCTGACAATGTTGTCCAAACACCCCTTGAGTTCTGTCAGGGTTCATGCTGTGCTAACTGGAACTCTATTTTGGAGATAAAAGTAATTAAAAGGATGGGCTTGAGCTATACTATTTTCTAAAATCCAGAGAAGAGGCTTCAACCTCTTCAGAGAAAGAGCCATCACCTCTTCACCCAATGACTCTTCACATGCAAAAGGGGAATAAGAATGTGTTTTCTTTCCATCTCCAGCTGTAAGTAGGGAGGTCACCTTATCTGCAGTCTTACAGTGTGAAGATCCAGCATCCTGTACACCACCCAGTTTCTCTTGCAGCTGGTAGAAATTTCTGCAGTTTTATCAGCACTATGTCTAATTCCACATGGCCCAGTTTTCACAAATGTGTCTGGCTTGGCTCTGGTTCATTCTTTGTACAAAAGCATTAGCTAAACTGCTGGTGCTTTTCTTTCAAATCCTATTTATACTTCTCTCTCACTAACTTTCTAAGCAGAATGTTTTTTTGGTAGTGTTTTTTTTTTATAGGGCAATTTATATCAACACCCCACCCTCCCATAAATATTGTTGTTATCTGTGATTAAGAGCATATGTCTCAGTCTGGTACATCCAATGCTATTGCAGAGTTATTTCCTAATTGTTCTTTTGCAGCAGAGCGGAGAATTGGATTTTAAATACGAGCTTTGTTTTGTAGGTCATGGGGTGAAATTGGTTAGCAATCCCTGGTAAACAAAATCAGTTGTTTTTTGTTATTTTTTTGGATTAGACAGATTTATTTCTTTATCTCTTATTGGACAAGTCTTTTATCTCCAAGCATGGCTACTTGGTTTGAGTTGCAGATCATCTCTTTCACATACCCAAAGCTGTACCCTAGTTCCTCAGACACACTAAGAACTGCAGATATTCTGATGTGGCCTTGTGCTGCAGCTTTGTGATCTTCAACCCTTCCTTATTCAAGCATTTTAGAAGCTGCAGATTAGATGTCAATATAACTGCTAAAAATCAGAACTGACAATTTGCTAATAAAAATGCAGTGGATGTTAAATCTCTTCCTTGCAGATAAACTACAAAATCTGAGAATGTGGCATCAGGAATTCATACAGAAAGAGTTGCAAAGGTCTGAGAGCCATCCCCTGACATAGTTAGGACAGCCAGGGAGCAGAATAGCATCTCCTGGGGCCAGAGACCTGTTCCTGCCTATGAGTATGGCAATTTCTCCATTCAGGGACACTCTGTAAAACATTTTTATAGGACCCACAAGATCCAAAGTCCAAATTTTTAGCCGTACTCTAATTCACATCTCCTTATCCACCAAATTCCTTCATCTGTAATTGGCTGTGCTCCTTTTGGGTAATAAATTTGGCCTACAACCAAATTTACCCACTGCTGGGGATTGTTTCATGCTGTCTCACCCACCGGCTTTGTGCAGAAGGGGCAGAACCAACCAACCAAGATGTGAAACTACAGGGTTTGCTCCCCTTTTTGGATGTTTCTCCTCTGCTCTTGGCACAGATTTGAATTTTAATTCAGAGTGCCTCAGTCTGGAGGCCTAAATCCCTACATATAGTTGATGGAGATGGGCTTTTTTTTGCTGGAAGTTGTGCCAGGGCCCCAGCAATTGCCCTAAGCTGTGCATGTCTCCCACAAGACTGCTGCACGTCTCAGCTCTCCAAATGGAGATAACAGCCAGGAGCAGAGCTGTACTTCTGAACAACTAAAGGCTCTAATATCAGTGTAGCAAGTCTCATGTTTTCTGCAGCAACAAGGTCAAAGGAAGCAAGGGAAAGCACTTCCTAGGGGCCAGAGGGACTTGGCTGAGTGCAAGCCTGGGAGGAAGGATGAAGTAGGCAGAGAGAGAGATGGGGCTATAAATCCTTTTTATTTCTGCTCTGCCTTACTGAATGTCTGTGCCATTTCTCTATTTCAGAAACCAAGCATTTTGTTTATGTTCAGTAAAGCCTGGTTTTCCAGAGCTAAAAGGTCTTACCCTGATCCCCCACAGGAAGGAAAGGCCTGGGCCTGTTTGCTGTGAGTCCCTGGCCACCCCAGCATTCACTTTGCATGATCCATGGTGGCCTTGGGGTCTGAACACATCACTGAAAAGTTCCTGGAGCCAGACAGTCACACTACCAGTTGGCATGTCCCTTACAGGGAAAAACACAGGGATGCCTGGAGAATTGGCAGCTTCCATGAGAAGTGTGCAAGGTGGGCAGAAAGACAAGCAGGAGCTTCATGCTCTCCAGCCACACTGAGGAGTTGAGCTATGCTCCCTTTCCTCACAGGTAGCTAAAAAAAAAAATTGGAGACATTGACACTTTTGGAAAATCCAGGGAGATGGGAGAAGTACCCCAGCTGTGCTGTGTCTGAAGGCAGCAGTATAGCTGCTTGTGCTCCTCATGATTTGAGGGAGAGAGACAGTGGAGGGAAGGAACATGGCAATATCCTTCATGATTTATCTCTCATGTATGACTTATTGGCAAGAATATATGTTCAGGTGACAAGGAAAAGGAATAATGTAATTACTCCTGCCTTGGCTGCAAGCACAATGAATCTACCTGCTATGCTCACTGGGGACATCTAATTAAGTGAGGCAGGGACTGGGGGAGGAACGAAGGAGGTAGCATGAAATATACACATCAAAAACCTGCATATAATGTTGAAGAGCTTATTGCATGGGTTATTAAACTCTTGCCTCTCTACTTCTTCCCAAAGTCCATGTGAATCCCTCTCCCCACAGCAGCAATCACTCCAGGCTCTCCAAGGAAATGGGTGAGCACAACTTGATAGAAGCCTGGTGCTGGCTCAGCCCACTTTGCCCCAGCACACCCCATGGAAAGAGGTTGTGTCAAATCAGAGAGAGAAAAGCAGGCCAAGGTGCTGCAAATGCATTTGGCACCATCCATCAGTTCTGATTTGAAGTGCTTGTTTCCTTCTCTCTTCTGTTCAAAGCCCCTCTGGAGACTGCCAGCTGTGGCTCATGTAAGCAGTGTTTTATTGTTAACCGGTGCCATGCACACTATAAACAAGGGGCTTTGATTCAGGACCTTCAAAAAACACAGAAATCCCCAAAACTCACAGGTTAAGGGTTGTAGCACCTGACATTGGGAAAAAAACCCTTCACCCCAAACACTGTCCATGGACTGTTGTCACTGTAAAGGGTAATATATGTCTGTCTTAATTCATTTTCAGGCACTCATAACTCAGTAGTGGGAGTTTATTTTTATTGCCCAAGTAGGGTGTCAAGCTTGTTTTATTGCATTTTTGAGAACTAGAATGTGTAAATAAAAAAAGAGAAAAAATGCCACTGGGCCATTTGGCCTTTTGGGTTTTAAATGACTCTTAGTTTTCTGCTGAGAACATCCAGCATTATTTTCACCAGGACCCCCAAGAGTTCTTGCTCTATCCAGTTTTGTCAGGCAGGAAGGCTTTACCACATGTATTCCATAAAACCTGAATGAGAAAAATGAGAGAAAAGAAGGGAAATCCACAGTGGCTGCTCTGGATATTTCCCCCCTAGTTTCTTGTCAGCAAATGACAGAATTTTGACCAGCTCATTTAGTGTATTAAAAAGGCCTTTTGAAATGTTAAAGTAGCCAAGATACTGTAATAATACTAGAAAATCTCACACAACAGTAGACAGAAAAATGGATAAGAGCTTTTATTATGGAATCATACGAAGCCAATGGACTGTGCACAAAAAGGCATTTCAGCATGAAGGCACTCTGTCCATCACTGGAGCATCAGCCCTCTGGCTATTTGTTCTTATAACAGCTCCAGTGAAACTGGGGCTTTCTGGGAGTATGTGATTTTTGTCATTGACTCCAACAGAGACATGATTTGGCTGCTGAAGGTCTGATGCTAACAGGACTGAGAGGAGAGCAGTGGGAGTGGGAAGGTGTCAGTCAGCTGGGTAAATTAAAACAACCAGAAGGAGAAGGTCAAAGCATTGCTCTGCCAGCACTGAACAATTTAGGATGGCAGAAGAGGATTGTCCGGGTGGTGCAGGATATGGGACTGACTAGTGCCAAGGGGAGCCAAGATAAAAAGAGAAGCAAAGACCTGTTTTTGGCTCTGACACATCATCTGTCCTGCAGGAGGAACAAGCTTCATTTCCTGCCCTACTAATTAATAGGGTTCAGCCCATTTTGGGCAAATCCATCCCAAACTAGATGGCATCCAAGTGCCCTGCCAACACCCAGCAATGAACCCACACTTGCATGATGATTCCTCAGGTGTGGCTGTTCCCGCCTGCTTCATTCTGTAGGGACTTCTGCATCTTTAGTGGATTTACACACAGGGATAAATGCTTTGCTCGAAGGGCGATGGCATTATTAGCAGTGTGAGGTTTCTGTGGAGCTTTGAAAAGACCAAAAGGCCTCCTTGCAGGTTCAAGCATGGCTCAATTTTACTCATCTCCTGTTATCCTTTATGTCACGTGACCATCTTGTACTCATTTGAGCTCTATGAACTCATCACAGGCATGCACATGCCTGGAAAAGAAGAACTTTGGGTTGAGAGACAAAAATGGTGAGTTCATGGGAGGATTTTTGGCCATAAAGGTGCATTTAGTCAATCAAAAACTGGACTTTGAAAAGCTTGTGGGAAGGAAATGCTGATAAAAATGGGAAGGAGGCAGTGGTAGTGCAAGAGGGGGGGAAAGAAATGATTTATGTTGAAGCCAAGACAGCTGATCTGAAAGAGATAATTATTCTTCTATAACTGGCCAGGAATGCAGGAGCCATTATGAGGATGAATGGAGACAGCAGAAGCAATTTGTCAGCCTGACTTTTTTGAGTGAGTTACTTCAATTTCTCCTTGTCTTCTTCTAAGTGATTTTTCTTTCATCGTCACATAGGAATGTGTTTTACATTTCAAGCTCTCCTGATGCTTGCCTGAGTGAGGGAAGAGAGAAAGGAGGACCTTTTCATGGGTGCCAGCCATGGTTTTTTGCAGCAGTGCCCACTGGCACTACAGAAACTACCTGTGCATTGTGCCAGTTGCTCCCAGTTTTGGGGGATTTCAGCCTTGGCTGTAAAACATTCCTTCCCAAAGAAAATCTGGAATTCAAAAGGCAGTCCAGGAGCAGCATATTTCATTGTTCTTTTCCAGTGGATATAATTTATTTTCTTCTTTTGATTGAACAAAAGCTGTTTCTAAAGCTTTCACTTTACCAACCCAAAGCCACATGGCATTACACTCTCAAATGGCTGGGTTTATTTCTGAGGGCATTTGTGGCAACAGCTGCTACATATTCTACTGAGTGCTAAATTCTTCCACTTTCTCTAAGAAGTAAGTCACCTCCAGGATTGGGAATGAAAGCCAGACATGGGGCTGCATGGAGATGAAGCATAGAGATGGAGATAAAGCACAGGAAGAACTCCTATGGCTCTGTACCCGAACGCATTTGGCCCCCCACAGTACCCCTGGTGGCAACCAAAGGTGTCCCTCTTGTAAAACTTTAAACTGTCTGAATGCCATGAAAAAGATCCCTCAGGAAAGATGTTGACTGAGCTCATTAGCATGGTGTCTCTTGTATGACAAAGGCCCATGTGGATTTAAAAACATTTTTTGCCTCAGACCCCCTCGGGACTGGAGAACATTTGCTGGGCAGACCTGGCACACATGGCCATCCTGTGCTCCCAGTGTTGTCTGCTCCCTTCCAGGTGTAGGTTAATCCACTGTCTAGGTGAGGGATGTCCACTTCTTCTGCCCAAGCAGGTATACACCAACAACCCTGACTTACAGAAGAGCGTCTCAGTTGACAGCCAGCACTTCCTCACATTCACATTCTAGGGTTTTGGGTTCCTGCCTGTGACTTGGAAAAGAAGGGCTTGGTGAAAAGCAGAATTGCTCCTGATTCTCCTGCTTTGGAGGTGCTTTAAGACTGTTAGATAAAAGCCTAGGCAGTGATGCAAGGAAAAAGGGGTTTTCTTGGTTGTGCTTTATAAGAAAAGAGCAAACTCTGTGCTTTGAATGGAAGAAGGCCTCAGGTGGATGCCTGATTTTTCACTAATTTGGTCTTTAAGTGACCCTAGGGATTAGTGAGAATTTTAAGAGCACCTGAAGTTATGACAGCTTTTGGAAAATGCTCCCTCTGGCATAATCCGGGCTTTAAGAGGGAGAGCCTGTCATGCTCCAGAGACTGCACACGGTTGTTCTGCAGCTTTCCAGTGACCCCAAAGAGGAACTGTAAATGCACCCTTCCAACTACTTTCCGTGCCTACTCCTTGTTACCTGCTAAACCAAACTCTGACTTCAGTGGTTACTCAAAGAGTAACCCTTCCACACCCTCATCAGCCTTGACAAGGAAACTCAAGATTGGGTGTCTTTATGGTTTCCTTTTGAGGCTCTGGCCAAGGTCACAAGAAATGTCTTCTGTCCCCACATGCACTTCCCTGTCCCCTTTAGAGACCTCTCACCTCCTCCTCACTCACTTTTAGTGTGCCCACAGCTCCCTGGAGGGAAACAGGCACTCCCAGGGACAGAGCTTCAGCTGGTCTGTTCTGGGCACCTTCCTTATAATTAAATAAACTGTGTGCCAAAAATGCCTATTGTTCTCCACTGGCTGTAAAAGGTGAGAAGTTGAGATGCAGACACATTGACTGGGCACACCTGATGTAACTTCCCTGAGATCTTTATTGCAGCAGTTTGGGAAGAAAAAGCAGAAAATCTGATGCAAGACTTTGTCACCTTCTTTCTCTTAGGTATGGTACCAAGGAGGCAGGGAAAAGGAGCAGCAAAGGAGCAGCAATGGGGGGTGTGTGATTTACTTGATCCCTTAGCTGCTTTTGGTGTTTAGATAAGTCACATTTCTTATATCTTTTGCCTGGATGAGCTCATAAGTGCAAATACTTGCAGCTTCAAATGTGTCCATTCATTATTGAACAGGAAAGGGTAGTGGAGCACTTCTGTCAGAGGCTGGAAATCATAAAAGACATAAGTGATGGTAGTAAAAACCAAGCTGTTATCAGAGGAAGAAGGTGGGTGGGAGGGAGGAAGGCAACCCTCTTGCACTTATTCCTCTGAGACACAATTAAAACCCTGAACGAAGATTTTCTGAAAGGACCATGTTATTGCCTCTGCTTCATGTGCCACACTTAAAATGAATTATGAATTTGCAATAGAAGGAAAGTCTTTCATCCCAGCTTTAGCTATTTGACTCAAAGTTTAAAGCTAATGAACCCATGGGGCCCTGTTCTCCATGTGCACCAGTGCAAGCCATTGGTGTTGGAAGGTGTAAAGCCTGGGTGAGGGGAGGGAGAGCATCACCTCATCATGGGGCATAGATGTGCAAATTCAGACTTAAGGTGGTTCAGAGTGAGACCAGCCATCTGGGATTAGTTCAGAGTTGTTGCTACACACCCAGAGGGAATGCCCTCTCTTTCAAAGGCAGCTAATTCATTTTTCATGATGGTTTGGACTTGGCTTTCTTCTACACCCCCCACCCCCCCAAACTCTCAGATTTGTGATGGAACAGAGTTATTAGAAGTGATGCATGATTTATAAATAATAAGTGTCTGTCTCAGGTTGGAATATGAAATAGGATATTTGTCATTAAAAGCCAGCTTGATATAACAGATACTTCCCATGCCTCTCTGTCAAAAGTTAAAAAAATTAAAAACATAGGCTCAAAGTTTGCAAAGGTTCAGATTATCCATGAAAAATGGACAGTACCTTTTTTCAGCTAAAAGAGTTACCATCTGTCAACCTAAATGCAGTTTTTTAAAATTTATTTAGCCAGATCAGCACCCCGGGCAGCCGACAAATGAAGTACCAACCACAGAACTTGTGCCTGGAAGCTCTAAGACATCTTTGTTTGATATGACTGACACATCCCATCCTTGGCATAATATAATCATCATTATGTTTCTAAACAGTCAAGGATTGTGGAATTTAAAATTCCCTGGCTGGAGATGAAGTTTTCTCTTCATTGTAGGAGTTAATGCTTTTTTATTAGGGAAGTTAATGTAATATTGATTTTGTGCAGGGGGAAAATATGTTGCCATATTGTGTTAGATGCAAAAGGTGAAAAAAGGCTTCATAAAAAGAGATTACTATTTTTTATTCATTTAAAAAAACATTCCCAGCAAATGTGCAATTGCCCAACATGTGAAGATTTTTCTATGAGGTTAAACATTTTACCCTGTTCTTACAGCTACAACTCTTTTTTTCCCTTTCCAAAGACACACATAAGAGAAATGTTACTCCTCTCTATGAAGTGTTAAAGTTAGGTAGCAGCTGTGATGGTATCAGCCAATATGTTGCTTTTAATGATCTCACTCATACATTATGAATGAGGAAATTGCAAGGCAGGAAAACATAGTGAACATAATCTTTAACTGTTCAGTTGCTAAAGAGCTTTCTACCTGAAAGTTACAGTCCCTCTGACTTTCCTGTTTGCAGCAACAACTTGACATCATGCTTGGCTTTATGCCAGCATAAACCAGAGATGTGGTCAAACCTCAAGCATTGTTAATAGTTTTTCATGAGTAAAAACCCCTCATAATTCAGCCTTTAGATGCAGTCCACTTTTTTACATCCCAATAAAATGAACCCACTAATTTCAAAGCAGCATGTTTGCCCACCAGACCTCAGCCAGCCTGGTGGGAGATGTGTCATTAGTTTTGATGCCTACATTGATCACACTTTGGTTCTTTAGGATGGGTTGCTTAGTTTGCCACTTGTGTTTGAGATGGCACCAGGAAAGAGAGTGCTGCGGGCTCCTCTGTCAGCCATTAGCTCTTCCTTACTCAGGGCTGGACAAGCCAGGCCAAGGATGTTGAAACAGCCAACCTGACCAGCAGTGCCAGCCAGGCACCAGTGGATAGGGCACCATTCACACCATGACAGGCTCACAGGGGCTCCTTGGCTCCACATCCCTACTCAGCTGGGTGACGCTTTCCTTGACAGACAGGCACTGCCTCTTCTCTGCTCAGGGTTTTGCCTTCACTCTTTTTCCTCTCCATTTCCTTCCTTGCCCTGGAGAAACAGGAGCTGGCTGTAAAGGCATCCCATAAAACACTCCAGACAATTGCATCATTTGTTCTTTCTTCTTGGACTGATATTTTAGCCCTGAACTCCCAGACACAAGAATCAGCTGCAGATTCCTCTAAGGCTGCAGGAAACTGCTATGCTCTACGCCCTGTCCTTCCTGCCTTATCACTGCAGGATGTGAGGAAGAGATTATTACCTCCTGCCTCACAACAGCCTTTTGGGTCCCTGAAAACTCTGACATCCACACCCCCTCCAGACAGGTTTCTGGCCCTTGGGCTCCTGGAATGGTTGCTACTGGCTGGCCTGTGCCATGACTGATTGCCCCATCCCTGTGAGTGTTCAAAGCCAGGTTGGATAAGGCCTTGAGCAACCTGGTCTAGGGAGAGGTGTCCCTGTCCCTGGCAGGGGGGGGGTTGGATTAGATGGATTTAAGGTCAATTCCAGCTCTCAACTTTCTATAATTCTGTGTCCCACCACAACCTTACCTGTGCAGGAGCCCACCATGAGCACTGAGAACTGTCAGTAAATCACAACCTGACTCCTCTTCCTGCTTACAGGCTGTTTTGTTACAGCATAAAGGACAGTTCCAATTCTATTTGTAAAAATTAGTCCCTTTCCATCCTTCCACTTTAATAGTTAGCTAAATATATTGGGATGTATCTCCTTTCCTTCGCATAGGATTGCAACACTCCTTGCTGGATAAATGATTTGGGAGATTTTTGCTTATTTGTATTAACTGTGTAACAAAGACATGTCCTTCAGGCTGTTGGGGTCAGAGAACAGGGAACACAGAGCTTCTTCCTGTGCTTCTCTCATGCTTTTCAGCCAAGATCATGGAGGGGAACACAGCAGAGGAAGAAGAAAGGAAAATAACTCCACCAAGCAAGGAAATGCTTGGAAGAAACTTTTGCAACCTTCAAGCCTGAATTTTCTTTGTGTGAAATAATCTAAAATCAAAGCAGGAATCATGGGGGGAAATGCTGCAGCTACTGCTTTGCAGGAAATTAAATTAGATCATATTTTCTCTTACTAATTTTAGGAAACCATGACTCTAGATGCCTTTCTGGATTATATTTATATGCAAATATTTTAATATGGATGATATACTGGAAGACTGGTATTCATTGCCCTACTAAAAAAGAAAAAAAGAAGAATATTTACTTTTGCTTCAGGAGACAATTTGTATATGGAGGGCAGCCAGAAGGAGGATGTCAGAAATGTTGATTTTATCCCTTGTAGGCAGGTATGCTGAGCCACTCCTCTCTTCACAGCACGGCACACACTCAAGAAGAAAAAGAAAAACATAATGCAATCACCTCCCAGCAGGGTTCCCTTGTTTTTGGCATAAGGATTAGTGAAGACAAGATGGGAAACACAACAGGCGAAGGAAGAAGACAGGCAGAAAAGCATTCCACTTTTCCTTCTGATGCTGCACATGGCTGCAGAACATCCTCACATACACCATGTGAGCACAGAATAATACATGGCATGGCTGGATGCTGGCAAACGTCTGGGGCAGCCACCAAAGCTACGCCTGTGTCCTCTCAGACATGGTCCCTGCTGAGGACACCTTGTATCAGACCATGTCCTCCCTCCCCACTGGCCATCCAGGCAGACAGTGACCCTGCAGGGATGTCCTCTGCAGGGCTTTATCCCTTGGGACACCCCACCTGCTGCAGCCAGGATCAGGTGAACACAGTGGTCCTGAGCTCCTGCTGGAGCCCTGATGCCAGGGGAGCTTAGAGAGGGGCACCTGAGCTGGGTTTGAA
The DNA here is from genome assembly GCA_018697195.1 of Certhia americana. Taxonomy (NCBI): domain Eukaryota; kingdom Metazoa; phylum Chordata; class Aves; order Passeriformes; family Certhiidae; genus Certhia; species Certhia americana. The sequence goes on from CM031861.1 coordinate 55,550,804, forward strand.
GCTGGGTTTGATTAGAGGAGCAGTTTCAGGTGGTGCTGGGCCCACAGCACAGGCAGGCTCTGGGAGCTTGGGAAGATCCCTGCCTCAGGAGGGTTCAGTCCTTCCTTGAGGCTGAAGAGCAAAGAGAAATTGCTACAGGGGGAGATTCTGCCATCCAAACTTTGTGCTGAGGTTGCCTCTCAAAGTCAGAAGAGGCAAGTTTAGAATTCTGCCTTAAAGAAATCCACTCTTGGCCACAACACCCGCTCTGTCCTCCTGCTGCTTCCGTGCTGACATGCAGCCTCACAGCCAGTGGCACTGATCCAAGGCTAGATGTGACAAAGTGTGACCTTCCTTCCTAGTTCTCGTCACTCTTCCTTTTTTTCATTAAATCCCTCTGCCTCCCACTTGCCACTTGGAGTGAGACAATGACTCATTTATTTATAAATTCATCTACTTATACTTTGCTTTCCCATTTTCTGCTTCTGTATATTTTATGTCTCTACAACTTCCATGACTAAAATCATCTTTAATTAAGAGGCTTCTTCTAATCTGGACTTTCGACACAGTAACCTGCATTTTTTTCACCCTTCATTATTATGGTTAGATGCCTTCAAGAAGAGATAGTTTTGAAAGATTGCCTGCTTTTAGTCACTATGTCAATATTTATGTATCAGAAAAATGATAGCGTTTAGTTTCTCTTGAGGAAAAAAAATAGTGAGAGGTCTTCAAATAAAAGACACAGGTTCTGTAAAGAAGCTTTTGTGTACCACTGCACACCTGTGATGGATGCACACCCCTTAACCAAATTTGGTACAGGCTCCAGAGGGGATAAAGGCCTGAGGCACAGATGGGCCAAGAACTCCTCCAGGAAACATTCAAAGGAACAGAGTGACCCAGTGAGCATCAGTGCATATGAGCTGGGAACACCAATCATGCAATTAACAGATGAATAGAGGGTGGTTTTTCCAAGACTCATTTATCAAGGAACAAAGAGATTTGTGGGTACAAGTTGTTTCATGCGTACTTTTCCCATTGTATACAATCTGACTACAGGCCAACCACTTTATTTCATAAATATGACAGCCTAAGTGAGCCTTCTCCCTGCCAGGCAGTGTGTCTGCATGGTGGGGATCTGCCTGGAGCTGGAACACCTCTCAAGATTGCTCCTGGAGGCAGAGCGACCTTCTATTAATAACAGATCTTGGCATTAATCCAATTCAAGTTTTTTCTAAATTGCAACTGGACTGCAGGCCAGGTGAGCATCCCCTTGAGCTGGGCTTGATGTTCCTGTCCTGAAACTGAGATCCTCCATAGCTGAGGGCAAAGTGACCCCTTACAGCAGGTCCCCAGGGAGTGACTGACAGCAAGCTGAATTCACACCAGAGAAATCCACAGAGCCAATTCCATTAGACACAAACAATGCCCAAGTCTGAGAATGAAATGAGCTCAAGATGTGCCTAAGCTCCATCAGGAGTTTAAAAAGCACAAGATTTCACTCTGAACCTTGTGACTCAACTGGAAAGTCTCACATCTTTTACATCTTCAGCTTCTGTTCAATAATAATTCTAGCTCAATTCTAACTTGATTCTCCTGTGTATGTTATTTCCATGTAGTAAATAATAAAGTGAACCTTTCCATTGAACTTTTTTAGTTGCACTTTCACAAAGTCATATTAAACCACTTTTGCTAATAATACCTTTGGTGGTAATTCTTTAAAGGATTTAAATCACTCATCCATTACAATACCATCCCAACTACTGTCCTCCATAAGGCTGTGCAGTGCAGACCTCTTGGCCCTGCTGTGTAAACTCCTTGCACTGTAATGACATAGTAACTCAAGTGAAGAAAACTAAAAATAAAAAAAAAAAGAAAATCTACTGTAGGTTTCTCATTTCCAATCTTTGAGGTCTTTTGATGGCTGCAGCACATTGCAGTTCATCTAACTGCATTCTCTCTGCCATTTGCTTATGTTTGCATCTCCTTCGCAGGAAAAATAAAATATTTTCTCGGCTGACAGACAAGGATTCATGTTCTGCTCTTTCAGTAATTTGGAAAATGAAAATACACTGCTCACAGCTTTTTGTTATTTTTAACAGAACTATATTTTATTCTTTCATGTCAGAAGTGAGACTGATTAATGGCTTCTGGAATTTATTTCCAATGCTGATTTTGTTTCCAAAGTTTTGAGAGCAATGAGACAGATCTGCAGTCCTTTCTCCAGTGGGAAAGGGAAGTGGCATCTGTTCCTGCTTTGTCCTCAGAGCTGCCAGCAAGAGTGTCTGGACCAACCATCCATTCTCTGCCAGTGCATGTAGTCAGCCAGAGGGCCCTTTTCTGCTGATGTAAATGAGAATTGGCCTGAAAGTGCTCTAATACATGATAAGGGGCCAACAACCCCTCAGCTTTCTGAAGGAACAAGAGAGTTTTAAATCATCTTTACTTTGCATGTCCTTTAAAACTTGTGCTAAGCAAAGCTTAGCTGGTTTTAAAGCCCTTGGCTGACTGCTCTGGCCAAACTCTGGTTTCAGTTGTGCTGGCCATGCACACGTAGAGATACTCAGCAGGAACACTCAGCTTGTGGGTCTCTGTCCTAAGGGGATTGCTGTGTTGAGCTTGACACGTGGCCATTCTTCCTTACCAGTGAGCTGCTTCCTCTGCCTGCTTCTTCTGCCAGTGGGAAGATCCATGCCATGATTGCTCAGTCCTTCCACCAACATTTTGGTCAGACATGGGTCTCTGGATGGCATTTTACAGGACTTTTTGGAGATTGCCAATCCAGAATTGTAATTTTCCAATTACAAAGACAGAAAAAAGGCAATCATAAGCTAAAGACAGCCAGTGGTATGAAGGGTATGTGCCCTCAGACAGGAGAGACCAGAGCACAAATCTGCACAGAGGGATGAGGGCAGGAGCAAAGGCTGATGCTGACTGGATTAAAGATGTTGTTTCCCTTTCATCTCCCTGCTCATTACAATTTGCCACAGAAGTCAAATCAGATCACAGTGTTTGCTCCTATGTGGTTTCCTGTGTGAACTGGAGCAGGAAGAAGAGAATACCTGAGCTCCAGAGGAAGTTGTATTCACTGATTTTCTGGCAGATACCAAAACCTTCTTTGCTCCTACAGAAATTTCTGCATTTCTAAAGTTTTCAGCTGAGCTGGAACATCCTTCGAAATCTAGACTTGATTTAGGTTCTTCAAGTGATGGTGAATTCACAACCTCACAAACTAAATTGTTCTAATCAACTCAATGGTCGAAAATTTCTGCCTTATTCTTTACCTGAATTTATGTGTCTTCAGCATCCAGCTAAAAAATCTCATTATGCTATTGTCAGTGAGATTAAGGTGTTCCCTCCACACAGGTGCACAGGGCAGCATTAATCTGCCCAGGTTTAGACATCTGCAGCACACACCTATATATGCATCAGTAGTCAGTGCTGCTTGTATGATCAAAGGAGAGAAATGAAGACCAGCACAATGTGAATCACTTCCCTTAAAATAGATGTCTGGCACACATTGATGAACTACCCCACAGCAGTGCCTCTTTCTTTCAGACTGGATGGCCAGCACAATCAAAATTTAAGGGAAGTACATCTTCACAGACTAGGAGTAGCCACCACTTAATCTAGCAAAGTTATTTGGAGCAAGTTATAGTTTAACCTATAGAAGAAAAAACCCACTATGAGAAACTGATAGAGATGCTGGCCATCAAGAGTTCTTCCTAGGAGAGTTCAACTCTATTTTTCACTCTGTATCTGCAAATGGTGGTTGATGGCTGGAAATTACTTTCATCTCACTGCAGAGAGTCAGTGCCATGTCCATTTGTCACTTTGGTCCCATATGAGCCTTCAGGTTTAAGCATGTGCAAATTATGCCTGTTTTCAGCTCCTGGTGTTGCAGGGTCACCTGGAATTTATCTTGCTTCACCTCAAGTAGATTGAATAGAAGAAAAGTTGTTGATTTTTAAAACCGAGGAAACTAATAGGCTAATATTTCCTTTATCTTATCAGATTTAGAAATTCCTTCTACTTCAGCTGTGGAGGAGAATAAAGTATAGAGGTTATATCCAAAGAGAGTTCAAAGTCTGGTTTATCACTGTATGGAGAAATGGATAAAAATCAATAAGATTCAACTTTAATTGATTTCTTATAGGGAAGAGCCTGCTCTATAATATCTGAAAGCCATTAGTCAATGTGTCTTTGAAGTATTAAATTTATTATGAAAACCCTGAAGATATTCTATTTTAAATAAGTGGAAGCTTATGTGCTTACTGGATTATAGGCGTGTATTAAATATAACTCACCCTCTAATGGAGCACAGCACTCTTTTCACGCTATCATTATTCTGAATCTCATCTTGCTCCTGCAAATTCACAGCAAAGGTACCTATGAAATGCCTATCTGGCATTGTGCCCACTTAATTATCATCTCAGGGATTATTATAATGGGCACATGGGGATCTCCTTTGAGAGTGCAAGGCCGATAAAATAGCATCTCTTTATGCTTTGATGTTTAGTACCTTCCTTCAAATGCCCCAGGTGTCTGGAAAAGGGTCCTGAGCTTGGGGTGATATTGGTGGGTGGTTTTGCACTTGTCTGTGTTTGTGTTTGGTTTAGATTTACTGTGCCTCACACAACTAACCTTTCAGTAGCTCCTTTCCTTAGAGATGCAGTTGCTTTCTAAGGATCAAAATTCAGTCACCACACCCAGATTTTTACAGGTCCAGCGGTGCTTGGACTTTTTCATACCCTGCCCCACATTGAAGCTGCTAGAAAAACACAAGCCAGGCCAAAGTGTGATTCAGTGAATGTCCCTCACCTGGGCTCAGATATTACCTTATTTCATTATGTCTTCAGTCAGGGTTCCTCCTTGAAGTAGAGAAAAAACATCTATAGCAAATAAAAATACTGTGCTTCAAAAACTCCTTTGGGGTAAATTTACAAATATTTCTTCTACTGATGATGAAATATACCCAGGTCCATTAGCAGAGAAAACAATTTATTCCCAAGAAATAAAACTACTGAATGATGACATTAATTTAGATCACATGCATTATGTCAAATAGATTGCTTTTCTGTTTATGAACTAGAAACAATGGGCTTTTATATTTATCCCTTCAAAACTTTTTTAGCGATGTTATGAATAGTTCAAGATGTAGCTTTGATAGTTCTAACTCGTGAGTTGGAAAGCTAGTTATTAATTCCTTTTCTTGCCTTACAATCTTTAATAAATCAAAGATTTGTCTCTTTTCTTATTTATTTTCAGGGTGGGGAATGACATAGGGAATGTTCATGGCTAGACAAGAGTCTCGATGTAGAATGAGCACTCATGCACACAAACACGGAATTCATTTACTTTCTTTCAAATTTCCTTGCTGTTTTTGCCCTGTGATCATTTGAGTTGGAAGAATTTAAATCAAAGTGTTAGAAATAAGAAGCTGATGCTACTCCCACACCTGGAAAGGCAATGGAGCTGGATTAAGAGCATGAATCTGCAGAGGGGCATTTCCAGAGGATGAGGCTAAAAACTTTGTTTCCAGGGCCAGATATGGAAAAATAAATCCCAGTGAGGGGATGTACCATTTCACTGGTGTCCTAGAGAACCAAGCTGCTTGATATGGAAAAAATGTTCATAGCTATTTCTCCCATCCCCAAGGACTCTTCAGATTGGTTTTGTTCATGTACCTCGTATTTATTCTCAATGAACAGAGAGCTGAAATGGCTGTTCTTCAGGAACAAAACCTGTCCCCAAGAGAGCTCAAAAACATTGCACACTTCTGTAGAAACCACTTCATCCATTTCTGAGCTCTCAAGTGCAGTGTAAGGAGAGTACTGGTCCCGAGGGAAGAGGAGGGGAGGGATGAGAATGAATTTCACCTAAGCAGGATGGGTTTGTTGCTCATTACTTGCTCTCATTTCAGACACTGCAGTTGTCCTATAAGGACTGAAGCAGCAGCACCCCTGAGAAGTGTCTGTAGCAATCATTTCCTGATGAAAAGTGCTTAAAAATTATAAAAGTAAAACTGTGAACAAGTTCTAAAGACAAACATAAGATAATTTGACTGATACAAGAGATATTTTTAATGATAAAGTGTTTTCCTGAAAAAAAAATCTCTAATGTTTAAATAGAAGATTTTTAATAGCAAGCAGAAGATAAGGCAATTCCCTACAGCCTAAATAATTTTACATATGGATACAGGCAGTGGTTGACTAGGGCAAGCAACTAATATTATCTTCAATTCCTTGGGAAAGAGCAACAGTCTTTTGAAACAAGTTGTAAGTTGATCTTAACATGTTTCATCCCATTATGTAGGGTGATTTGAAAGTGATTTGACTAAGCAAATGTTTCTCTTTCTTTACAAATTGAACCAGAGTATTTTCAGTAACTATTTGGATTATGCAAAGGATTTCCAAACATTATTAAAGGTGTCTGACCTCACTGTTTGTGAAGGCTTTGATGGGAATGGAAAAGTCTGGGAATGACAAGACCTGGTGCTTGCAATGGAAGCAGAGGAATAGAGAAAAGAGGAGTGTGATGTGGCATGAAAAACTCTTTCAGGAGAAAGATCATCCTTCTCCTGCTTGGATGTCATGACAAGAGGGTATATATAAATATAAGGCAAGAAAATAATGTATTGATTTTGCTGTTAGATGTTATAATACATTCTTTGTTGTTCCAGGAAAGGTTAATCATGTTGCCCAAAAGAGAAACATGCTATTATGTTCTGAACTATTCCTGAAGGTAAAGAAAGTACATTTAAAAGGCATTACCCGAAGCTACAACAGAGTGTAGGGGAGGCTAATGTTTAGCTTAGCATACAACATGATGAGAAACAAACTTCAGTGCTTATTTGGAGACTCAGACTTTCCCAAATGGGGTTTAAAAGAAAGTTTTTTTGTCAATGTGCCAAAGGCATCACCAACCCTCTCATTTGTCACCTACCTCTAGTTTCCAGAATACCAATAAGTTTCCTTCCTTCCTCCCCCTCCTCAGAGTGGTAGTAGCAGTTAATGTGACTAAAGCAGAGACTTTCAAGTGAACAAGAAGAATTTTGCATTTCATGCTGCTGTGGTGAGTCACTGCTGTTGTGCCCTTCTGTGCACTTGATTGCTCTTGGATGCACCCCATGTTTGCTGGTGCCACTACTCTGTGGTCATCCCCTGGACCAGGCATCGAGTCAAATGTATCCGCTACTTGTATCTGATGGAGGGAAAGAGGCACTTGCAGGAGGTGATGTGCCTCAGCTCAGATGCCTAGTTTAGGATGCCACGATTGACCCCCTAGAAAAACCTCCTTCTCTTGTCTGCAGTCTCAGGAGTTTAAAACAAGTAGCTCATTTTTAGACAGCTAAATGTAGATAGCTTAGCTTGAGGTTAAAATACCTGTAAATGGAGGTGTTTACAGAGGAACTACCTGCCTACACTGCTGTTCCAGTCAGGGCAAGTAGGTCAATGCCATCCACAGAGCCAAGGGAGATGAGCATGCAGAATCCTTCTCTAATCTTCTCTGACCATCAAGATAAGGGTTGCAAGGGAAAAAACCCTGATAAACTCATGCATTTTAAACCAAAATTAAGATTTAGTTAAGCAGTTAGTGTTTATTAGTTTGTTAAAAACCTAATTAATCAGCAATCCATGAACCATTTAATATTAGCAATGCAACAAAAAAACCTCACAACGGGAGACACTCATACAAGGTTAATATAACACAGTGGACTTCTAAATACTCCTTTATAATCAATGCCCCAAATCCCAGTTGTGCAGCTCAGAGTCATCAGCACCCCCTAGGCCAGGTGGGGAACAAACAGAAAGCCTGGAAATGTGGGTTCCCCTGCTTCACACCTCTTCCCATGGGGATGTAGGTGCTCCAGCTTCATATGTGCGTGTGTGCTGCAGGCTGCAATCCCCTAACACACACACACTCTGATGAGAAAACCAACACAAGCTCCTCTGAGGCCTCTGAGGTGTTTAGAACCAGTTCACGTTTTGAGCTACCTGAGATATACTGGGAAAGCTGGTGGGTATGATATGGGACCTGTGTGACATTCACACCATTCTGGGACAGCAGCTGGAGGCCAGATAAGATAACCCAAAACATCTCAGGTGACACTGGATACCTACATCTGGGCAACTGAGGACAAGCTCCATGTTCTTCTGTTCTCTTCCCACATACATCAGTGGCTGTGTTCACATGGTTTGTGATCAGTCCTGGAGGCTGAATCCCATGATCCCATGAAAACACTCAGATTTTGTGCCTTGCTGCTTGTATCTACAGGCTTTCTGCTCTTGAAATGTCAACAACTTTCTTCCCTCTAGCTACAGTTCCTCCTTCAGTGGAATGAAAAAGGTGGCTCTGTAGGATCCATGCTCCAGCCCCTCCATCACCTTTGCCATTAAGTGTAGTTATCCCAAGAGCCAGGGAGTGAGTGATGGAGAGACAGGAGATATATCCAACAGTGCAGGATGCCTTTGAGTCCTGAGGCATGCCCTTTTTGAGAAACTCTCAGTGTGAGAATTGATTTCTATTTCAGGGAGATCAAAGCTGGCCAGCAATTAACCATTTCCAGGAATTACTGGCTGGCCCCTGCAGTGTAATGCATGGGGAAGACATTTCCTGTGCCAAGCCTGCTGTTTCATTCAGCATTTTGGGATTGATTAGCTAGGCAGGGTCAGTCCATGGGATCAGTACAATTGGTTTTGCAGCATCTGCCTCTCTCTCGGGGTCCCTGTGTGAGGGAAAGCAACCAGGTGATGTATTCTTCACATCTGGAGAAAATCCCCTCTTGCCTACATCCCTGTGGCTGTCATTCCTCCCCTGCCTCATAACCACCCATTTCTCCTGCATCTTTTCGTCTGTACTTCTTCAGGAATATTTACTGAATTACCTGGAGATTAGTGGCTCTCACTCACAGTGGGAACATGCTCCTTGCAGCTCCACACAGCTATGGCTGGCACAGGAATACAGATGGTTTGTCCAGAATAGAAGGAAGGAGGGAAGACACACTTAAATAGATATGACCCCAAACTGGGAATTTGACACTGAGCACTGTGTAATGGCTAAAGCAGCCTCTTTTTCCTATTCCTTTTCATTTGGTTTTGTTTCTATAATGATCCTAGTCAAAATTAGCATTTAAATATTTTTCAACTACAAGAAAAGACTTTTTAATGGCATAGAAGTTTTGATGGAACTGTTTCCATTTTCATTCCTTCTAAAAAAAGAGCTTAAGCAAACTTTTTAAATTTGTGAAGAGAAATTTAAATACATGACAAAGAACAACATTTTCAATGACATTTTTCTTTCTTGTAATGTAAAAAAGATTTTTATATATATATAAATATGTATATACATATTTATATCTTCCCAAAGCTGCTCTCACAAAGAAATGCAGAAGAAGCTTTCAGAAACTTTACAGCTGAATTTTCCTTTTCAAAGCTGGAATGGGAAGAGATAATGCTGATCCTTTTCTCTCAGGATCCCCTGCCAGGAGAGGAAGGATGGCTGAAAAATTTACTGCATTAATCTGTGAGCTCCCTGTGGAACATGTCCTGTCACACAGGGCTGGAGTTTTCCAGAAATTCAGGTATTCTGGCATGCACTGGTAGTGAATGGAAGAGGTAAATTAAGAAGAGCTATTTTAAGAAAACCTTAATCCACAAGGCAAGCCAATGGCTGGGAGGGTGCAGTGCCCAAAAGTGGTGCTCACAGCTTCTGCAAATTTTCTGCTGGTAGCATTGCAGCAAAAACAAGGCTTTACCAAGAATTAGCCTGTCTCTCACTTCTTTCAGTTCCTAAATATCCCTGTCTCCATACTTCTTCCTCCCCACATCCTTCCCCATCTCTTCTCCAGACCACTACCCACATACAGCCTTGCCTTTCAAAATGCAGTGCTCAGACACTTGGCTGATAATCACAACTCAGGAATTACAATGTCCTTTTCTGTGTTCTTTACACAGTTCTTTCTGGATTAGATACTTTAATGCTGCTGTAAATCGTGATTTCCCTGGCCTTTCACTTTGAGATGGATCTATCTCCACCTCCACTGGCTACATCTTCTCCACTGCTTTAAACCTTTCCCTTTTCTTCTGGTAAGGTTTCAAGTAATTTTTTTTTTGTTTGATCTGACCTTTTTTTACTTGATCATTCTCCTTTGCTTCCATGTTATATTTTCACCTGAGTGCTTTTGGAGGTTTTTATGGAACTACCTTTTCCCATTAAAAAGAATTGTGTGTTGCTGTCGGCATAGCTACCATATCATCCTCTTCTAAATGCCATCCCCTCTGACTGCCCACAGATGTTACAGACTCACAGACATTAAGCCCAAGGGCAACCAGCAAATCCTGTTATCTGGCTTCCCATTACGAGCTCAGGGGGTTCCATTTCATCTGTTCAGTTTACTAATGTAGTGGCCCATGGTTTTTTCCAGTAGCATATCTACATACTACAATCAACTCTCATTTTTCTGGTAATTCAGAGGGATCCACCCCTCTAGAACTTGGATTTTCAGGAGCCATCCCATCATTTTGTATGTGTTTTCTACAGTTAACTCAAATTCTGAGAAGTTGGAACACCAAAAGGTGCATGCAGGTCCCAGCACTGCACTTTGCCCTGAATTTCAGTGTCCTGCATGGAGAAAAAATCTCTTCTCTGCTTCTTCTCACCACTCTCCTGGTTTTTCAGCTAAAGATTAGATTAGAAAATTTACAGCTGCTACATCTTTTGGAGTACAGGATGTAATACACTTGAGCTGCCTCTTCTTTATGAGTCTGACAGACTTGTCAGAATTAGTGCTTTGCAGCCTATAGTTTTGGCATGTTCCATATAAGTTAAATCTGCTTTCTGTGTTTTCATATTTTGCACCTTTCTGTGATAAAACTCAATTTGTTAGAGTAACCCCAGAACAACAAACAAACAAGATTGCTTTGATGACTGACTGATACTTTAATTTACTGCATTAACACTTTTGGATGATATAAATATTTCTTGGTAGCTTTGTGATATTTTAATTATTCACTTGATAATTTAATTGATTAGTTGTCTGGATACTGCTTAGCCTAGAACAGAAAACCAATTTGTCAAGTATGTGAGACATGGGTGCCTCTTCCAGCTCCTCCTCATAACAGAACAGCACTGCTCATGGTACATTTATGTCTGTTCTGGGCCACAAATACCCATCTCCAAACCCCCTTCTGGAAACTGGCCTACCTCAGTTCCTGCTTTTCTCTTCTTCCTGGCAGTCCTTCTTTAAAAACTCTTCATAATATTCTTAGGGATGGATTTGTCTCTGGTGCATTTATATATATTTATAATTTTTCTGCACCTCATTAACTTCTCGTTTATATTGATTGCTAGCTACTTTCCTTTCTTTCCCTCCATTTATTATATATTGCTATTTTATTTCCAGTTGCTGCCTCCCTTCCCTGCTGAACTAGGGTGGCCTTTTGCCAAGGTTCTCAGCTTGACATCAGTCAGTCTGCCGAGATGCTGAGACTATTAGCCTCCATCCTGACCAATACTGTCTCCTTGTTTCTTGCTTTCTCCCTTTCCTCCTAGTCAGTCTGTCTGTCTCCAGCTACTGTCTCTTATTTAGACAGAAAGCTTTTAGTCAGAGATTTGTGTCTTTGCACAGCATCTGCCAGGGCTTGATCCACTGCAAGAACTCAATGACCTGAAGCTCTAAGTGGATGTTCATGGGAGGAAAAGCAGTAACTGCTTCAGAAGATACCACCCTTCATCTGCAACACACCAAGTGACCATGCTGAGATCATTTCAGCCTGAGGAAAGCAGAACAGCTGAAAGCCCTGCTAAGGTGCTTCCAGTAGCCCTGCTTCCCTGTGCATTGAAGCCAGGCTTCTCACCTGGTCAGGTGACTTGCATCACTCAAGCAGGGAGGTGAAGAACAATTTTATGGGCAATACATTCACAAAACATCTTCAAATATTGTGTGAGCAAATGATTAGGTGTATATAATATTACATAATCACAGAATAAGCTGAATTGGAAGAGACTCACAAGGTTCATCGAGTCCAGCTCCCAGCCATGAACAGAACAACCCCAAGAGTCACTACATGTTCCCCAAGAGTATTTTCCAAATGCTTCTATTGTTCCAACAAGGAATAAAGAACTGAATCTGGGGACAGGACATTGCTCTCTTTGGCCCTGGCTTTCTTTGATTGCTTTTCCCATGAAGGAAGTGGGAGAGAAGAACACCTTCACACTCTAGATATCATTAGAAGCCACCCTGGTGACGTGTATACCTGTTTCCCTTTCTCTAAATAACATGCTGCTGCGTGTCGTGATCAGTGACTTTGACTAATGTAATTATTAAAGACTCAAAAGTTGCACTTGAGTTTGTCAAAACAGATCAAAGTTATGCTTTTATTAGTCTCCATGCAAGCAGTGTGGCTCTGTAATACATCGGTTACCACTTATTATTCAATTGGTGTGAAGGGAATGAAAGAAGAAAAAGAGGGCTTGTGTGTGTGTGTAATGCTATTTTTCAATTAGTTTGCTTGTGGGTTTGAGCATTAAATTGGATAAGTAAAAGATGGTGGATAGGACCCATCTGCCAGGAAATTGCTTGCATGTGACCTTCTGCTACTCTCCTGCATTTGATCAGTGGTACAGAGTGTGTGGGTTGATTAATTCATTCAAGTCTCTTTGGGATGCTCAGCCTGCCCAAGAACATACATCCTAATAAATAAAAACTCAGTCACATCATCACAGAATGGTCAGGTCAGGGATGGAAGGCACCTTTGGAGGTCATCTAGTCCAATCTCTCTGCTCCACCAGGGTCTCCTAGGGTAGGTTGTACAAGATCATGTCCAGGCAGGTTGGAATATCTTCAGAGAAGGACACTCTACAATCTCTCTGGGCAGCTTGTTCTAGTACTCTATCACCCTCAAAGTAAAGTTTTTCCTTGTCCATGTAAAGCACTTCATCCAATATTGAGTAAATTCACTCTTGTGTGGGCTGAAGAAAAGAGAAACTTCCCCTCTCCCTCTTCTCTTTGCTCCCCACATCAGCACAATGAGGATCCTGCCTGACAGAAAACCCACTCTTGCTCAGGAGGAGCCCTTCCCACACATATTGCAGACCTCAGTGTGATTGAGTATTTACATGCCACACAGAAAACAGACCAAATTCTTGGCAGTTTTAAGCTCAGGAATGACATGGCACTGTCACACAGACCCAGCCCACCCCTTCATCTGTGTCACCCATGTCCCTCCTTTCTGCAGGGGCCTGCAGGTTCAAAACTGCTTGTAGGGCACCTGCTGAATGAAAGTAAATCTCAGAACTCCCCCAGGCCCCCAGAGACACAGCTTAGATAAGTAGATTAGATCTTTTATTCTTTTTATGTTGGTTACAATTTTCAAAAACTTGTACACTTCCCCTTCCAGACCTTATCCACAATGTCCCCTGTATGTTTCCTCTGGCCCACTCTCAATCTCACCTCCCAAAGTCCTCTCCAGTTCATGCAGACCTTTCCACATCCAGCAGAAGTGGATCATAAGGGCATCCCATTACCAGTCCACAGACCTTGTAGGGAGTCAGATATTTTGGGATTGCATCTATTGTGAACTCGTGTGTTTCAGGCATCAGACAAAAATATTAGCAGGTATTCAAATGCTCTGCAGTGCTCCTCTATTCTCCAATGTTATCATGGCACAATATCCAGTTACAAGGAGACCAAGGTCAGACTTCTAAATCCTTTGGGTGAGCAGCTAGAGGACTGAATATATCACAGTATTTACTCTCCAGAGTGTGGAGAATAAATATTTCCACTTGCCAAAGAACTGTTCTAAATAATCTTTCTCATTTTGTAGCTGTTTGGGTAGCGCATCACAGCTTGCTTCTCTAGACTCATCATTGCTTTCACAGCCCTGATGAGGCTTATGACTGCTTTAAAACACCAGATCCTTGGGTAAGCCCAGTGGTGCTATTTGAGGCTTTCATTAGGGATGATAAAGCTAAAAATAGCAGGCATGCTCAGAGTCCGTGCTGATCAACTGTATCCCTTCTACACTGAGTAATACTCTTCTTTCTCTCAAAACATGCTTTAAATGTGGAGGGTTTTTACAGCATTTTACTCTAATGGAAAATTCATAGCCTTTATCTTTCCTTTTGTCATGCTTAAACTTAGGGTAGCAACAGAAGGACTGAGCAGCAGCAAGAGCTGAGCTAAAAACGTCATCCTCTGCAAAGAAAAATCATGGATTAAGTTGCTTCTGGGGAGAACTATTTACAACTCAGTCTTCAAATAAAAAAGACAAGGAATAGTATCCCTTAGCAACCCTGACAAAATCCTTGCTTTATCGCAAGAAATAAATTGTTTTATTATACACAATCATGTTCAATCCTCAAATCAGAGATAATTCAAAGCTTGTATGGTCTAGGGTGATGTATTTGAGCTCTCCTTATAGCACTGTGGTTCAATTTAGCCATCTTTGCAGAATTAGCTTTCTCAAAACTTGTAAAATGTCAATCTGTCTTTGAAGGAGAAAATTCACCCAAGGTGACAGCAGTCCCCTTCAGCATCCTGGATCTTGAGCCCTTCCCTCCCTTGTGCCCACCCTGGGTGCTTGCAGGAGTTACTCTTCTTACCAAAGCAGCTTATCTTTCAGCATGTGGAAACTGAAAATTCAAGCTTGGAAAATCATCAGGTTCTTGATCCTTTCTCCTGTGAACTCATTTCTGCTCCTGGGGTATTCTAATCTGACATAAGTAACAGTAGAAAGAAAGGGCATGAATAGAAAATTACTATCCTTATACATTTGTTTTGGCTTTCTCTAACATCCAGGTGGGTGTTTCAAAGGTAGGTAATTGTCACTGAAGAAGGTAGAATGAGAGTCAGTGGAATAGCCCTGGAAAGGTGTTATGGTTGTGATCATTGTGAAATTGCTTTCCAGCAGCACTTGCAAGAAAACTTGGATGGATAAAATGGAACAAATTAATTTGAGTTAATTTTAATAGAAAATCCTCATGAGTGGAATCCCAGAGAAGAATGTGAAGATTTAATTGCTTTCTGCATTTTTGCACTCAGACACACACCTACACAGGATCAGCTGGCACAGATTTCCTTTGCAGCTTCAGGGCTTTAGTGCTCTTTCTGTTTCTGGCAGCCTTAGATGGTGGCCTGTGGCCATCCAAACCCTTCAGCAAGCTCTCACACCAGCATTGCAGACAGCTGAAGACTTGCCCTGGAACCTTCTGGACACCCAAGAGCAGGGCTTTGTGTTGCTAATTTCATAGGCACCCAGAGGTTGAATGGTTTCCTCATGCATGTCGCAGTTATCATGACATTTCTCCTTAACAAAGTATAGATTTATGTAAAAGAAAGTACAGTTGAAAAGATAAAATCCAAAGCAGACACCATTTTTGCACATTCTCTAAAACCAGAAACAGTTTGAACAGCTCCACTCACTGCTCTCGCCCTGCTCACACCCAGCACAGAAGCTGCCAGACCACAGAGCTCTACATAGCCCTGATGTGTCTGGAGACACTGATTGTCATATTAACTCCATCCTCAATTAACATCCAAACCCATCAGGGGTAATAGAAGACTTTCTGTACCAATGACCCAGTGGTTTTCTGAGCGTTCAGCAGGCACCAGCCTCGCGTCTATAATGCAGGACTGTTTGGTTCCAGCCCTGAATTATACTGCTCCCCAAATGCCTGTTTATTACAGGATGTGAGAATGATGGGACATACAGACATCTGTGTTAACCTCACTGTGTTCCCTGTCTGAGTCCTGCCCTAATTAAATTTGGGAGCTTGCTAATTTCTCCATGGACCAGTTTGCAGCACAGACAGTGAGCTCTCTGCTGAGATAATGAAACTGTTATAATCTGTAGGACATGTTTTCCTGGGCAGCAGAGCTCATGCTTCTGGTTAAAAAAAGAGCTGAAAAAGCTTGAGATTTTATCATTTTTCTAAGATGGTCACCAGTATTTTTTGCATCTCCCTGGGAATTCCCACCACGCCATTGATAATGTGGTGAATCACATTACTCTGCCCTATCTCCCAAGCTCAAACATGTTGAAGTTTGCTGTAATTTGCAACATGCTGTACAGCAGAGCCCTTTAGAAGTCAACTTGATGTATTTGTTATCAGTGGTCGGTGCTTTTGTTTTTCTCAGTGAGCAGAGGATGAAGCCAGCAATCCCACTGTGCTGAGACAGGGCTGGAGAATAACACAGCTCAGCATCCAACCTCCCACCCAGCTTGCAGAGAGGGCTAATGCTGCTCTCAGCATTTTTCTGATGTTCACTGGGAGGTGCTGAGGGATTATTATCTTTATTTATTGAGGTCCCGTCATGACTTGGATCACTCCTTAACAAGGTCACCATAATCACATTGCAATCAGGCTGCCCTTTCCCTTCCCAGTCCTGTAATTAGTGTTTGCCCTTGTAACTGGAAAATTAACCACATGACCTATTATTAACCTCTCTCCACCTATTATGATCTCTTTGGTGTTCCTTTTTAATGCAGATACTGTTGAAACAGGGGCTGTTTTAATTATATTGTATTAGCATGGGAGAGATTCTCAAGCATGTGGGGAATATGATGATTATAGATTTAATGATAACTGCAAGTACCAGAAAGTGTAACTGTTGTATAATTAGAGAGATACTCCAGTGCAACAACACGGAGCTCTCACTTGGTACTCACTGCAAACCCACATAGCTCCACAAGGCAAACTGGTGTAGATACATCCTCTGTCCCATGGAGTCCCACTCCAGGCAGCCCTGTCCTGGTTCTAACAGTCAGAAGCCAGAAGGGAGACCTCCATATCTTCATCCTGTGTAGTTTTCAGCTCTCAATAGGTGGGTTCACATCTCTGTTGAAAGACCTTCACACACTGCCCCAGTGCTTGTTCTGCATCCCAACGAATGCCAGGAGTTGCCCAGGAAACACTTGGTTTGGACAATGCTGATGTCTGCAATTGCATTACAGTTATTATAACTATTACAGATATTACAACTTTTTAATGGCTCTGAACCAAGCTACCAACTCATAGCCTCCTGAGATTCATCCCATGAACCTAATTGAACAAATCCTAAATAACCTTTGCAAACAGAGCACTAGTGATCGATGGACTACATCATTATTTTGGGACTAAGGGCTCTGAGCCAGCAGATCTTTCATACACATGCTAGTAGTCCTTTGGTTTTGAGGTAAGTGCATCTCAGAAAAACATCTGACATTTACTCACACTTAAAGCAGGAAAAGTGAGTAGTAAAATTGTTATTCTGAATTATTCATCCAGTTTGAAGTGTTCATTGGGAATGTGCTCTCATACCATTCTGTGAGCTCCTGAAATGCCATTTACCCTCTCCAGTGCCAAGGTAATGTCCTGTGTGTATGTCCATGTCCATCTCTCCTGGTCCCTGTACCATGTTCATCAGATCTCCTTGTGCCAGGTCATCAGGTAAAAACAGTTCTTCTCCTCAGAAGCAACCTGTCCTCCTACTTTTACTGAAAAGGTTAGAGAAGCAGTGTGTGGATGTGGAGGGCATGCAGATGGACACAGAGTTCCCACAAGCTGTGGGGGGAGTGGAGGAAGAAGCTGGGAGCAGCACTTAATATTTGGCTGCATGCAAATATTTTCTCCTCGTGGCAATATTTCCTCATCAGCAACCTGATGCTGTTATTTCTACTCTTCATTCATGGTGCAATTAAACAATTAAAAGTGTACATGGGACATTGAGTGTCTAATTCACAATTATGTCCAGACTGGTTGGATGAAAACTACTCCTGGCTGGTGAGGATGCCCTGACTGGATCTGAGCTTGCTTCCATTTGGGCCCCATCTACAGACCCACCTGCAAACTGTGAGAAACCTGGGATCCAACACACCTGACTGACACTCTGTGCTAGTCCTGCAAGTGAAGACGGCTGTACTGTTTCAGCAGGTAAAATTTAATCAGACACAGTGGAACTCTTGGAGACCCTCACTGTGCCTCTAATTCAGCAGTGGATGAAGTGACTCGTGTACGTGTCAGGTCCCAATCACTGCATTTGTGTTTGCTCTGTGTCCCTTTGCTGATCCACCCTAAGACAGTCCAGAACTCACTTCAAATCCTGCCATTTCAGAGTCTTTCCTTTTGGACTGGGGCCCATGAACACAGATGTTCAGGCTCGTCCTCTGTGAACTCCCCACAAGCTGCAGAGGATCTGACAGCAAAATCTCCATTGACACCCAAGGGCTCCCAGTGCTGCTGGTGGTCTTGGATTTTGATATGCAGGATATATTGTGGGGGCAGCTGCAGAAGGCATGCAAATGGAGGCTGAATTTGGGGATATCCTGCCCCAAAAAGGCAACACAAAATGAGACAGTGACCAGCTCAGTGGGATACCATGTTTTCACTGGTGTAAGCACAAAGGAGTAACAAGTTTGAGCAGTATTTTAATCTAACAGCTTTCATAACAAGTAAAAACCCCTAAATAACTTCGCATTTGTTGACAAAATTATCTCCATAAACTGATCTCATGAATCCAACACTCTAAAAAGTACTTACAACACTTTATGTTTTATCTCTATTAAAACTTGCTGTGATCACAACAGAAAAAAAATTAAAGCTGTCTAAAATTCACAAACAGGTGGAAAAGAGGATTTTTATGATTTATGGTGTAATCTCCTTTCCTCAGCATTTTGGGATAGCAAAAGTGATAGTTTAATCACACATCTATCTATGCCAGGAAATAAAGAAAAGGCATATGTGACATGAAGGGGGAATTAAATCCAAGCAGCAATTCTGTGTGGTCTGGTGATTGGAGGAAAATCATCCATGTTTGCAGCTAATTCGAATTCACTTACCATAGGATGCTTCTTAAAATATTTCATTTTCTACTTAATTTGGCTGCAGTGAGTCTGAACAGTACTAACTGGTTCTCATTTTTCATCTGCACACAAATGTTTGAATGCTGTAATTTTCAGATCTACAAGGCCAAGGAATGACCTTCCAGAAGAACCTGACAGTGTTGCTGAGATCTCTTTGCTGTTAGAGTTTTTGCTCTCAGTCCTGGAGGAAATGTTCAAGAACCATTCTGAATTTCCATGT
The DNA here is from genome assembly GCA_018697195.1 of Certhia americana. Taxonomy (NCBI): domain Eukaryota; kingdom Metazoa; phylum Chordata; class Aves; order Passeriformes; family Certhiidae; genus Certhia; species Certhia americana. Next base: position 55,569,842 of record CM031861.1, read on the forward strand.
CAAGAAAAATGGTGAAGTGAGGTATTTTCCATGTCCAAAACCATGTGCATAATGAGTTTCCCCAGTGTTGTTGAAGAAATAAAGTATCTGAGATTTAGAAGTCAACACTGGCACGGTTCACCTGGGAATCGTGTTGGTGTACCACTCCAATTCCTCAAGGCTGGCTGAGAAACCATAAGAGAAGTTTTACCAGCCAGATGTTCAATGGACACAGAGCTGAATAGAAATACCTGTTTGGGGGCTGAAATAGGTAAAGTCATTAACATTCAGAATCCATTTGATAGGGAGAAGCCACACTGAACTTCAACATTAGGAAACCACTGGGGGTATATGTCTTGTGAAGGGTAAAAAACACTCAACAGGACGTTTCTTAGGGTTTCTCTTAATCCTCCCTAAGGGGCACCACCTTCTAATCTGGTCCATTACTATTTCCCTGTCACCTGTTTTGGGAATCAAAAATTCTGAGAAATATTTCTTTGCATGTTTAAGGGATGAAAAATCTCTGACAAACCACGTTTTTAACCTTTGTTCATGAAAAAGGTTTTTTAAGCACTGGGATGCAGCAAGAGCTTTCAAGAATGTGTATTAGATAGTAGCATAGTGTGTAGTTTATCCCAGGGTGAGAATTTTATATTTATGGGATTTTTAGAAAGATAAGCATATGAAGACAAGATGGAGGAGTCTCGTGGTTTCTAGGCTTCTTCCTTCTTCTTCATCTGCTCCGTCTTCTGCAGTGATGGTAGCATGTTCTAATTGGTTTGGAGTGGAGACTAACTTTCTAGCAAAGGAGATATGTATTGGAGATTTTTTATAAATACTGATTACGTGGGTTTTAATACAAAAAGTACATACTGCCCTGAAGGTGGAGAGTGTGCCTGGGACTGACATGCAGAGCAGTATTCTGCTGGTCAGGAAAAAAATGTTATACATAAGAAAGAATAAACAATCATGAGAAAACAGAAGAGATGGCTCATGACCATTTCTTCAATCTCTGGCTGGGGAGGAAAAAGACTTTTACATTTTTTGGGTTTCTCAGCGCACCATGAAAAAGAAAACAACAATATAAAAATATTTTTTGAAAACCCAAGAACCTGTGGCAGTACATTTTTCATTGTTGCACACATCTAGCAGGACACTTGGCATCCATGGGCAAAGTTTTCTGTTTTGCAGTATGATAGCAGCAAGTACTGAACCTCCACTGGTAGTAGAACAGGATGATTTTCTGCAGGCTTACAGTTGATACTGCAGGCAATTAGCAAACATCCTGAAGTCCTAAAGGAATGTGTTTTATTAGGAAGGATGCCCTGGGCTGTAACTTTGCTCATCTCTGCTGCAACACAAAGAGAAAAGGAGTGGAGCAGGAGTATTTAGATGAGGTTTCTCATGAAATACTGAAGGAAGCATGTTTTTAGCCATTGGTCTATGCTGATGGGTATATAGCCATAGCCCTCAATTTCCTTAAAGTTAGTCATTCCTGGTTTACAATGATAAAATATTCTTCAAGCCCATCTCTGCATAGTTCCCATGCTGTTTCCCACCTTCCATGTTTCCACTGTTGCCCCTTGGCAGCCACTTGCCCTGGCTCCTCCTGAGCATTGAGACAAATGCTCATTCTTGACCCTTGCTCACCTCCACCTCTGGGATTCCCTGCAGCTTCAGAGCACCAAACCTCCCTCCCACTGCCACTGAGAACAGCCATGAGCTGTGCTCTCTTTTCAACACCAAGAGGATGCCACTTGCACTGGTCTCAGAGGATCAGAGATACCAAGTGTGTTACTGCTGCCTGCCATGCTCTGAGGTGATTTTTCTAAACTTGTTCTGATTATTCACAAGGCACGTGCTCACATCTTTTGCATGGAGGGGTTTATTTCTTCTGCTTAATGGAAGCTGATGCTTTACATGGAGAAGGGCCCCTTTTTGGGTTTTTTTTGTGAATCATGCAGAGTGTTCAAGACACAATTTGCCTGTGAGAAATCCTGGAGTTAATGTGACCTGACAACAGAAAGTTTGGCTCTTCATGCCTAGCTCCCAAAAATTTGCAAATATGAAAGCTACAATTTATGACTAGTGTTGGTGCAATCCAGATTTTGAGGGGAAAAAAATCAATTTGTTGATTTACACAGAAAACTCTAATTTATGTCATATCAAAGTAAGATGTTCTGGAGCTGGAAAAAGTTTGGTACTGCACAGAGACAGCACTTTCCAGACCTATGGCACTATTTCAGTGACAAAGAAGGGAGTGACATGAGCAGGCTGTAATTTCCCTGCAGAACTTGTGTGGGAGTTCAGCTGCGTGCGTGCGTCTGTGTGTGTGAGAAAGGGACAGGCAGAGAGAGGAAGAAACTTGCTGCATTATGCATTAATTTGAATGTATGTAGGCAGAGTACAAGCCAGAATTTTCTCTCTTGGGGGCTCTGAATTAGGTCTTAATTTCATGTCAAGGTGGTTATGTAGCAGTGGTTCAAAAGAATTTCCAGTTTGCACAACTGCCCACTACTTTAGTTGTGGTCATACTAAAACCACAGTATCCACTTGCATGGCTTAGTCCACTTCTGGTTCTGAATGGCTTAGGACAGTAGAAGCTTGTATTGTAATCTTTCATCCCAAATTTGACCCAAGTCCTTTTTTTCTGACTCCTTCTTTTGACCACTACCAGATAACTTGCAGCCCATACAAGCAAGCAGACAAGCAAAACCCCAAACAATTTTTCATCCTTCAATAGATTAGAAGACATATTTGGTTTACCTTCTACCAGGCAAGAAGAGGAATCTTATGAGGGCATGAACACCCTTAGCATATCAAGTCTGGCTCTTTCCCCATGGCTGACAGGGAGGTTTAGACTCAGTCACCACCTTCTCTTGATAATGGAGCTATTCCTGAGAAGTGCTGAGAGCCATGCTGCAGTGTGCCAGAGAGGAAACCCGCTGAGACCCTCTCTAGTCATCCCTCCTGGCTGTCAAAACCTGGGCAGCAAGAGGAAACCCACAGAGGAATGAGACCCATTTCTGGCAGGTGACAGTGGCTTGCATTGATTCCTGGCAGGACTGTGTTCTGCACTCAGCCCCACAGGCTCCTAAAATCCCAGTTGTAGGACAGTTTGCAGAAGGGCTCTTCCATGCCTTAAGGAGCTGGTAAAGTTTCCAGAGCTGCCATCCTTTAGTGGGATCTGGCTCTGAAGGTGGGGCCTCAGATACACTGTGAATTGGAAATATTCCATTAGAAAGTCCAGGTGTTGCTTCAGAGACTCAGGTTGTGGCTGTGGCTGTGCTACCTCTAGCCCAGCTCCCTTGCTCTGGGCATAGCCCTCCCACTGGGCAGCTCCAGCTTGTGTCCCACAAGCAGCAGCTCCTGCTCCAACTCCTCTCTGCCTCTTCAACACATCGAGTGTTCCCAAACCCTCCTGCCAAGCCCCATTAAATTTTACAAGGGGTATGACTTTTATGCAAATTGTCATAATTATATCCACAGCCTCTGAACTAAAAAAAAAACAATCCCCATCCGAAGCTTTCAACCTGACAGCTTCTCCTGAAATGACAGATCCTCCATGTGCCATGTATCTAACACCCCAGCTGTATCTCTGTACAGCTCTGTCACCTCCTCTCAGGCTCACAAGACCCAGAGCCTGGTACTTTCACGGTTATCATTTTGCCAGCCCCCATCTCCAATGTTATCTCTATCACAGGGCCATGATGATTATTTCTTTGATTCTCCTGCATGCTCAAAACCACTTGTTCTTTTCTCTCTTGCTGTTTCTGATCTGGCTGCACCAGCTTCAAGAAGTGTGCTTTGATGCACACTTAATATGCATTATCCTGAAAGAAGATGATTTTCTGGGTCAAGGTCCCCTTCATCAAGACTGTTCTTAAACAGTACAGTGTTTTTGAAGGAATTGGGCACTTAAATGTTCCACTTCCTAAAATACTTCTCCAGGGCAAATTAAGACAGCTTTGTGTCTTGCACCTTGAAGATGACAACAGTCTGCTACTGAGTTTAGTAGCTCCTCCCCTGCTACTTTTGGAGAGGGTGAAACAAAATGGATTCAGAAAGGAGGAAGTTCCTTATTCTCCAGAAGCAAAACCGCTTGCTGTCATAGCCTGCATCGTGTACATCAAGTAGCCCTGACCTATTCTGCTTCATCCACTTCTAAACCACACCGAAATACTATGCTTACATATATCTGCACTTATTTGTGTGCTATGATACACACAGGAAAGATTTAAGCCCCACAGCATCTCAATGTTAGTCTCCTTTACAGGGGAAAAAGTAGGGCAGAGTTATGTTGTTTGTCATGATCATGAAGAAAATCCACAGACCTGAGACTGAAGGATTGTCTCCAACCTGTTCCTTCAAAGCTACCACACTTGTCTGTTTCTAACAGCTTTTCCTAGGGATGCTGAGTGTTTCATGATATCAACAAACAAAAATCTTCCATGGCACATTTTCTGCCTTTATGGTGATTTTATGTTTGCCACCTCTTGCCAGTATTCTCTTTTCTCTCTATTTTCTTCACCAATGTTACTTTTTATAAGGTGCCAGATGTTTCTTCACCCTTAAAAGTCACCTCAAATACAATCAAGCCATAGCCCCAGATGACTTACAATTCTCAATTATTTTCCTGAAATCCCTGTATAAGACAGTGCTGGGAGGGAAGATGGAGTGCTTCAGTTTCTTCAAGAACCAGTGTCAAAACAATTCTATCAGCCTATGGCGCTAAATACGTTAATTACTGTTTCTTAATTTCAAGAGACAAAACTTCAATTGTAATAACAGAAACATCCATTAGAAAAGGCATCATTGCCACATGATTAGCAGCTGTCCTGACACAACTCTGAGTTCCACATATTTGCAGGACTATATTTTAAAAACATCATCAGAGGGAGATGAATGGAAATAGTGAGAGGAATATTTAGTGCTTTTCCTATTGCTGCAGGGCTGGTATGGAAATTAGGGACTCTTCCTGGCATGATAGCCCGTACTGTTTATGGGATTAGAGCAATGAATGTCTGGATTAGCCAGTATGATTCCTAGAAAATTTTCAAAAATTCTGCTCCTATAGCCACTGTTTCAGCCTCTTTAGTTACAGAGGCAGGCAGACACAGGTCAGATATTCAACGATTGTCAGATCCGAGTGTTATAAGTGGTGACACAGAAGCAGAGGAAATTTTGTACTCAAAGAATTTCAAAGATCTGTACACATAGAAACAGACATTTTTATCACTAGCATAATAAGACTATTTTTATTTCCCCCATGAGAAGTTCTGTGCACAGTCATCTATCCCTCTGCTTCAAAATTAGCTCTGTGGAAAACTGTTCCAGGGGTTGAAGACAGATCTAGTCCCTACTACACTCTGAATTTTTTTTTAATCTGCTATATAGAGATACTTTGGCAAAATTCAGGCTTAGTTACTCCAAGAGCCATTGGCCAAACTTTGTTTCAGCTCCTGGTAATTCTGGTCCCAGCTACAGGGGAGTCTTGTAGCTACACTTTCCCCAGCCAGTCACCAACCTGAAATATCCTAAGACATCACTGTCAGAGAGGTCCAAGCACTCGCTGGGTGAGGCCCTGGAGGCATTTCAAGAGGGATGTTCTGAAACTCTGACACCTGATGTGACTGACAACTTTGCAAGTTTAGACAATTGTGATCCCCACCCATCTGTCCTGCTGTAGAGCAACTGTATCACATTTTTGTGATCAAATGATTTAATTCCCGACATGAACACTATTACATTTCGAGGAGAGCATTCCCCTTACATCTTCATTGAAACATCATTTTTTGAAACACACACCCAGCGGGTGGTGAAAAAGATGCCAGCAATGTGTAACAGGGTGAGGGATCAAGAAATTAACATTGCAGTCCCTCAACTCCATGACTATGGTGAAGTCTGTGCAGAGAGCACTGTGAAGAGAGCAAACTGAATTGCTGGCCTGGGGCTGAAAATACCAGTTTTCTTCATTAAAATGAGGTTATCATACTGTTGTACCTCATTGACATTTACAGTAAACCTTTGTCATGGTTTGACATACCTTGGGTTTTAGTTAGTATTTGTATAATATCCCTATACAACACTGAAGGGAATGTCACTATCTAAACTTTGGGAATGAATGTAATTCATTCCAGTGCCATCCTGAGTGGGAAGATGAACAATTATTCAATCCTGTTGATAAATTTCCAAGTAAAAAAATTAGTAATCATCAGTTATGGGCATGTATTTAAGACCTAAGTGTTTCAAGCATTGCAGGAATTTGTAGTTAATATGCCCAGGCTGATTAAATGAGGCAAAGGCAGCCCTGGGTGAACTCTGCAGCCAGGGAAGGATGTGAAGGATGGGAGTTTGTAAAAATATGAGCAAAATTCTAATCAAAGTCCTGTCTGAACAGAAACCTTCAATAATTTGCATGGTGCTGTAGTGTTGAAAGCTGCTGATATGGTGATGGCAAAGAGGCAGGAAGAGGCTTTGTATGGGTTCCACAGAGATGTTTATTCCAGCCACGCACACAGACTGTCCAGGGTCAAAGGCAAACCTCATGGGAAGGGTTTAGGTTCAAGTATATGGGTGCTGGGGGCTGGGAGAGCATCAGGAACCAATTGTGAGGGGGCGTGGGGGAGTTCAAAGGCATCAGGGACCAATTTGAGGGGGCATAGGGCAGCACAAAGGCAGGGTTGGGGTATGTCAGCTAATGGGGAATGGGGGAGGGAGTGACTGAGGGACTTAGGAACAAGGAGGGGGCTAGCAGGGCTGACAGAGGGAGCAGAACAGAGGTACATTAGCATAACAGAACAGCAGATCCTGTGAGAGAAGCCTCTTGTGTCTCTCCAACCCAGGGAATGCCTCTCAGAGTCCACCGACCTCCATACTAGCACAAAAGTGGGGAAAATTTCTGGGCCAGTGCTGTAAACTGTTCTACCAGTGCAGCTAAATCTGAGAGATGATGGTCAAAAGGGCCTTTACCTACTCTTGCCCATCATCTCCCTTTGTCCTGTGGGCCCTGTTTCACTCACACGACCTGTGCAAGTAGTTTTGGACCTCATAACTGACCAATGATTTGTTGTGATTAAAACAAAGCTTTAATAGTCATTGCATAGTATCTAGAGGAGCAGGGCAGCAAGTCAACCTTGAGACACATTTGCTATGTGAGACAGGGGACAGGATGTGGCTCTTGGAAAGGAGCCTGTTTAAATGCTCTGAGCCATGAGATCCATCACTTTCTCCTCAGCCAGGGATTGCCTTCACCTGCAGGGGAGTGCAGCTCCAGTGCTGTGGTTTGAGATCCACAGAGGTGCAGCCTTGGTAAGACCTCACTTAATGCAGGGGAGAGCAAGGCACCAATGTTGTATCACAGAGCACCATCCTCAGCACTCCTGAATCCCACAGTTCAGACCTGGACGGAGGGCATCAACAAACTGTCTCTAGCTTGTGCCAGTGCTAGAGACCAAGCACAGCTCCACATTCCAAACATTTCAAGGAAAAACCTCTCTCTGAAAGGTAAGTGGTCAATGTAACCAAACATCTTTGCTGAAAAGGATCTGGGGCAGCTCTCTTTGTTGTGTGGAAAGTTAGGGTGATTAGGAAGATCCTCTCAGTCATTAAAAATCTGCAAACTCCAGCATTCCAGACACACATCTGAACCCCAGGACCTTGCTTTCTCTCAGTAACTGACTGAGATAAGTGTGTGTTAATCATTTGTGCCTGTAAATATCCTTTCTTTGCTGAAAGCCAGAAGCCTTTCCTCTCTCACATTTTCATTAAATTTTAGAAATCAGACAACCAGCTTTGAAACTGTCTGCTGGGACACACAGATATGTGAGCTTCCCACTAATAGGGGGCCACTCTCTTTGCACCTATGTTCTGTGGGGATTGAATGTGTCTTTTTTCTAAGAGTGACAAGATTTTCAGTCTCTGCAGGCTGTGGTTTTTTAAGGGTCCACACACAGCCATTGCCTCTCGTGTCACACTGACAGACCAGGATCAGCTTCCCAGGAACACAGTGGGCGATGGCATTGAAAGATCCTAGCCTTGGGCACGTTATCAAAGAGCTGGAAAAGTGAAACAAATGGAAGAGACTCCTAGCAGAGTACAAGCTTCCCTGCTCCAGGCTCAGTCTCACACCCAATGAAGTACACTGCAGCTCCTGACTGCATCCAGGGGGAAGAGAAGTTTTTCCCCAGTATCTGCAATGATCAATGAGGAACTGGAGCAGAGTGCCTGCAGCTCTTGTTGAAGAAAGCAGACCAGGCACCACTGAGCTGGACTACCAAGAACTGTTGGCTTTTATATAGGCTCAGCAAGGTCATTCATCACCACAGCAGATGCTGACTGCTTTCAGCAGCATGGAAAAGAAATTAAAAGTAGGTGAAAAAGACCTTTTTGTTTAGCTGGAGGATAAGCAATAGATCAAAATGTTTTAAATACTAGCATATCACTGCAGCTCAGACACACATGTGGGTTCCTGCAGCTTAACACATGGCAGAGTTGTCACCTGAGTTGTGGTGACTGTGTTAGTGGACGATTGCCAAGAGAAAAGCATGGTCTAAGAGTTAATTATTGTGAGTGATCTGTGGTAGCTGTCTCTCATTGCCCCAATGTCAAGCTCTTGTCCAAGCTCTGGAGCTGGCTGGAGAGAGTATCTATCCTGGAGAGGTGGAGCTGCTTTCCAGGACAGTCTTCTAGTGGATTTGACAGGGTTTTAAGCTCACTACAGTAAATATTGCCTTTCCTGAAATATTATTTTTTCTTTTTTTCAGTATTAAGGCTATGCAGGAGATGCCTACATATTGAATAGAGCCACAATGTTCTCACGCACATGAATGTGAAAGAGAAACTGGCTCCCTCTGCTCACTCCTTGTGAGAGGAGTTGGAGAAGGTCAGTGCAAGACAGCAAGGGCCTGTCTCACTGGAACTGGTGGTGTGGACAATGATTGTTTTCAAGACAATCTTGACACCTCCAGACGTGACACCAGGGACTTGCTGCTGAGTGTGCAGGTGCACCTTGGCTGGAGAAGACACATGGCCATTGGATTTGTCTCCATCAGTTGCTCTGAACTCACCTTAATCTCTGCAGTTGTTAAGAGATTGAATAATGCTTGATTTCCTTATGATTAGAATAAGTTAAGCAACCTCCTGATGGTAGAAATTGGTTGTAGTAGGCAGGGACTGCTTCCTGCTTCCTCTTTTTCCTGGGCAGCTGGCTGGAGCCACTGGAAAAGGAAATGCCATCTGGACAGCTTCTCCTCTGTGGGATGGTCTATGCCCACATGGCATCCTCTGATGTGCACCAAGGGGAGCCCGTCACAGTAGCTATTTTCCACACTGGAACAGGGATACAAATAAAAATGTCCTTGTTCACATGTAACTGTTCTGTAACTGATCACAAGGCTGAACTTCCATTTAAAAGCCATTTAGCCAAAAGCTTTGCTATCAAAATTGTTATAAGTGTTTCTTCATCTTGCACATCATCTCTGTGCATTTTTTCTGTGTGTGTGTGGGTATGGGCATAAAAACAATCCTTAAGACAGCAGATAACCAGGATTTTCAAATATGTCTCCACCCTGTAAGTATGTTTATTGCAGAGCAGGAAAAGAAGGGGATCTCCCCACAATACGCCTGAGCTAAGTTAAATCCTCTGCTGCAACCAGCACAGCTGAGCATGGGCACAGGACTGATTCATTTCCCTGCCTTTGTGGGCAGCTGGTGACCGTATTCTCCTCTGCATGGACCCACTGCCAGCTGGGTTTGGCTGTGTAGCCACCTGAGCTTGTCTGTGTTCACCTGAATTGCAGTCACAGCAGAAAACACCTTGCAGAACCTCTCTTTCCTTAGCTGACTGCCATCCTGCTAAATTCGTCAAAATAAATAGTATTTGTACATAGAATGCACATCTATGCATAAAACAGGTTGTCTGGGGAATTCAAGCTTTGGAGTTTATTGGTGAGTTGAGCTGTGACTCAGGGAGCATGCACAGACCTTGCAAAATTATGTATCCTGTAAGTGCATCAAAGTGGCCAGAAAAGGGAAAAACAGCTGTGCATGTTTTTCTCTCTCCTCCTCTCACTTTGGGACTAAGCCTATAAAATAATAATATGCCTTTTCAGTATTATCATTTGTCTTGATTTTCTGTAGAGAATTGCATAACAGCAATAGCCCTATTAGCATTCAGCCCTCAGTTCTTTTCTTTGTGCTTTCTCCCCTTATTCCTTTTGCTTAATAAAATAATGAATTTTGCATTTGATAGATGCTTGACAGCTCAGATGACTGGGCTGTCCTCTGTTTAGCCATTGAATAGGAAAACTTGGAACTCTCCTGCATGACAGGCTCTTTGCAATATCCCAGCTCTGTCCACACCCTGGGGAGAATTCAGGTAAATTCAGATCACACTAAGCCAGTGATGCTGATGAGAACCTAATAGAGCAAGAGGGACTGAAAGCTGTCACTGCCAGGGGGAAATTAGTTATCAGATAGTCCCACTTGCAATTCCTAGGATGTGAATAGGTTGAAAACTGCTGTGTGTACAGGCTGCATGTGCAGGCTCAGAGCATTGTATAAGGGAATTATACCTGGAGCTGTAATACAACTCTGCTATTAAAACAAACAATTCTTCCTCACCTGCATTTCTGATAATCTCCCTTTTCTTCCCTGCAGGCGGAAACCCTCAGGGGTCTGGAAGGTATCTGTCCAGAAGGGTAAACATGGGGCCCCCTCCCCAAAGTAGGGAAGGAGGAGCTGCTGCAATGCCTCACTGTGCTCTGGGTCCATCAGCTAAGAGGGTAAAGCTGGGCAGCAGGAGCAACAGGAGCAAAATGTACCTTAGTCCTTGATTTCCCTCCCTGTCCCTAACTCAGGACTGCTGTGGTGAGGTGTGCAGCTCCTGTGGTCTGGCTGCACCCAGGTTACAGCTCAGTGGTGCAGGGGATGATTATCAGCAAATGCAATTCTTGGGCAGCACCAGGCACTGTGGAGCCCAGGCCAGCGTGGCTGTCACACACAGTGATGGTGCTTGCAGTGCACAGCTGCTGCTCAGGGCCAAACTCTGCCTTGGCCAGAACAGAAACATTTCCCCTGCATGAATCAGCAATGAATTTGGGTTCCAGGGATGTAGGTTTGTCTATCCAGAGGAGCAGCTGCAGCAGAAACCAGCAAAAGCTTCATTTAATCTGGTCACACTGTCGTAAATGTTGCAGATGGGTTAGAAACACTGCTGCAAGAGTGTGAAATCTGGTGAGGATTTGTGCCTCTCCCTTCCTCTTCAGGTAATGTTATGGCATAAAATATTTTTATTTGTAGAGCTAAGAGAGGGGAAAGGCAAGCTCTCACATCTTTGGAAGGGAATGGTGATGTTTATTGAACTTTCTGATGCAGCCACTAGATGCCCCTGTTTTCTGATGACTGTTCCAGAGTGGGGCATCTGCTGGGATGCAGCAACAAGGGCCAGAATTTTGGGCTCACACTAAAGAGAAATCCTGAATGCTTTAGCCTTCTCTTCCCTAATGACCTTACAGTTAGCTGAGTCTGTTATTCTAGATGTGGAATTTAGGAGAGACAGTGCTGGTCACTAATGGATGCTCATCCATCTGCCTTTTCTGCTCCTGTTTTGTGTTGGCTCTGGAGGAGGTGACATAAAGCTCAGCCACCAGTGGCTGTGCACCTGGGCATGGGCACCTGTACCTGCATGCCCTGTTCCTGTGACCATACAGCTCAGTGCAGTGCCCAAGCCCTGGAGCAGCACTCTTGGACCCCACTGCCTTTTGGGGGTGAATCAATCCAAATCAGAAGGGTCAGTCTCCTGACAATGCCATTATTCCAGGCAGAAACATTTCCCAAATGAACCCTGAAGTGTTTCCTTGTGTACAGGTTCAGCAAGGAGACTGATTCATACGGGAATTTGGCACTTGGTCAGGGTGGCTTGTGGCTTGCTTGTGACTTGTGTGACTTGTTGCTGCTGAAATAGTTCTGCATCCAGAAGATTAATGCTTGTCATTCCAGCCCCACAGGTACCCATGGTCAGCATAGAAAATTACATTTTCTCCTTCTGAAGTGATCTCTCCCCCAAAATAAACTTAGCTTAAGTAAGGATTTATTTGAGAGCCTCTTAAGTTAAGATGAACAGTTGTTCCTGATTCAGTTATTCCTTGACCAGGCTTTATGTTGCCTGCAAAGTCCACTTACCAAAGTTCATACTAGGCCCTAAGGTAACAGTGTGTGATAAATATTGCAGTCAGACACTCAACTCAGAACACCTTGAAACACAGCAGTGATTTATGGATTTGGAGTAAAAAGTCCTTGTTTGAGTCTGGGCATTCAGTCTCAGGAACACAGAAAATGTTAGGAGATCATGTTTGACCTTTTTTCTTAAGGTGAGAGAAGCAATGGGAAATCTTTAAAAGAGAAAAAAAGAGTGGGCTCTTAGGATGAGAACACCTATAAAGGACTTCTGCTGCCTAATTCTTCCTGTTTCCAGGAGTAAGGTGCCTAATTAGGACTCCTGAGTGTGATGTGGTCTCTGAGTCACCTGGGAAGAAGTACTTGTTCAGTTGTCACTGCTGGAGAAGCTAAGAACACCTCTGAGGAAGAAACACTAGAAATTCCTGGTGACATAGCATCACAAAAATTACTGTTATCTGAAACACCTTTGCAGGTGTTTAGAAACTAGTACTTACTCCATCCATAATCCATTGAAACTAAAAGGTTCCTTCTGCTTCCCTTCAGGAGCTCTGAATTAGGATGTAAAACTCATGACACCACTACTTTCAACATCCTGCTGCTAGTACTTATTTAGTAAGGTTTGCTTCATTAGGTTTCAGTTATGAGATATAAAAGCCTGGTAGCCAGCCTTAGGATCAGGAAGGTTTTCAGAGATATATCCTACAGCATGTAGCACAGGAAGCCCTAGGGCTGGTCTTCCCCAAGACTGACACCGTGCAGGCCAAGACACTACTCTGAAGCCATGCATTATCTGCCATTTTTTCATAAATTTGAAAAATGTCTCAAATATACAATAGCAAATAAAGCCTGGATTAACTGGTATCTCTCTTCTCTCAGTGATTTCCATGTGTTTTCCCTTGGGCCCGTGCTGTTCTGTAGCATTATGGCATTCTAGAGTCATTGGCCTAATGATAACACGACTAAGAAATATGGAGACTCCCCTCTCCACGTTAATCCGCACCAAGAGAATACTGAAGGAAGTAGATAAAGGAGTCACTAACACTGAGTTACATTTTGCTTCTAAGAATTGCCTTCCAGAGGCTGTAGCCATTTTGCAACCTTTTTAATTTTCAGAGAAATTGCCTCCTGTGCCATAATTAAGAGTTTAATATGCCACAGGGTCCTGTTTATCATGATAATGTATTTTGCTAGAGAACAGAGAGACTTTTTGTAGGTCCTTTGAATATCTTTCAGCCGGTCCATTAGATGGGGCTGTGATACTGGGGATTTTAATCACAGATATTCATTATTCAGTTATTATTCATTCATTTTAATAAAAAAGCTGCATATTTCCTTTGTTTTGCAGGCAGCAAGATCTGGTGAGGGATTTCAAAGTGTGGAATACTTTGGGTATCTAGTGTTGGCTAGCTACATACACATTTGCAGGGAGAACATCAGGCCCACCTTTCTCTTCTCCTCTTACAGAAGGCACAGGCATCCAAGGCAAAGACACCTGTAAAGGAGGCAAGCATCAGAAGGCATATGGGAAGCAGTCTTTTATCTCATGTGATGGCTGATAGCATGTTCCCAGCTGGAATATAGTTTGAGACCTCTATGCAGTTCTTCAGTAAGAAAAAAAAAGATCTGTGCAATTGTTTTAACAATGGTGTGCAGAGGGCCCTGGAAATGGAAGACAGCATCAGCGTACCACACCATTAAGAGAGGACATCAGATGTTATGGCAAAAAGTCAGATTGCTCTAGTGGCTACCTGATGCAGGAAGATGCAAAGGGCAAAAGTTGCTTCCCTGCAAACTGCTTTTCCTCAAGCAAGAGAAAATGCTGTAAGCATGTTGAGCAGTCAGAGATGATCATATACAGTATGTATGTGTGAATGTATTTTAATATATAGTGACCTTTCCTTTGATAAAAGTGGTACCTAAATCATGGAGTTGTTAAGCTTGTTAAGACCTCTAAGATCACCAAGTCCAACCACCAGTCCAGTGCCACCTCCTTGGTCACCACTAACCAATGTCCCCAAGTAACACATCCAGGCACTTGAAGCATTTCTTAAACATTTCCAGGGATGGTGACACCACCATGTGTCTGAGATGCCTGCTCTTAGGCTTGACAACCCTTTCTAGGAAGAAACCTTTCCCAAATATCTCATTTAACCACCCCTCATGCAACTGGAGGCCATTTCCTCTTGTCCTGTAACTTGTTTCCTGGGAGAAAGGGCTGACCTTTGCCTTGCTATGGCCTTTCAGAGAATTGCCAGGAGCAATGAGGTTCCCCCAGAGCCTCCTTTTCTCTAGGCTACACACCCCCAGCTCCCTCAGGTTTGTGTTCCAGAGCCTTCCACAGCTCTGCTGTGCACAGCTGTGCACAGGCAGCCTTTGGCAGCCCTGTGCCAGCTGCCCCAGGATCCTCATCCCCACTGCAACAGACTCTCCTCCTGCTCCTGCTTCAGGCCCACATCCAAAGACACCACCCGAGATCACAGAATCCTGGAATGGTTGGGGTGAGAAGGGACCTTAAAGTTCACCTAGAGCTCCAAACCCCTTCCCAAGGGCAGGGACACCTTCCACCAGACCAGCTTGCTCAGAGCCCCATCCAACCTAGCTTTGGGCACTCCCAAGGGTGGGGTAGCCACAGCTGCTTTGGGCAATCTGTGCCAGGGCCTCAGCATTTTCATAGTAAAAAGGTTCTTCCTAACATACAATCAAAATCTCTTCTTTCAGAAAAAAACACTTCAGCCTTGTCCTATCACTATTCTTACCATACAAAAAGTCACTCTGCCTTCTTTTTTATAAGCTCCTTTTCAAGTATTGGAAGGCTTCAATTAGGTTCCCCTGGAGCCTTCTCTTCTCCAGGATGAACAACGCCAGCTCTCTCAGTCAGTGTTGACAGAACAGGTGCTCCAGCCTGTATAAAATATATTTTCCTGGAAGGGGAGCTGATCGGTGTTCGAGAAAGGTCCAGCACTGGTTAGCATGTGGTCATCAATTGAATTGTGCATCATTTGTTCTTATTTTTTTCATTCTTTGTTTTTATAAATTCTTCTAATTTACTTGCTTTCAACTGTTAAATTGTTAAATTGTTGTGTGATTCCAAACTGCCTACTGGGATTAACCCACAACAACAGGGAGTCCTGAAATCAAACAGCCCACTCTGTCCTCAAGTGCTACATCCAGCCCATCCAGCAGCTCTTCTGCAAAACTCTGCCTGACCCTGCAGTAGCTGAGCAGCCAGTACCTTGTACCAGTGCTTCCTGACAAACTGATGCAGAGAGATTCACAGATGAAGTGTTTGCTCAAACATATCATTTATTGCCATCTTTGTACCCGGTAAAGCTCGTAGGAGGAATGAACTCTCTCAAAAAGCAGCTGAAGGGCAGCAACCTTAAATGCCACTTGGCAGTGAGCACAGCTGGGGAGGGTGACCAATTATTCCTATTTCCCCAGTGCAGGAGCATGGTCAATGAGGGAGCCGTAGGCAGGGAATAAGAGAAACCAGAGCCCACTGCCTCAGGTCTTCTACCAAATCCTCTCCAACTCTTTGGTAGTTGAGCAGCTGCATTCCATGCCAAGGTGATGCACAGGCACTCAAAGAAACAGTGTTTGTTCAAACACACCATTTGTTGTAAAATGTACATCAACTAAAGCTCCCAGAAGGTCAAAGTATGGTTAGAATGATGTTGGAATTATACCTAAGGATTCTACTCTTCTACAGTTCTACAATTCTATGATTCTGTGATTCTACAGTTATTTCATTCTGAACACAAAGTAGAGGTGATGCTGCAGTTCATCAAACTCCTTCAACACCTCAGTCTGGGCAGCTGGATCCTGTGCCAGGTTCTGGAAGAGGTTTAGGGGCTGTGCCTCTTTAAAGTCTGGGGGCAAGGAGATCTCCTCAGGCATGTCCTCATTGCCAAAGAAGAAGTGCTTGAGGTGTTTCTCCTCTAGGCAACAGCGCAGGTAGCGCATGGTGTCATCCATCCGCATCAGGAGATACCTGTGCTGCCACTCTGACAGAGGGATCAAGGTCAAGAGGTGCATGACCGTGGTTTTCAAGGCATAGATAGAAAGGCCTGAGCCCTCCAGAAGGCGAGCACAGAGACGCAGGCATTTGAGGTGGCAGCTGTGGGGTGGGGCCTGCATGGCAACGTGCCTGAAGAACTTTGCCTCTGCCACAGCATAGCTCTCCAGCCATGTCGTGCTTGGGGGGAATTGGGCCTCTGTAGGCTGGCTACTCAGGAAGATGTCCGAGTCACCTTGCTGCACACTAAATACCATCTCCACAAAAAGGCATCTCCCAGAGGATTTCATCAGCTTCATCTTGCAGGAGCGGCAGGAGGGAAGCACCTTCATGCTGTAGTGACGGGACTGAGGCACCACCGACCATGCTGAGATCACAAACGTCTGGAACCAGAGGGCAATTTTCTCCCCATCTAGGTAAGGGCCAGTGCAGAGGGTGTGTAGAAGGCTGGTCACCTGATTTCTCTTCAGCTCCTCCTCAGAGTGGTGGAGGAAGCACAGCGTGTTCTGGTTAGGCTCTTCCCCAGCGCAAGTGCACACCAGCTCCACACGGACACGCATGCTCGTCTGTGGCATCTCCCCCACGATGTCTGGTTCCAAGTGGAAGGCATGCCCAGGGGGTGGCTTCAGGGGCACAAACATGCAGTAGACAATATCCTCCTCCTTATGGGGACTCCATCCTTCACAGGCACTGCCCACCCCAATGACTGGTTCCAGAACTGGGAAGAAGCTGTCTGAAAAGAGACTACGGGAGACTTGGAGAAGGTCACTCAGCAGCTCCTGCACCACCTGTCTCCTGGAGGCCAGCTTTGGCACTGACAACTGGAAGCGTCTTGAAAGGATCCAAATCATATTCATCTCAGCAGAATTTTCTTCCTCACTTTCTTCACTCTCTGAGTCCCTGCTGTTGTCAAATTCACAGATCCTTTTCCTGAGCCACCAGCAGAGCGCCAAGAGTGGCACCAGGGTTCCAGCAATGGCCCAGAACAACCATTGCAGAAAGGCAGTCCAGAACTCAACTCCCCAAGACCTCTGCTCCATGGCCTCATAGGCCAACTCCTGCAGCATCTTAGTCCTCTGCTGGCTGAGGTCCTCACCCAGGTACACATTGATGTAATGGCGGATCCACTGCACAAGCCAGAAGAGCAGTAGTATGACCATTATGACCTGCAAGAGAAGGGAGAGGAGTGCAGTGGGGCTGGGAAGGGAGGGAAGGAAGAAAAGAGAAACAGAGGTAGCTGGAAGTGAGGAAAGAGGGCTACAGCAGGCAGGAAGGAGAGTGGGCTAGGCAGTTGGCAGGCAGCAGAGGATGCACCAAGTCCCAGTGGTGGCACCGTGCCCTTTGCAAGGTGTGCTTGGATGGGGCTGGGCCCTGGATGCAGGGTGGGAAGCACTCTCTTGGGTGTCTGCATTTGTGGTCCTACCCTCATCCAGTGCAGCATCTGCCCATGGGTGTCCACTTGATGCTCATCCAGTGCTGCTTGCTGCTGCCATTTATACCTGCTCCTCATTGTGATGTCCCTTGTGATGTCACTCGTACCAGAGACATCACAGCCAGGCCAGCCCACTTACTGGGGCAGCACTGCCTGCTGGTGCCACTTCTGCATGCTCCTTGTTGTGACATCCCTTGTGATGTCACTGGCACCAGAGATATCACAGCCAGGCCAGCCCTGCCCTTCATGCCCACCCACAATGGTCCCAAGAAACTAAAGTTCCAACACCTACCAAATGCAGACCCACCACTCTTGAATGACCCCCAGAAACTCCCTTTATAAAGCAGGACAAAACTCCCCTGGACCCTTGGCAAACACAAAATTGGATGATGCAAACTTCTGGATGCTTTGCTGCTTGAGATCCCCTATGGTGAGATGGGATTGGTTCCCTTGGCACTCATCTTTGTCCTTGTGGGGGTGCTCTTGGGGCCTTTATGACATCCCTATGTGTGGGGTACAGAGAAGGACTTGGGGGTTCTCGTGGATGAAAGGCTGGCTATGAGCCAACAGTGTGCACCCACAGCCCAGAAAGCCAGTGGAATCCTGGGCTGCTTCACAAGAAACATGGTCGGTACGCTGAGGGAGATGCTTCTGCCCTCAGGAGGCCCCACCTAGAGCCCTGAATCCAGTCTTGGGCTCCTCAGCACAAGAAAGATGTGGAGCTGTTGGAGCAGGCCCAGAGGAGGCCATGAAGATGATCAGAGGGCTGGAGCACCTGTCCTGTCAACAGACTCTGGGCTGCTGAAGGAGAAAGTCCAGAAAGTCCCCTGGGAACCTGCTTTTGAAGGTCCTGTGCTCCATGAGTGTTGGTTCCCTTTGAAGAGCCATCTCCTAAAATCACAGGAGTAAGCAATGGCAAGTAGGGCAGAAGGATGGCTTGCTTGAGCAGGGATCTTATTTTCTTGCAGTTCCTCTATCCTCCTTCCAGCCCTTCTCAAAGATGGGTGTACCATTTGCTAATTTCCAGTCACCTGGGACCTCCCAGGTTATCTGGGACTGCTGGTAAATGTTTGCAAGGGGCTCAGGGAGCATTTCTGCCAGCTCCTGCACTATCCTTTTCTGGATCACACCTGCGTAGACTTATATCTGCCTAAGTAGTGTAGCATGTGGCTTTCTCATGACCATTTCTCCATCTCTGTCTTTCAGCTCAGGGGTCTGGGAACCCACAGAACAACTGGTCTTACTACTAAAGACTGAGGCAAAAAAGACATTAGAAACTTCAGTCTTTTCCTCATCTTTTGTCATTGTGTTTCTCCATACATCCAGTGAAGGATGAAGATTCTCCTTAGCTTTCCTTTTGTACTTGTAGAAACATTTTATCGCTCTTGACTGTAGTAGCCAAATTAAGTTTCAGTTAGGCTTTTTCTAATTTCTGATGTTTTTCTAATTTTTCTCATTTCAGTTCTAATTTTGACCCTGCTAACCTCATGATGTCATTGTAGTCCTCCTGAATTGCCTGCCCCTTCTTCAAAAGGTCATGAACGCTTTTTTTTTTCCCGAGTTCCAGCTAGATTTCAGCACTTGGAGATACTCCTGCAGCTTTAGTATTTCCTTCTTGAAAAGCCTCCAGCCTTCCTGAACTCCTTTGCCCCTCCTGAACTCCTTGGCACTGCTTCCCAAGGGACTCCAAACCAATCTCTTAAACAGGAAAAAATCTGCCTCCTGGAAGTCCAGGATGGCAGTTCTGCTAACCACCATTCTTACTTCTCCAAGAATCAAAAACTATAATTTTATGATTTTTATGCCCAAGACTTTAATGCCAAGAAAGGATGCTATCTTGCAACAGACAAGGGGAATCAGGATTTCTTATTTCTACAAACTTAAAAGAGACATTAGGCCTGTGTGAAACAAATATATATACCCCAGCTAAGCAAGGCAAAGTTACCCTTAAGCGACAGCACAAAAGTTCAGTGAGATAATCACATTAGCATTACTGAGTTAGCCATGCATGTGAAGCACAATACAGCTCCTATTTCCTATTTGTCTGCATTATGAATCTAAAATATTCATATTTTATTGTCTTGTGTTGACAGTAAACTGTTAGAACAGAAGAATGGCTGGTTTTGTTTCTGGAGCTTCATGTCTTATTTAATGCAAGATTGAATGGCAAGCAGAATTAATCAGGTTCTCAAGAGCACTTTATCCAAGGCTGTTCACACTAGCAGTCCTTAAACAAGCTGGGAATGGGAATCTGGTGTCCTTTCCATTGGCTGGAATATATATATATATATATTCCACCTGCTCAAAAATCCTAAGGGAATTGAGCATTCAACTTGTCAGCAAATTTAAGTAAGATTTTAAGATTTAACCTACTTAATGCCTCTCTGAAAAGCCTAGGTTCAAGCCAGGATATAGATGTGGCTGAAGCCTGCTCTGATCTGACAGCACCCCTCAGCTCTGTGCTGGTGCTTCTGGCACCTGTGGGAACAGAGGCAGTCTGCACCCAGTGCTGTGGGAAGCAGGCAGTGGGGAATATCAGCTCACGACAAAACATCAAACGGATCTGAAACACCATCCATGCTTTAGCAACCTTCAGCAATTCCCTGTAGTTTTGTAAAAGACTGCCAGCTAAAGACTAGAAATGCATTATGGTCTTTGTACAGCATCCTGGTCTGTGTGCCTGATGGAAAACCTGGGGAAGCTTCTCTGCTGTGCTGGGTTTTGATTGTGAAGCAGGCGTTTCCTTTGCCATTGCTCCCTGAGCAGCAGCTTCTGTGGCTCCATGTCAGCTCCAAGGGAGAAAAAACTGTGTGTGCTCTCCATAGGAAGGGTTTCCCTGGCATGCTGCATGCCGGTCCCTGAGCACAGGTGGCCACAAGGAGCCTGGCAGCTGCCTCCTTTAGGGAATCACAGAAAGCAGCTTTGCCTCAAGAGCTCAGCATGGCGAAGGGCCCAGAGCAACCTGTCGTGCTGCCTGTCACACCTGTCAGAAGGAAGCTGTAATGAAAACAAGCAACTTTCAATAATGCCTCTGCATTCACTCGGAAATAATGAAAACAAGCACAAAGCAGCCAAGGAGCCCCTCTTGGGTTGTATGTCACTGCTCTCTGTAGTCACATTGTCACCAGTGTGCCCCGGAGCAGGGTCCACTTGGACACAACAATCTGCTGCAAAATGATATGGGCCCCACAAAGAATTGAGTGCTAAAGGACCTCCTAAAAAAAAAAAAAAAAAAGAAAAGAAAAAGAAAACTGTGTGCCATGATTTTGCAATTTTTTTTTCAGTTTTTAGAATTGATGTTGGAGGCTGCTTTTCCTACAGGACCTTGCAGAGCCCCTGCTTATTCAAGTGAGGAGGAAACACCCTTCTTTGTGGTCTTCATGGACTAGCCAATCTCCATCCCTTCTCCACGAAGGCAGGAATGGCATGGGCTCTTCATCCCATGTTTTCCATGGGAGTTTCTGTCCCACTGACTCTGCTAGGAACAGGCTGCACACTTATTACACAACTTCAGTGTGTAGTCATGCAGTCATGACTATCAGCAAATGTCTTCATCCCACAGTTTTCTTAGTTTGCAAGGAGTCCTGCTAGGAGGGAAGAGGAACAAAAAATATTTTTGTGGAGCTCTCTAACTTACCTAATGATTTTTGTGGATCATGTTGCTAGGAAAATCTGGCCCTGAAGAGCCGTACTCTATGGCCCTGAAGGTTTTCACCTCTTTTCAAATAAACCTGATTGACATTTCATGGGGACTGTGGCAGCCCTGAGAGATGGACTACTCCAATAGCATATTTTAATGACAACATAAAATCATTAATTTATTTCTTTAGAGTGCGTTTCACAAACTCAGCTCTCTTACTACAACACAGCAAATCAAGTCTCTCTGCCTTGTGGTGGTTGCTCATTTTCCACATACTTCTCAGAAAATCTTGTTGAATCCCCTCATGACACATTATGTTTTTAAATTAGTACTTAAGTAGACTACTGAAAGTTTATTGCTCTCATCTTTGTCATTCACTGGGTGTGCCTGTCCCTTCCTCCTTTTTGTCTGCTGAATGAAACTGTCAGAAACACAGCTTTACCACTGTAGGGCATTTGCAACGGCAGCAAAAGAATAAAAGAAGCATTTTTTTCCCTAATCTCTCTGTGAACTTCATCATCCTCCATCACTATAAGCCTACCAAATTTTAAGTTTAGAAGTGCATCCTATAACAATTTCTTCCTACAGCACAAACCCAAACTATTCAGGCAAACTAGCGATTATTCTTCCACACTAACATCAACATAAAGCAGATTAGAAGAATTAAATGCACAAGAGTGCACTTCTTTTATGATTATGCACCCTTAATCTTCAGAAGATGGTTAATTACATTTTAAGCAGCATAAGAGCCCTAACATATTTGTATATTAATAAAAATTCTCACCAGGGGTTTAAATCTAACATGTATTCACAGGTATAACTAATGGCATTTTTCAGTAATGCTGTGAAAAAATATGCCTGTAAGTTAGTACCTTCACACAGGAAACTGCTGGGAGTTTTTAATTTACTCTCTAACTATTCTCCTAATCATTCTCCTATCATGCTGGGATGGCTAAATGCATACAGATTATAATGATGATGTGCACCCACCACAGCAGTGTCAGTGATGACATTTGCCAGTGCTTGAAGTCAGGCTGCTGCAATCAGAGCTCTGCAGCAGAGGGAAGCAGGGAAGGAACAGGGATGACACTGCAGCCCTGCAGTTTCACAAGAACTCATGTTTGCTGGTTCAATGCTTATTCCAGTTCAGAAAGGGATTAGTCCCCACCTAGGACAGGCCCAAACAACTCTGATTCAGAGGTTTTAGGACTGAATGTCATTCATGTCATTATTAGGAAACTGCTAGGAAAAAAATTTTCACGGAAAGGATGATGAGGCATTGGAACAAGCTCCCCAGGGAAGTGGTGAAGTCACCATCCCTGGAAGCATTTGAAAAAGAAGTAGACATGGCCCTTTGGGACATGATTTAGTGAGCACAGTGGCATTCACTCATAGGTTGGACTCAGTGACCTAGAGGTCTTTTCCAACTTTATTGAAACTGTGATTCATACTCAGAAATGTTGAAGGTTCAAAAAGATTTTCATTCCTACAAATCCTCCTAAGTGAAGACAATGCCTGTCATTTATCTTTACTTCCAACCTCCAAGAAGCCAGAGCATGGCATTCACAGTGGAATCAGTATTCTTTCTCCAAATCTGCTCTTTGGGAATTTCAAATTCAGGCAGTCCAGGATTTAGGCTAGGGTGAGACCCAGCCTGATTCAGGGTCAAAATTCTCTTTTTTTTTTTTTTTTTTTTTTTTTCCAATTCAAGGCAGTTTTCACTGAAGTGAAACAGAAAGTGTGGACTTCGAGAGGGGAAGAAAGCGTGTACCAAAATGGGAAGCACATTCTTTCCTCCTGGATTCACCCACAAGAGGGACCCGTTTCATTCCCTGAACGAGAGCAGAACTGCGCAAGCTCAGGGGAATAAGTATCATGGGGAAAAGGGAAAAGCAGGTGCTGTTAATGCTTCCTGCAAGTGCTGAGTTCAGTGGCCCCAGGCTTTGTCCTTCCTTGGGATGTGTTTGTTCTGTTGGCTGACCAGCATCATGACAGTTTCCTCTGGAGGGGACACCTGAGTTTCAGGAAAAAGAAACCTTATAGCTCAACTTTTTTTTTTTTCTCTGCCATTTGGTCATTTCTTCCCACAGTGGATTAGTGGATTTTCTTCATGTCTACATCCCAAAGTAGACATTGTCATTCCGAAACATCCCCAGGGCATAAAAGATAATTTGGGAAAGGAGGAAAGAGCTGAACTTTTGAAATACGCTGCCTAATTATTAGTATTCCTCATTCTGAGCCTTATTTGTGGCAAGGATGACTCATTGCCCTTGAACACCCACAGCCAATCTATTTCCTCTAATGTTGCTTTCCTTTTTGATTTTCCGGATACAGATAGCTGACTGCTTATCTATTCCTACCATTAAAATGATGCATAACTGCTGCATTTTGTGGATGGAAACATTATGGACACTGAAATGTCACCACAACCCCATTTGCTCATCTGCTGTTATTTACTTTCCAGCAGACAATATTTAGTACAAGGCACACACAATGCAAAACTCAGCACAACATTCATCACATTGATACCAGGACGTACAACGCATGCTGCCACGGATCAACAGAAACAGTCTGGGCTGGAGGATTTACTGAGTTCCCCATCTCCCTTCAGGCTCTGTACAAATTTTCCCTGGCTGAGATGCTGGAGTTCTGGAAAGGAGCCAAAGCATGGCTATGTGCCAGTGGGAGGGGTTCTCAAAAGAACCAGTAGGGATCTACTGTCAGAGTGACCTTCCTTCTTGCCTGGTGGATACAAATCTGCACTGGTTTCCTCCAAAGCTTGCAAAAGCCACCCCTGCACCCTGTGCTCCCTGGAAAGTTTGCTCAGTACTCCCTGTGTCATTACACTGGTGAGGTTTTTTGTGGATGAAGCAGATGAAGCTCTGTCTAGAATAAGATATCTCTGGAAAAGCATTCTGAAGTCCTGCCGCACCATCAGGTCACATGAAGCAAACGCCCAGCTACCCAAAAGCATGTCCCAGGGAAATCAATTGTCTAACAGGGTGGTTTAGAACACTTCAGTCCTTCAAAGCAGAAGCCACAATGCCTTACATCTGTGCGTTATCATGTGCTTTGACCTTTATAAACACCTCACAAATATTGTCCCATAGCAGGAGAGTTTCCACTTCAGTGAGGGAACTCAGAAGCTGAATGCTGTCCTTGGAGAGCTTTCAGGAACAGCTAAGACTCCTTACAGTGAGGACAATGAAACAGGCTGCCCAGGGAAGTAGTGGAGCCACCATTCCCTGGTGGTGTTTATAAATCATGTAGATGTGGCACTTGGGATATGGTTTAGTGGTGAATGTGGCAGTGCTGGGTTAATGGTTGGACTTGGTGATATTGGAGGTCTTTTCCAACCTAAATGATTCTATGATTGTTTTACAATACTCAGCCAAGGGATGAGTCTTCCTTGACAATGATCTAGCAATAATGAAGATGATGAGCATGCTGTCCTTGGGTTCTATGGGAACTGTTTCTGTGCTTCCGTGAGAGTCTCCAAAAGAATGGATTGATATCTCTTGAAGGCAGGTGGTGGGGCACAGCAGGCAGGGACTGTACCTTACAGGGTTTTAGCTCTCTGGGGGTTGGGAGATGGTCAGTGCATACCTGACTCCATCTTATTGCTTATCTGGCAGCCACCCTCAGCCACTTCTTTGAGAAAAAAATCCTGCATTAACTGGACCTTTGGTGACCATTCTGATGAACTTAGTGCCAGAGATTTCCAGGAGAAGCCAAAAGAAAATCTCATCTATCAGAGGATGATGAAAGCAAATTCTGTAATGTGATGGAGCTCTTCTGTCTCACATTTCTTTCTTCTTACTGATTCAACTTTCTTTCAGTCAGCATGTATGGAAACTTCTGGCTTCACATTTACATCAAGGTGCTCCTCAGTGCCATCAGAAAACCATCTTGGAGTGCTGAAAAAGAGCAAAACAACCACAAAAATGTGTGGGGGTGATAGCAAACAAACATAGCTGCTTGGACAGCACGGGGAATGGGTGCAAGGTGAAGGGATCTGAGACAAAATCCTCAACCACTGCCAGACTAGGGCTCAGCCTTGCTGCTCCTCTGAAGCCAGATCTACTCCAAGTTGTTGTTTCCTTTTCCTTCCACATGGTTCTGAATGTTTTCATCCTTTCTTTTTGATGCCCTTTTCAAAGAAAGGCTTTTGCCATATGGAAATCTGCAATTAGACCAGCTCTTGGTTGCTTCATATCTGCCACATAAAACAAAGTCAGTCACTTTTGACATCTGAATGCAGCTGGCTGGAGTGGTTGGATCCAGCTTCAAACAGCATTCACATTTGTTGGGCTTGTCCTCCAGTCCCAATTTGAAGATCTGCTTTGCCATAAAAAGAATGACGAGTTTGAAAGTTTTACAAGAGTGGCCTGAAAGCAAGACTGAGGAATGGCTTTGCCAGGTCACATCAGAGACCCATCAGTCCCAAGTCCTCCAACTTGGCCCAGGGTATCCAGACACAGAGGGAGGAGGATAGAGATGTTGCAAGTAGGAGGTCATATTTCCTCAGCATCTAGTATTTGAGATCAAGTAATTCTGTCAGTTATGCATCAAATTATTGTGGCAGAAGGGTAGGCACAGGAGTTTGCCATCCACAGGTACTACAAATTTCTGATACTGTGTGCATTCAAGAACTGCATTTAAAAAAACTTCTGTCTCTTTGTTGCCCAGAGAAGTTGTGGGTGGCCCATCTCTGGAGGTGTTCCAGGCCACGTTGTATGGGGCATGTCTAGTAGAAGGTGTCCCTGCCTGTGGCAGAAGGTTGGGACTAGATGACTTTTAAGTTCTCTTCCAACCCAATGTATCTATGATTCTAAATCAGCAGCTTCTGTCCTGATCCCAGGTCAGAGCCATGCGGTGCACTTTACCAGCTAAGGTGAGAAGGGAAAGAGGAGATCTTCATACTGAGAGTCAAGAAGATAGAAATCCTCTCTGATGTGAGGGGCTGTGGTATCAATGGGAATACTGATTCAGCATGGATGCTGTGAATCACCACTGGGCTAACAGGCAGGAGCAAGAGTGGAAAAAGTGATGGTCATGGGTTCAAATGCTCAAGCTGGTTTTCCTTGCTGCTCTTCACCTCCTGCTTCAGGGACTAAACCTGTTTCTCTTGATTGCAAATAACTTGGCTTTGGAGCACCCCATGTGGAGTCTGTGGGTATGGATGCCCACAGAGAATGGGAAATAAAAATTATGGAACAAGGTGTTTGCAAAATATTTCAAATTGGATACCAGTTTTGTTAATCTTAATGTTGGATTGCTGGTGTTCAAGGTGACATGTCACAATGACCTAAAACAACTTCTCCCCTTTTGCAGACACAATTGCAAGTATTTTCAGTTGTGTAAAAGCTTAATCTGAGTGCAAGCTGTGATCTGGAAATCTCTGCTCCACACAAGGAAGGGATTTGATTGTGACACCTAGAGAGCAAGGGGTTGCAGATTTCCCATTTACATCCCACAGCCCCACTCCAGTTAGATGCAAATAATTCTTTCCTTCTCCTCAGGGTCCTCTCACTCTCACCTTCCTTTCCCAGCCCGTTGACTGAGACAAAGGAAAAAGCTTTTGCCTGAAAATTTATGAAAACAAAGAGTCAGGAAGCATGGGGTCAGCTTCAATCTTGCCAGAGATTTGACATGACTATGAGCAGGTCACTTAATCTTATCTCAGTGCCACAAGTGATAAAGGCTTCATTGATATCATATTAATCTGTAATCAAAGCTTCACATAGGGATTACAGGATTAAACTACTGCAGAAACGTAATATTCTTCATCTGGATGATCCCTTTGTTCCAAGAGCTCATGTGTATTATTGTCATTTTCACATCTGTTCATCACTTGGAGAAAATGTCTTTTGTCCTTTAGTAAAGCATACATTTCCCGTGTCACTCTCCCCCACACTATTATTTTAAAATCTAAATACATTTTCTAAAGGTTAGGACATGTATAATTAAAATCAAGTTGGCAGCAAAGAACTATTTCATTCACTCCATATAATTTTCCAGTTGGTAAGTGGGTGGGGAATTTGAACTTGTCTCACACTTACTGGCAACAGCAAGGCTGAGGTCACAGACATGACTAGTGGCACTGAATGTTCATTGTGACATTTGTTATGGGAGCTTAATTGTTCAGAAGTTTCATTCAGTACTTTCTGAAAACGAGGATTTGTAAGGTAATTCCAATGAGCATCCCAGAAACACAAATCACTTCTGTAAGTCATGACTTTTGCACTCACTCTGGGAATTGCACATTGTAAGAAATGTAGATACTGCTCAGCGCTTCTACTAGTCATAATTTTTCTTTTCAGCCTTTTAACTTCCTTCAGTTATATATGAAGTAGCTCCATTCTCCTTGCAGACTCCAACCCAATATCTTGTAAAAGTAAATGAACTTTAAAATTGGAGGTAGTTCTCCAGAGAAGTAATTCAGCAATAATTTAGCCTACAGAAGTTCCCAAGTCTGTAATTTATTGATTTAGTTAACAGTTTGTACTGACTAGATAACAGTTTCCTATCTTATTACCCTGTGTTTTCATTATATCCAACCTGTCTGGTAGAAGGAATATCAATCTTTGGCAGCTTACAATTGCTAAGGGTAGCTGTTAAAGATCTCAAAACTTGCCTTTACTTCATTTTGGTGTTTCAAAGTTTCTTATTTGGAGGATTGGAAAATCGTTAAAAAGATTTAGTTTTCTTCATGAGGAAAACAACAAAAATAAAAAAAGAGAAAGTGATTGTTTAGTCATGTCTCCAAAAGGGAGGCAGAGAGTTCTGCACTTCTGGTACTTGCACAAAATCCTCAGCTGCAGTTCCCGTCCAGCCTGCAGAAAGTGTTGGTCACATCAGCCCACTCTCTCTGCAGCAATAAATGCAGATGAGGTGTGGTTGCCTAGAGGATGGAACAGCAGAAGGTATCAATACACTTTATGATGCTTGGCAGGAAAGACAGACTACATTGTAGAGCTTTTTTGAGACAGACTAGAAGTTGATCGCTGACACTTGTGGCTGAGAAAAGGTTCCACAAGGTCAGAGCTGCTAAAATTGGACTCATAAAGAGGAAAATGTGAGGACAGTGGAGATAATACAAAGCAAATGTTGGGTACATTCGGGTTTGTGAAACTGCTTTGTTTCAGCAATATTCACAAACATTTCATTCTTGATTTTGGAGGATATTTGAACGATTAGGCAGTTAAAAGGCTTGTGAAAGTGGCTGTCTAAATTGTAAAGGAAAAACTCAGACAGGTATTGAAGTCAGAGTTCACATGCATGCTGCAGTACTGACACACTCATCAGGAGTGCCCTTGTGCTCCCACAGAAATGCCTGTTCCAAACTACAGACAGGAACTGGAAAACACTCCTGACTCAACTGACCAGTCACACACCAACAAATGCTGAGGAAGCTTTCAAAGACATTTTTATGCAAGAACAATAAACAAGCCCTTCAATTCATCAGTTACTGCAAGTCAGATTCCTACCTAAGTTTATGAGCTCAGAGATGGTTCATCTGATGAAGAACAGAAAGAAGTAAATGGCACAATTTTCAGCAGGTTTTTAGGGACCAATTGTCCCATATGGCTGATGCTTGCACTAATAAGCCCTTCTTCAGAGCTAGGAGAACACAAGAATTACACTATAAGTCTGATGAATAAAGTTTGCAAGCTTTCCACTGGGCTGTTGGAGAGCCAGCTCTTCATCTAGCTCTGTATGAAACCACGAGCAGTTTCTTCTTCATTAAGGGTAGTGGCACTATTTTGTAACAAATACACCAAAGCAGAGCAATGCCATCTCCTGATAGAACTACCTGTCCAAATTGGCCTGATTATTCCCAAAACAAATCTATGTTTTCTGCTACCTTTAAACAGAGCACATTGCTAGAGCTGAGGTTTTGCCCTCCTGCAGGCTCTGGCTCTACCATTGCTCACATTTTACTCTCAGAGCAGACCTCTTGGATTCTCTTATTTTGGGGTAGTTCTCATGAGTTAGAAGGCCATATAAAGGTCTGCACAGGTGCTCTGTGCTGGTGTGTAGTGGCTATCCCATCATCAAAGCCCAATACCAGTATCACCTTCTCTGCCCCGTCTTCTGTTGAACCTCCTGGACTAAAACCCACACAATGCTCTTTAACTTCCCAGTGGGCAAAAATAAAGATAATAGATTCCTCCATCTACTCCTCCATTTCCTGACCTGTGTGATGATTAAGTGACTGTTCTTCTCCTTGAGCCATTATTTTGAGACTGAGGACCACAGGAGTCCAGACACATTAGCAAGCTGATGCTGAGCTGACAGACTCTATCAATTAGTGCAGTAGTGTCAGCCCACATAACAGATACCTTCTCCTAGATTGTAGCATTGACAAACTTTGGGATGTGTCAGAGATTCCTCACTCAGAAGACTGTTCAGTGTGTGCTGTCTCTGGCCTTCTTCGCAGGACTTTTTTCACTTCTTTTCAAGATGACCTCTGTTATGATTCTGCAGGGTCTTAGTGGGGCTCTTGATGTATCTCACAATTTTCTTCTTCCAAGTCAATATCCCCAAGCAGAGTAAAGCTGATTCCCTTTGCATGGCAGAGCACATGCTCAGTCAATAAGCAACACACTCCTTCTCTGAGCATCAGCTAAATCATAAACCAGTCCCTGGGAGCTTCGTCTGCTTCTTCCCCTCCTGAAGCAATCAGAGAGAACGAGTGTTCACAACCCCACTGCCTGCCCACCCAGCAGCATAGGAGCACAGCTCTGGCTGAGGCAGCCTGTGTGACTCAGCTCTGCCTGCAAGTGTGACAACCTTTGTTAGGAAGAAAACCGAGGAGTTTGGTACCAAAATAAACTCAGCCCTGAGTGCAGTTGAACTGCCTGACATTATCAGACAGGCTGTGTAGTGCCAGCTCTCCTCTACCAGGCTTTTTCTTAACTGTCTAGCTTAACACCCCTGAAACCCTCTGGCCAGCTTACTCCCAGGTATGAAGAGAGAGGTCTGAGCTGTGCTTTATCTTTTTCTCCTGAAAAATGCCCTAGTTTGAACTTTCCAGCCAGTTATTCCAAGCTGTGGTAGCATTAATCAAACTAATGATATCTGGTTATCTGCAGGAAAATCAATATTATATAGCACAAAAAAGAATCCCACAATTAATAGTGTATTGTACAGTGTCTGTGTTCCTGTGCCAGTCTGAACATACTATAAATTACTTTTTTTTTTTTTTTTTTCTGTCTACTCCCAGAGGAGAATGTGGTATAATGAGACTTATTGGAACTCTGCAGCTGTCCAAGGATAAGATAGCTTAGCTGTTGGCTTTACTGTGTTACTCATGCAAGGTTATTATGGTCATGGATGCCAGTGACAGCCTCGGGTCTCTGTTCTGCCCAGACACTTCGTGCAAACTGTTTGTATTGAAATAACAACTCCTGGGATAAAGCCCTGGAGAAAAAAGATTGTAGATCTAAATGAAACCACAGTGACCTGTGGTTTGGGGAACACCAAATCAGCTGCATCAGGAAGGGGAACATCCATCACCTCAGTCTGCTCTTTGCCTTTAGAAAAGGAAAAGAAATCATGGGGCTCTTCTCCAAACAATGTTGTGGTCAGGAACTGATTTATCTTAAATCTGTCTGCAGTGCCTGCTGCGGGGTTTTATGATTGTGACTCTTCAGCCATCCAGCAGTAATAAGAATAATTTAGTGACCAAAAATTGTCTTCATGTCCCAGTTAAGGTTGTTATCTGTGAGTTTTGAGTGAATTGCTGAAGCCAT
This sequence comes from Certhia americana, assembly GCA_018697195.1. NCBI lineage: Eukaryota > Metazoa > Chordata > Aves > Passeriformes > Certhiidae > Certhia > Certhia americana. The sequence goes on from CM031861.1 coordinate 55,600,846, forward strand.
GATTTAACACTTTTACTGTACTGCCAAGAAAAAATACTGTTTGATACGAGATGTCCCAAATCTTCCCCATCTTTCCCAGCAAAAGGCATTGTTGACCAACTAAGACAGGAAAAAAGATGCTAAAATTTTGCTAAGCCCAAGAGCAGGATACTGGGTAAGAAGACACTAAACATGTCGACTGTTCTTAATCAGACACTTTGATTCAGGATGCTTTGTAATGAAAGCTGATTGCTGATAACAGGGAGTCTGCAGTGACTTCAGTGGCACATCCAGGCTTTTTTCTCCATTCTCCTTCTAGTTTTACTGGTGTCTTGGAAACAAGGACATAGTATGATAGAATTGTGATGTCCTTTTCCACTGCAGTGATGATCTTCTCTAAGTTTTTTTGCTCTGTGCTCCTTCCACAGGGCCCTCAGAGGGTGTCTTCAACCTGCTTACTTGGGTCAAACAGAAAAACCCTTGGTGCTATGACCCAGAGATCTTTGAGCAGTGCTGCCACACAGACCTGCTCAGAGCAATCAGAGAAACCCCCCTCATGCAGCATACATTGAGAGCCACAAGAACCCCTCATATTTCCCCTTTCTGCCAGGAAAAGCCTTTGGTGAAGCTGAGATGTGTTGTGGTTTTAAGCCCAGCTGAAAATTAGGCACCACATACCTGCTTGCTCAACCCCCACCCTGGTGGAATGGGGAGGAGAATCAAAGTGAAACTCATATGTTGAGATAAAAGCTGTTTAATTATTGAAAATAAAGTAAAATACAGCAATAATCGTAAATGATAATAGAAAGGGAGAAAACAAGTGATGCATGATACTATTGCTCACCTCCTGCTGATCAATGCCAGAACTGATTCCTGAGCCAGACTGGGTGCTCTTCCAGGAAACTTCCCTAGTTTATATACTGGGCATGACATTCTGTGTTGTGGAATATCTTTTTGGTCAGTTCAGGTCACCTGAGTCCCAGCTATGCTCCCTCCAAGTTTCTTTTGTGAACCTCCTCACTGGCAGAGCCAAGTCCACAAGACAAAGAAAAAACCCCAAAGTCCCTGACTTAGCAAAAAAACCAAAGCAACAGTGTGCTATCAACACCATTCTTATTCTGACTCCAGAATAACACAGCACTGTGACAGCTATTGAGAGGAAATTAACTCTGTCCTAGCTGAAAGCAGAACAAGGTGACAGCTGGAGGAAGTGCCCTCAGCAAACAAATGGATCAAGGGAATGGGACAGGTGGCATCCAGACCCCAGACATGTCTGGACCCCGTTCAGAGTGTGTTTAAGGGGAGAGGCAGGAGAACAGAGAAGCAAGTCCTGCAGACTGCTTTAGGAGGCAGCTCTGCTGCTCTATTTAGATCCCCTGCTTCCCTGTCATGTGGTTTGCATTTGTGTCTCTTGTTCACATGGAAATACTGCTTTTAAAGCCATCATCAGGGACGAGTGTAGAGGCCACGACATCACTGCCAACTTGCTTCTCCCACCTGCAGCTTGGCAGCTTTTGCCAAAGTGGGAAATCCCAGGGGCACTCTTGTGTCTTTGGCAAGTTTGCTCTGCTCTTGCTTGCAGGCAGTCTCAGTAAACAGCAGGAGAAGGTGTTGGGAAGGAGGAAGCAGTAGAAGGACTTGGAAAAAGAGGTAAGTTAATTAGAAAGAGGCAGCATCAATTACTGTGACATTTAATATCAGTTTTTTCCTTTTAATAGAGAGCACACTGATTCCTTTGGGGAAATCTGCTATCAGCTTTGAGCCAAATGCCCAACAAACAAGAAATACTACATGCTCTGTGCAGTCCATTATACCTTGTGAAACTATCCCTGCTGCAGACCTGGTCTTGTCAGTGCTCCACAGCCCTGTGGCTACCTTGGAACACCCTCTGAAAGCACAGACACCTTGAGACTTCATTAGACAGGTTTAATGCTTACTATAAGATTCTTTGGTTTTATGTCAAACCTTCATTAGGGCCTGTCATAGAAAGGTTATGTGTTAATAAAAAAAAAAAAAAACCAAAACCAAACAGAAACAAGGACAAATCTTTCCTGCTACGGAGTCTACTAATGAGATCTGAGCAGATAAATAAGAGACAAAGTAAAGCAAAGAACTCAGATATATTTCCACTACACTGCAGCCAGGAACAGTTTGGAACAGGGGTGGAAATACTTCCACTGACCTTCCTCTGGTTGTGCCAAAGAAGCAATGCAGGTTCAGTCATGACCCCTTGGGCACCTCCAGGACCTTGGGGACTTCAGCAGTCCTTGGAGACTTCAGCAGCTATTTCACATTGCAATTCAGCCTGTTTGTTCCCTGTTAACAAGTTCCTGAACAAAAACTTGTGTAGATATGTCTGCACACACTGTCACCACCCCTCTGAGTGCAGGATCTTCAGACAACTATGACCAACCAGGTGTCCAAGTCCCAAAAGGGTGTCCCACAGTCTCACATTTAGCACTCAAGCTGTCCATCCTTTCTCCACTCTGAGACCACTGTATTCAGATGGATTAGTTTGGAAAGATATATTTTAGTCTAATTGTTTGCAAACTAAGAAGGAAGCTCCCTGCTGTTCAGATCATAATTTTCATTCTTCTTGACGCTCTTCACTGCCTGCACAGGGGCATTGTCTCTGGGTCAGCTCTCACTGGCCAGTCAGTAACCAAATAATTTGTACAGAGGGCAGAGTTGCAGATAATCTCCTGAGCATTTATTAATTCTGTATTTCCACTTCTAAATAGGCCAAGAAGCATTTCCTTCTCCTCCTCATTTTCCACCTAAATGCTTCAGCTGCTGGAATGAGAGGTCAAACTAGAAGCATTTGTACCCAGCTGTGGACAGCTCTCTCTTGCCCACATGCTGATCTTCCCTGTCATCCCAGGAGATGAACATTGTGTGGCATCCTTGGCCATTAGCAAAACCTTGCCAAGGAGATTTCCCATGGAGAATCGACAAATTCAGCTGTCACTTTCTCACAGCATCTGCAGCAAGAGCTCTGGTTAAAAAGAGATATTTTTAGCTTGGAGGTACTTGGCCAACTGGCATGGGGCTGTCCCTGTTGCCTGAGGATATAAAAAGGAAAGTAGAGGTCCAGAGTTCCCAGTACCATCTGTATTTTGGAAACTGTTTGCAGCTGATGTCCTCTGCAAGGAAAGAGTGTTCTTTTCCTTGTGAGCCAATGTCATGTCAGTCAAAACTACCCCTTTTGAAAATTTATGCACTGTGTGCAGTGAATGTGTTCTGAGCCTTTCTAAGGGGTAAAATATGTATCAAATAACATCCCACAGTACCCCAGGGACATGGAAGAAAATGGAGCTGCCCTGGAATGCATTCTGTGAGGTGTGCCTAGCATGCATAGCCATAGTATAGAACCAGTCCTTGGATTCTTCCTTGCTTTTTGCTGCTTATTATTATCATGAAGGAGAAATGCTCTAAGTGGTTCAGGGAGTCAGAGACAGCTTCTGCAGCCATCATCAGCTCCAAATCAATAATGGATACCATCCAGAGATGCTTCAGGATGAGAGGCATTTCACTTTCAGAAAACCGATTCTTGAAGTGAAGCAGCTGGCATTGTTAAAAAGACAGTGAAACAGCAGAGTGGGGTAAAAAGTATTAAGAAAAGAATGTTCATCAAAAAAGTTATTAGTCACTTCATTAAGAGGAGAAAAAAAAAAAGACTAGCTTCTTAACTGATTAGGGCCTGCACATAAAATTTCTGGCCATAAAGATCTCCCCTGCCCCATATCCAGTTTAACAAGTGAGTTGCCAAAGATGGGCCCAGTGCTCACTCTCGCACACTCAGGTACACACACAGAATGCTGACCACGTCTGAGAAAGAAGATTTTTCTGCCTTTTGCTGAGTTAATTTGAAACCACAGCATCCTTGACTGTGGGTGCAGACAGGGTGGCATAGGGAAGGAAGGTGAAGAGCCAGGGCAGACTGAGCCAGTTTAAGATATTCTTCTCTCAGACAGGTCCTTGACTTCTTTTACCTGTCCTGTCCTGAGCTGTGTCACCAGTATCTTCTCTAAAAACTCAATAATAGGTGCTTAAGCTATAGTGCAGCTGTAAGGAACACATGCAGACTTGAGATAAAGTGTGGGTTTCATTCACTTACATGCCAGTTAATTACTAGGCAAAGACTATGTTTATGTATAACAAGCTGCACCTCACTGATCACTCTTTATATTTATGTGTCCTGATGGTGTGGAAGTTTTTTACTGTATATCTAAGAATTAAGGCTTTATCTCCATGAAAACATCAGCTCATCCAGTGAGGGATGAGCCACAAGGGCTGATCCAATGGCTTTGCATCTGCCTGACTCAGAGAGGAGATGCAGGGACAACCCCTGGTTGGGATACAGGTCCTGGTCTGCCCTGATCTCCTCAGGCTATCATGGTATGACCAGACTTTCTGTCAAATGGGATAATATTGTCTCCTTTGAATAGGAAAAAGCTTTACCACAGTTAGCAATGCTGGGTCACCTGCTCTTGCTCTTGGGAGCCTAAGGAAAAATTACTGTATACAAACAGCTCCAATAACTACTTTTGTAGATTCAGTAAACAGAGTGGTTAAAAATTATACCCTCGGTGAGTATCCAACAGTGTACCCTTTTATGATTGGAAATGAGTTCTGGATTGTCTGAGTAAAAACAGCTTTTAACTAACAGGATGGAGTCTAATGAGAGATCAATGGCTATTGTGGGAGAATTATCCCCCTCCCCAGGAAGCCAAAGGAGACATTTGCCACTGTGGGGAGTGCTGAGATTTGGGAAATAGGCAGGGGGAAAGAAGCAGGCTTGATTTTTGGTTATCAGCATCACACTGCAGCCCAACAGGAAACTGACTCCAAGACCAAACCTATTTCAGATCCTAATTTCAGCATTCAGCCATCCTGCAGGATCTTTAATTAAATGTACAGTGCATATTAACACAAAAGCTAATAAAAACAATGAAACCCAAATAACAACCATTCCTGAGGGAGTCTGCAGGAGCCTCCCTTGTCAGGCTTGAGGCAGAGCTGTCATGTCCGTGGGTGATGTGCCCTGAATATGCAGATCCCTGCATGTGGCAGAACAGCTGTAAAAGGATGAGTGAAGAGGAGAAGTCCGAAGTTGAGGAGTTTGTGACCGCACTGCAGTACTGCAAGCTCCAGGGATATAAAGCTAGCTATTTACAAAAAAAAAGATCCTCTCTCCTAACTACATTCATCAAAGAAAAACAGGTGGAATGTGGAAGGCTCCAACCTGGTCTATCTAAATGAAAGAACCAAAGCTTTGCAAATAGAAAATGTCTAGGTGCACCACATCTTGTATCAACACTGGGGAAGGATTCTGTAGAGAATCACCAGAGCTTCCAGCTGGGTAGGCAGCTGTAAATTACAGTCAAAGGCCAAATTTTCTATTGACCTAACTGGCCCTTGGGTGAGATCACCTATTGCATCAATGAGTTATTGTGGTTAATTCTTCTGGTTATGAAGTTGTTTCACCTTGTTAGGCATCTACAAAGAAATAAGGAATATAACCTTTGTCACACTGAGTTGCCAGTGAGTGAATAGGAAATACATGGGGAATAAATCTGCAATGAACTGTTTATAGGAGGAGAAAAGCACTGAATGTGCTCATGTGTGCAGAGGGTGATTGATAGGGAAACATGCACCTTTCTTCAACCCTTTTCTTGGATAACATACTTCCAACAAGCAATCACTATAACTTCTGTACTTAGCTGGGAAAATTCCTGAACATGGTGATTTGTTCAGAACACAATGCAGGAATATAAAAGCAGAAGATTAAAATTCTTGTAGAGCTTTAGGCTTGCCTTCCTCTAGGCTTGGCCTCTCTTCACCATCCTGGTTTACAGGCCCACCAGGGACAGCTAGGTTAATTGTTTTAAAAATCAGTTTTGGTGGGCTCAAGAAGATTAATTGTACTTTAAGCAGAGAGTCATGTTTTGCCAATGAAATGGGAACAGGAAGATGGATTCAGTGGCTTTTTAAAGTTTTCCCAGCTCTGTTGTCAAAAATTTGTTTGACCTTCCATCTGAGGTAGCAGCAGTGGGGCTGCATGGCTACAAAGAGGGGCAGCAGCTTGTGCTCTTCTTGCAGGGTCGTTTTTTTGTTCTGATTATCCATCTAAGTGCTTCCATGCTTTTCAGAAGAATAGCATCCCAGCCATTTCTACCCAGATGAGTGACAAGGGAATGCATCACTATTACCTGCATTACCTGCTCATGTTCCTTGAGTAGTTCTGCTCTATGAAGTGTTGGTAATGCTGTACTCACCTCCTTAATGCATTTGTTTCCAACTCCCTGCATTAACTGTATATTCAGTTATGGAAGAAAATCTCATTCTGAAACTGGAAACCTCCCCATGCACAGCTTCTCTGCTGCTGACCTTCTTCAAAGTCATGAAGACAGTCTGTGTCCTTTAGGGATTTCTCCTCATCTGGAATTAATAGCTTTCTTCCCAGAATAATCAAATCTCTTGCTGCTCATCAAGTATTTCCTAAAAAAGTTGATCCACCCAGGTTTGGAGACTTGTCCTAGGTTTGGAGCACCCACTGTGAAAGTCCTTTTGTCACAGCTGGCACCACTTTCAGCAGGAGATCACTGCTGGAGACAGCAAGGACTTCCTGAGATCACTTTTAACCTCTAGTTTTCTCAAATTCCGTGATGCTGTGCTTTATCTGGGAAAATCCAAATGGTGCATGTCACATATGGGAAGGAATCTAGCAGCTGCCAGCTAAACTCCATGTACTGGTTCCCTGCAGATCCCATTAGCTTCTTACCAGCTCTCAGTGGTGGGTTAACTCAGATTTGCCAGGATGGCAAACAGCTCTAATCTGGGAATGAGCCTGACTGAGTGAAAAAGCCTGATGGAGGAACAGAACTAATAATTCCATCTGGACCCCAGAGCTGTATCACTTCCCTGATCTGAGCTGTGGTATTGCCCAGTGCAGGCTGTGTGACTCCCAACAAACCCAAGGAATCTCTCTCAGATGGAGCTGCACTGTGAATTCCATCACACAACTGATGACTGGAGCTGAATCACCTCATGACTGGCCAAGGTCATCTTGGCTGGGTCAAGGCAACTCCCCAAGATTGCAGCAGGGAATCAGGAACTGGGAGCTGACACAGCCCCTGTCAGGGTCCCACTGTCCCCAGGGCTCTCCCAGAAACCAGGAAGCATGTTCAAGGGCAAGCAGGGGCTAGGATTGCCCATAGTTTCAGTGACGAGTAGAAGCTTCTTGCACTTCTTTTCCTAACTCTGTACATTCACACACATTATTTATAGCCCCATTTCTTTCCTTGGGCTATCCACAAAACAGAAATGCCATATTCTCATATTGTCAGGAGGGAACTCAGTACCCTATTTTGGATTAAAGCATGTATTAGCATCTAAGTCTGAAATCTTTGGCACTTAATTTGTCATGAATGAGTTTCCTACACCCTGAAAAACTCTAATTCAGTTCTTCAGGAAGATTCTGCCTTGTGAGTTTTCCCCACAATGGACTATAGTCACTTTATGCCCTTATTACATCTCTGCAAGAACTGCAAACAATTGTTTTCCAATGAATTCCTGGGGTGTCTTCCATAAAAATCATGATGGAGGCAATATTTTTCATGACAAACTATATATGTTCTTCACCTGGATTTTTTTAGTTGGTTTGGGGTTTCTTGTTTTTTGGGTTTTTTTACTAAGATTTAGGCCAGAATCTGCAAAGCAACACAAAAGATCAAAATTTTTCATTTCTAACAAAATGGAGAAAGACGAATGCAATGAAATCATAATTTAATCTCCTGTAAACAACTTTGTGGATAAATGCAATGAGATGTGTCCTGCATATGAATACTGCCAGGCAGCCCTTTATAGATCTTAAGCTTGTATTGATCTGTGCATCCATAAAAGCTCTTATTCGTCAGGCATAAGAGAACAGACTCAGTATGCATGACCACACATGCCAATGTCAATGGAGCTATAAAGCTGCACCCTCAGAAAAATAAATTGTAAGTCAGATTTTAGTTCAAAAGAATGGAAATCTGTGACATTAAGAATTAAAAATCAAAGTCTCCTGACCCAGATTAACTTTCTTTGCTCAATCACCCATACATAACATGCTCTAAATCAGCTCCTGGAGATGTCCTTTTGCATGTTTTTCATGATTAATTGAATTAGCAATTGATTTGTATAATATGACTCACTTAGAAATAAAGACACACCAAACTGACAGCATGCACACCATTCAGGTAGCAACAAATCACAGGTCCTACAGTGACTCTCACCCCAGGCCTCCGGGGCAATGCAGATTTGTCTCCTCTCCTGAGCACAGACTCTGAGTGCCTGTGCAGGCTCTGTGTGTGTGCAAACCAAACAAACATGCACACACATGCCCTGCAAATGCACAAAGATCTTCAGTCATTGCAGGGGTGATTCTTTCTGTGGCTGATTTATAGATGCTCTGCTGAGCCCCGGCTTGGGGCTTGTAGAGCTTGGAAAAAGGGTGCAGGGCTTAGAGAAAATAACTAAAGATGGGTTCCTTCGAAATCATGCAGGAATAGGGGAAAGCATCTAAATTATTGGAGTTGGGAGTGGGTGTTTAGTCATCCCTGGCCTAGGATTAGAGTAGAACTTTACGTTTGGGTCATGTTTTGGTCTTTACTAGCAAGATTTAGGATTAAGGCCCATAGGTTTATCTGGACAGAGCAGAAAAGGCGGACTTGTTGGGATCATGCAGGGGTATGTGGGGTTTTTCAGAGCCAAACTGTGTGAGTGCTGGGACATGCAGGGGGGGGGTAAAGCAGAGTGAAGGTGACAGGACACCCCACAGACCCGTGTTTGTAGTTAGTGATTAGGAGTGCAGAGAACAGTGACCAGAACAAGGTCAGGGCAGCTGCACACACCTTACTCTTCAGACCGTGGGTTTGGCATGTGGGGTCTCCAGAAGGGGACAAAGCTGAAGATTAGATGTTTCACCGAGCTGAGGTCAACGTATGGCTGAGTGAAATCTTGGGATTAGCTTTTTACACAAGGGACAGAGCCTTGCTGGCTGCACCACAGCCCAGCACGTGACAGGCAGCTTACAGCTGGGTGCATGAAGGGTGTCCAGTAGCATGTGCCAGCCTGTATTTTCCTGTTTCCAGCAGACACCAGCAGTCTCCCAGCCCCTTTCTCAGGATGATTCTGGTTTTACCAGCAATGGGAATCCTTCCATGGTGCTAAAAGCTATTGCAAGAGCCCTGGGCTGCCAGGGAAGGAGGATGGCCAACAGCAGTGGGATGACCTTTCCTTGGCCCAATTATTTTGATATTTAAAATGTGGATCCAGAAATAAGAGTTCATCATTTCTTTTGCCCGAGATCATTATGCAGTGACAAATGGGCAATACTGTGAATTATTATAAACTGGCACCAGGTTTTTTTTCCCCTTTTCTTTTCCCTTTTCTTTTGCTTTCCCAAGAAGCATCCCCATCCGTGTATTGAAGCAGCAGCTTTTCATGAGAAAATAACATTTTTATGCCTGTCAAAATTTCCTTTCATTTATGCCAAGAAGTCACGACTGATGCCATGTCTCCTTTTCTCCTGGGTGTGAATCTCTTTCCCAGCACCAGTTAAGTGGAGGGAAGAGTGAACTTTATCTTTCCTGTCAGCTTGGCTAGACATTACTGGGAACTGGAACAGGCAAGATCCCATTTTCTTCCCTGTCGTTTTAACCCTGAAAATCCTGATGCTTGAATGGGTATTGTTTAATCCCAGGCTAAGCAATGGCCATTTCCAGGGGACTCGAGGTAGTTTCCCCTTCCACATTTAGGAAAAGCAGTTCTGACTTGTTAAAAATAACATCCCCATGTGTAAGAAGAATGGGGTTTATTCCTATATGCCACTGAAATATTTTCAAGTCCACTGTAAAAATACCTCTTCCCCCAGTTTCTTGGGAAAATTCTTTGGATTGCAATTTTTAGGAGGCAGGCAGAGCTTTACTGATGTAAAGACCCTGGGATTTGGCTCGTCAGTCATCAATCTGCATAAACACGCAACAGCTATGTGGTCATTACCATAGTAATTCCCCCCCTTTATAATTTCTCTGCTATACAGGCTGGGGGAAAGAGAATCATTTTGTTCTCTGCAGCTACATCATGACATTAAAGCAGTGTCCCTGCTGGCCTTGGGTCCTGCTTGAATAGAGCTGCTCAAGAAAGTTGTGTAGTGCTTTGTTTTGCTTGAAAATGCTGATATGCAGAAATGAAAACTGGCTTTGTGGGAAATGGTCAGTTTTGATGAATTTTTCAGCTTTTTTATTCTCCCCTCCCTTTTTTTCCCCCCTTTACAGAAGGAGGTTTTGAAACAGTGAATTACCAGCAGCATATTAAAACAAAAAATATGCTGGTTGCTTTTTCTGTCTAGAAAATTAATTACTCTAGTGAGACTAAAGTTATTTTAAAACTAGGGATGCTTCAAGTCAAAGGGAAATATTTCTGAGATGTGTACTGACTTTTTCAGGTTTTCATTTCTCATATATGTTTTGCTTTGATGTTTTTACCCTCTTTAAGTCTGGATTATTTTTTAATCTAAAAAAAAAAAATAAAAAATATTTGCTGGGTGGGGAAATTTCCTCCTGCTCAGCAAGACCCTACAGTGGATGTTTCAGTGTACATGAAAAATGTTACAAAGAGAGTCAGTGTTCTCACCTGTTCCTGGGGGACCTAGTACTAGTTTCTTATTGTTTTCATCTCTTTGGAAGACAAGTCATCTAGACTAAAAAACACATTTTGTTCTTTATGTTCAGGGAAAGAGGAAAAAAAAAAACAAAAACCAAAACCCACAAACTCAGGTTTGATTCATCTCTCAGCATTATTTTTATTTTTGGTCTATTGAACAAGGAGTGGAGTTTAAATCAAGTGCTGTGATCTGATGCCAGCTACTGTTATGGGGCTGTAGAGGCTGTGTTAGAGTTCAGCAGTCACTGGAAAGACACTAACTCTGCTGTTATTATTTTTGCAGGTATGGTCTGGGCAGGAAGAAAAACATAGATTTAGAATCCATCTCCTTGGAAGAAGTAGTAAAATAACATCAGTGTACCTTCAAGCTGAAGACTAACAGAATATCAATAACTGACATTGTACTAGCTCTGAGCAAAATTCATCTCCCATGGACCAGGTGTGACTGAATCCATACCAGCACCATTTTGGTCTGAATAGACCTCAGTTGGGGGACAATAAATTTGAATTTCCCCAAACAGAACCAAGACACAAGTGATAAAAAATCCCAGCAGCAAACACCAGGATTTTGGTTGTAGTTCAAGGCTGTTTGGAATATCTCTGCACTCTCAACCTGAGAAATCCTGCAATATTTTTCTAGCAATACTTTTTTTTTGTGGTCTCCCTGCATGCACGTGCACACTCTCAGCTGGAGAGCAATCCCTATGGGAGAGTCCAGGCCGGCAAAACTTCCCCACAAAAATACCCCAGCTCACATCTTTGCCACAGGCTACACAAACAGCAGGTGAAAACATCGCTGTGCTGCAAAGATCTTCCTGCCAGCTGGCAGACACTTTACAGAGGGATTAACTCTTCAGGGCTCAGCAAGAATTTTGTTTTTCTTCAGGTGTTTAACATTTTCAGGGGCAGTCTGAGGTAAAGGCTAAAGAAAAGAGCATTGGCTGGGAGCTTTTAGAAGGCACGATGTACCTAAGAGTTTGAAGAGTGTTTTTAGAGTTAGGCTACAGAAAACACTGTAAAATTCTCTGGATATAGGCAGCCAGCATAATTGCTTTTGTAAGTCATTCCAGTATGGCTTTACTGGAGCAACTGGTTCCAGCTCTTGCAGCCTTATGCAGGAACTGATTTTTGGCCATGATCAGAAGCAGGCCACCAGGAAGTCTTTGCACAAGCACTCTCCTGTGTTACAGAAATTCCCTGTCCCTATCCTGACCTGGCCCAATTTTTCAGTTTAGCAGAGGTACCAGGATCACAACAAAATGCAGCTGGCAATAGCCCAGGTCTGGAAACAGGGTCTGCTCTTCTCACCTGAACAAAGAAGCAAAGAGGGGTGTGATCAGGGAAGGTGCTGAGAAACTCTTACACCATGCCAATAAATGTGCCTCAACAGTTTAGATCTTCTGGATAGTCCACAGTTTCTGGGATTTTCTTTGTTTTTAAACTAACCTTTGGTGATAACAGTGAAAACACAGTAATTATGTGGGATCCGTCATTCTTAGTTTTGCTGGCAACTCGCCTTGCCGTAATGTGCCCACTCTGCCTCACAAGCCAACTTCACAGAAATCCCTGGAAGAAGTCAGTGCCAAATAATGCCTGTCAAATGTTGCCACCCTATGCAATTTAGGCTCAGGTTTGGAAACTGGTTTTCCTCTGTTTGATAGTAGGTTTTCATCTGTTGAAACCTTAGAGTCAGCACCAACAGCAAGAATCTCAAAAATTATAATGGGACTTGGAGAAGTCAAGAGCAAAGGTTATATTTAATTTGGCTGCTTAGCATAAAGCCGAGCATTTTGCAAATTCTATAAAGGTATCTTTTCTTTTTTTTTATCCTTTTTTTTTTTTTTTTTTCTGGAAGAGGTTGTGTCCCAGCCATCAGGAGAGAAGAGATTAATGCACATTCAACACAAGCATCATGGGGTATGTGTCAGAGCAGGGCAGTCCTGTGGTGGTGGGACTCAGGGCTAATTAAAGCCCAACAATGTGTCCCCAATTCATACCGACACTAGAAACAGTGGCTGATAGGGAAATTCAGGCACAGCAGCTGCTCTTTTCACAGCAGTACAATAACTATCTCTTTAATGAGAAGGGGTGTGGGGGAGGGATGCAGCCCAAATAACAGCACCTGCCTGCTTATGCCACACCGAAAATCACAACTGCTAATCCTCCTTGCCTGTCATGTTAATTGTTGTGAAGCTTCTTTTGATATCAAACTATTTGTCCTTTGACTGAAATAAATCAGGCCTTAAGCACCACATTTATCTCACTATGATACAGGAGCAGAGGTGAGCACTGTGGGGAGATTTATACAATGGGAGCAACGTACAGCACGCCGGGGTGATATTTATGGGCTCGGGATCTTTTCCTCAGGAAAAGCAGTCTGTTGACATTGTTCACTACAAAGGAGAAGTTCAGATGCTGTATATTAGACTACAGCCCTAACACACCATTTGACATGAGCGGGAGGTAAACAAAGCGAGGGTGGGGGGGAGAAACGCCTGGCTGGATTTCACATGCCATGGTGTTTTCAGCTAGTTCAGCAGGTTATTTAAGATTTGTACACAACTATGGGGCCCAGTAGCTTCATTCAGACTGTTTGTGCATTTGATGTTGGGGAGGTATTTAATGGCATTTGCTGGTGCAGGTTCACATTACGGAAAATGCCCTTCTGCAGACCCCGTGGAGTGCACAGGCACAGCTCTTCTGGCACAGAGAGAAAGGTAAAGTAACAAGGGCTGAAGTTACTGTCTCCTTGTCCTTCCCACTTGCTAGCCACTGTGGCAAACCCTCAGTGAAAGATACTGGGAGAAGATGCTCAGAGAAAGGTGCATGGAAAAGTCTTCCAGACTTCTAGTGCAGGGAATCTCGAAGGTGGGAACTGGAAAAATGCATCTTTAACATGTCTTACAGGCATTCTTCGTCACACAGAGCATCACCTTTTCCTAAGGATGACTAAAAACTCTTTTGGGGATCCCAGATGAAGGGCTGAACTCACAGAGGAGTTTGAGTACTTTCGTTTTTATTTGTTCTACCAGGGCTCCAATTCCCTCAACAGAGGTCCTGTGCTAATTGCTCCTGAGAGTTTGCAAAGATGTCTCTGAAAGGAGAATCTGGACCCACATGGGCAATTGAGAGGGTTATTTGCTGCAATTCTCTTTGCCTGCAGGGAATGCAGGCACAGCAGGCACAAGCCTGCCTGAGCTTCACTAAGCACCAGTAAATGCTATTGAAAATTTTCCTATATTCTTTGGTGGGGGAAAGAAAAAGCAGATAGCCTACAGTGACAGCATCATCCACAATCCAAGAAAATCACGTTAATCTTTCACACCTCCTAAGAAACACCTGTCCTCTATTTTTACTGCTCATGTTACTAATGGAAACCAAGCAGTTTAACTTTGTTTGTGAAAAAGTGCTGCTCTGCAGAGGTGTTGCCAGGAAAAAAAAAAATTGGTGAGAGAGAAACAGAAAAAACAGCGACTCCCTTTCAAATCAAATCTTGGTGTTACTTGGAGAAAGAACTTGGGGCCTTCTGATGGGGCAAGCTCAAGAGCAGTACAGAAACATTTTACATAGTTTCATCCGTTGGAGGTGAAAGAGAATTTTTACTAACTAAATAAGACTCCCTGGTCTCTTCAGTGTGGAGGTCTCCCTTTTTCCAGAGAATTACTTATGGGTTTCAGCAGGCTCCTCCATGGCTCCCCAGGTATGGGCAGCAGAGGGGGCCCTCCTGCCTCCCAGAAAGAGGGCTCTGAGCTCCCACTCCTGTGCTGCTTTGTAGAGCAATGCAAAATGAAGAGCAAGAACTGTGTCTTCTCATGGACCTTAAGCAGGTTCCCAAGCCCACAAATCCCTTTACCCTCTATGGCAGTGCAAATACTGCCTTAAAAAAAATCAAGCCAAGTGGTCTGGACAGCATCAGATCTCCCTGGTCCACGTACCATGTCTCTTTGTCCCAAGATCTTCCGCATCCCCCTCTCCAGGAAGGAACCCACTTCATGGTGAAGCCAGAAAACGTTACCCATTTGTCTCAATTTACAAGGTGCAAGTAAAACTGTTTGTCAGGGAAGCCAGTCTTCAGGGTATTCACTGAAATAGACTTTACTATGTGCAGGCAGTTCCCGAGCAAGGCAGTAAACAAGGCATATGTCTAGGGATGATTTTACTCTGTTTAAAGCCAAGGACTTCTTTCTGTTCTTTGAGGATGGTTGTTTGAGATGGTTGTGCTCTTGGCTCTGTCTCTTCTCCTGAGCCTGGGCTGCATCAGTGTTCCCCCAGCCTGGTTCCTGACAAGAGCAACATGATTGTGGGCAAAGTCTGTGCCTTACTTGTTATGTCTGCCTGCCAGTTCCCTCTTCCTAATAAATCCTGAAACCCAGGATTTTAATCAGAGCTCCCAGAGCAGCAGAGGTCCCAGTGATTTTACACTCCATTTCTCCTGAAAATAAGCAGCCACTGCAGGAGAGGAGAACCTGTTAGCACCATCACCAAAGGGGAGTATGAACCATGAGCTTAATTAGACACGGGGGAGTTTGTACCAGCAAACATGTCCCAACAGCTGGAAAACCTTGTCTCGTGGCTTGTAGCCTTATTAGACAGCAGAGAGTCCATGCAGGAGGCAGACATGCAGAAATGAGCAGGATGCTGTTGTGTTCTGCTCATGCAACTGCTGGTTCTACAGCCCAGCCCAGCCCAGCTGCCTTCAGCACTGCATAAAATTAAGGTCCTGGGTTAAAAGCAAGTTAAATATATTTTTAAATGGTGTTGATCATTGTAATATGCTGTAAAAACTTGTGCCCATCCTTTACTGAGGGCATTTGTTATTCCATGTGTGTTGCACAAGGTGACGTGCACCATTCCTGATTGCAGGAGTAAACAGAGCTAACACACAGGTCCCACACCTGACTCCAGCTGTCCTTGGAACACCCTTTGCTGCAGGCAGGGAAAATAGCTCTGGAGAGACACCACTCCCTGATGGCTGTAAGCATCTGGGCTTCACCTCCAACCAATGCAGCTTGTTTTGGTTTAGGGCAAATTTGGGAAGAAACTTCTGAATGGGTTTTCTCTAGAGAGCAAATTCAAACTTCTTTTTTAACATGTGCTAAATGTTGCTCTCAATTTTTGAAAGATCTCACACAGTGTTTTCAAAGTGGTTTTAAACAGTTTGTTGTACTTCTCTATTTTGCTTGCAGCTGGTGTATGGTAGAGGGTATGGTATGGTACACTCATTCAATGCCATGTTTCCAGGTGCTGATTTATAGGTGGCATTTTTATCCTGATGACCTCCCCACCGAGCTAGAAATAACTCTCTCTTGTATTGCCAATCTGTCTTTGATATCTGTATTTTTGCAGCTTGACCTCTATCTATCTATCTTTCTTCTCCTTCTCCTTCTCCTTCTCCTTCTCCTTCTCCTTCTCCTTCTAAAATGGTGGTTTTTATTACCCACATCTTATGGGATAGTCTGGGTGAAAGATTGTAGATGAGAAGACTTTGATGAGGATGACTTGCAGGCAGTGGGATTTTTTTTTTAAGGTAGGTACAGTTTGCAGGCAGCTGGCATGATCTCAGATTTCATTTGGAAACTATCTGCTCCAATTTGCTCTACACAGAAAAGAGATTAGGATTCTATTTTTGTTTGATTCTGGTCAGACCTTTCCCTTCCAGCACACACACATCCAGACAAAGATGCACACACGTACACACCTGCCCACAAGAGTTAGCCTCTCATTTCAAACATATTTAAGGGTCAGGTTCTGCTAAAGAGTCAACACGCATTCATGATTTGGTGGATAAATAGAAGATTGATTGGCTGGAAAAGACTTTCACTGATGGGGAAATGGCTGCAGGTGCCCTGCTGCAGGGAAAGCACACCTGAAAACACAGCTGATGAACAGTTACAGCAAATCTTGCCGCCGGTGAAGTCCTAATTCTGTTTTCTGCTGAGTTACTCATGCACTGGAAAGTAACTGCAGCCATGTTCCTTTGCAGGATTTATGTTTTTAAATTGTACATGGTACCTCACTGTGCTATTGATCATAGTAGATACAGGTCTAAAAGTTACCTGTGTCCCAGAGATCTCCTCATCCACACAGATTGGATTGTAGCTGGGCAAGGAAAAACAGAGAAAAATACTTACATCCAGCTGTTGGTGGCAATTCAGGAAAACCACAACCAATGTGGTGTGGCTGTGCTGGAACTCTGAGTGTGTTCACAGTGGTCTTGGCCAGAAGGGACCTCTCAAGGTGTCTAGTTCAACCTCCTACCTGGAACAGGACAGTGGCCAGCACTGGATCAAGTTAGCCATGGCTTCTTCTAGCAGGGATGGGAAAATCTCCAGGGACAGAGGCTGGAGCAGGCTGCTCCAGGGCTGCAGAATCTTCATTGCAAAGCATATTCTCCCTCTGTCCACCCTGAACTTCCCAAACCACAGCCAAGGCCATTGCCCTACGTTTGAGAATGGCTTGGTTCCTTTGTTGCTGTAACCATGTTTCCCATAGGCTGCTATCAGCTTAGTCCTTAGCATCTTCTTGGTCAGGAAAACTAAGTCCAGCTGCCTTGTATCTCCTCATGGGGTCTAAGGTCCATCTCCACAGAACCCTCTCAAGCTTCTCTACACCACCTTGAACCAGGACACCTGAACTGGGCCTGATATTCCATATGAATTCCATAGGAGAGGAGGGAGAAAGGGGCACCTGGTGGCCCAATTTCAGCTAACATAGCCTGGTACATGGTTTGCCTTATCTGAGATGGCAGCATGGGGCTAGCTGGAGTCTGATGTGGCAACCTCAGTCATCTTTGGCAGAGCTGCTGGCCAGGGGGACATGCCACAGTCTGTACCCATGACTGGGGTTATTGCAGCCCTTGTGCAGAGCATGCACATCTCCTCACTCCTGGCCTCTCCTCCTTTTATAGCTATAGATATAAATATGTATATATGTATACAGGAGAACTATATGAGGAATACAAAGCCAGCTGGGATCTAGGAAGTAAAACCCACAAGTCAGAAAGCTGCTGTTGCAACAGCTATTATGCAACTGAAATTATCCTCATGAGTGAGAGGACACACTAATTAAACGATCCAGAACTACGACAAAAGAGCTGAGCTGTAAAAGTGTTTCCAATACAGAGAGACTTGAAACTTCCCAACACCTGTAATTAGGTTTGTGTCAACATCCTTTCCCTTAACTTCACTTTGCACAAGAGCAGACCTGGCCCCTTTCTCAGTCAAGCTGTAACCCTCGGCAGTCCACAAGCCCTCAGCATCCCCAGGGCAGCTCAGCTGGTTTCTTACCCTGAACCACACCTGGGCTACTTCCAGCAGCTGTAGCAAAGAAGAGCAGTGAAAGGCTGCTGGTAGTGTCAGGTGGCTGCAGATCAAACAGGAGATGAAGAAAAGCTCCTCCTGCCTCTCAACTCCTCTAGGCCTGGGTACAATGCTTTCTGGACAGAGCCAGGTAAGCAGGTGATTTAGGGAAGTAAAATACCTGTAAATCTGGGGACCTGAATTCACTAAGTAATTCTGAACTCCCCTTCCTAACAGCCTAATGCCAAAACTGGGCACATCCCACCTGTGTACACCTGATGTATAGCCAGGGCCAGCACTGTAGGACAGTGCAGGTGGAAGAACAAAGCCCTTGATCCCTTTCTCTCACTGTAAATGTTTAGATAATAAAGGCTATTGCTTTCTGTGTTAATCATCTGCAACCAAGATTGTGCTCTCTTCAAGCTGTGCCTCCCTTTTAAGCAGTGGGCAGGCCAAACATCTGCTCCAAGCACTGAATTGCATCATAATGACTTTTTTGAGCTATGTTGCAAACTTTATGTCTCCAGTCTCCTCTTTGTCTCAGTGCTGCTGCTCACCAGTGCTTCCACCAAGGGGTAGGTAGTGTTTCATGTTGTTTCTCTGGCTCAGGATTATATTAATAATTGCTGAACAGAGTAAGTACCTATATGAGGAAACAGCACTTGGCTCTAATAGGAACCAAGTGTCAGTGTGAGAGTGCTGAAGCAGGGGGAAAGGGGCAAGAAACACAAAGCAAGCACAGATCTCTCCTTCCCCTTACAATATTGGTAGGGTTTCAAGATTTTTCCGGTTCATATTCTCCTAAAGTATAGCACCCAACAGCTTTTCAAAAGCAAAAAGACACAATCTGCTCCAACAACACCATTTCTAGAAGCACAGGGGGAGGTAATTTCCTTGTGACAGAGCTGTCAACAAAGCAGCTGTTTGTAACATCATAGCTTGGCAAGCCTCCTCATATTTAAGTGCTTTCCCTTTTGGCTTTGCTCTGTACTTCCCAGGTTCAGAGTGCTAGAGCAAAAACTTCCCTGGTGCTGGAGTGCTGTTTTTAATGGGGATGAAAGGGGAGATGCTGCAGCAGAACAATTATCAGCCAGAAGGTAATTGCAGAGAGCCATGGTGGCACCACACATGAAAGCTGGGAGAGGCAAATGGGTGATGGTCTGGGGTGATGATCCCCAAAGGAAACCAACAGGACTGTCTGACAATCATGAGATGGGCTGCCCAGTGAGTTGTAAAACATGTAAGAACTTCATATATTCTGATAATGCAAAGTGCTTGTGAGTCGTGGTGTGACTGGCTGGAAATGGGGATGAGAAGTGTTGCACACAGTGTGACTTCTTCTAAAGCTGCTGCATTATGCAGACATGGTCTTGCAAGATGGGGACCAGGTAGAAATTTAGACAATAGATGATGCTATTCTCAACAAGGATTTTTTTTTTTTTTTGCTCTGAGTAATTCCTGAACACCACATTGCATGAGAGAGCAATCTTTGCCTGTTTATCCTGTATTTTATCTCACCAAAATAAAATTTTAGAAGAGCTGGTCCTTCCAAAGAAGGGGCCTGGGTGTAGCTTTAACAAAACTTTTACCCTCCATTCCCTGCATCCCCATGTGTATCCTTCCTCCACAGCCTCTTCACTTTCAGCTGTGGTTTCCAGAAGCAGCACCTTTCCTGCCAACCCAGCACACAGCTGCCACAGCCAGCAGGCCTCTGGTGCAGCAGGGTGACCCAAAGCAGAACACAGGTGTTGCCCACCTAGTTTGGGATTCACCTCACCTAACCTGGAGCAAGTTACCCTCTCCTCCCCCCCGTAGTTAGTGAAGAGAGACCAGCAGAGGCTGATTCGTCTCGCTCCAGAGCAGATGTCAGAAGGAGATCAGGTGTATCACACCTCGGACGTGCCTGCTTTCCATTCAGTGTGAAAGGAACGTGACAGCTCAGCCCAGTGAGAAACTTGGAGCCAGGTGGCTCAGCCTGACCCAGGGGCTCCCACAGGCCTGCAGGCAGCCCAGATCCCTGATTTCTGCTGTGGAAGAATCAATATCATCCCATCAGTTCACATTAGCGTGTGCCTGCTCCTGTTCCCAGCAGCATCCTGCCCTCAGGTATCAAGGACAAGTCTCACCAGAGCCCAGCACCAACAGGGTGAGGGGAGACCAGGAGAATGGCAGGACCCAGGCTGAGCAATGCAGAGAGACAATCCAGCCCAGCAAAGTGCCTCCACAGGGGCTGCAGTGCCTGGAGCAGTGACATCCCCACTCCCAGCTGAAGGAGTCCTGGGAACCTGGTGGCAGGGCAGTGTCTGGCTGTGTGATGCCAGTGGGATCATCCTGCCATAAGGCTGTCTGGGATTTTTGTCACTGCTGAAATCCTGCCCGCCCAGCAGCCTGTTAATGAGCACCACCAGAGGGACTTCACCTTCCCAAGGAAAGGCTAAACACCGTGGCAAGAAAACAACAGAAAGCATGGTGGAGACCTCGCTTCCAGCTGAATCACGAGCCTCAGGCTGCTGTGTAGATCTGAAGGGTCGGATGGGCAGCAGTGCTGACACTTCCCTGGGAAGCCACCGCTGGCCTGTCACTCCACATATACAGCATTTTCTCACAAGCCAGGGTTTTGCCAGGACACACACACGGATTTCGTCATTGTTTGAGATGAGACTGAGACATCAGGGTCAGGGAAGGCTGTGCTTCATGTGAACTGGTTTGAACCCCTGCTAGATACCCCCGACTTTCAGAACGGGGCATCTTTTCCCTATTATTGCTGCCCCATTTTGAAGTCCTGAGATGTACACTAAAGCTAATGAGATCAGGCTTGTCTAAAGCTCCTGTCACTGCTCCTGTCCTGCAGGAAGCAGTCTCCTGAGTGCAGAGACAGCACTGTCAGCTGGCAACATCTGCTTGGCTCCAGGGCCAGCAGTGTCCTCACCTTCTCAGCATCCAAACCTTGGCCACCAGTCCCTGGAGTAGAGCCTGGAAGTACATTTTCTCTGTAACTCCTGCAAATGGCTCTGGATAACATGATTTTCCACACCGAGCATTACAAATACTGTGTATAAATGAGGTCTGAAGGAGTTTTCTGCTCAGAGGGTCTGCTCCCAAGTGCAGGGGGTGGTAGCAGTGTCCCTTTCCCAGAGACATCACACAGACATTTGCTTAGCCCAGAGATGCTGCTGTGGCTGCAGCATCTTACTCAGACATAGGTGAGCATTGTGATGGGTTGTGCCTGGCTGGATGCCAGGTGTCCATCAAAGCTGCTCTATCACTCCCCTGCTCATCAGGAGAGAGGAAATATAACAAAAGACAAGTAGAAATAAGGGCAGGGAAATCACTCACCAGTTACCATTAGGAGCAAAACAGACCTGACTTGGGGAAAAATTAGTTTAATGCCAGTTAAAAATTAGTTTTTAGTGCCAGTCAAAACAGTGTAGAATAATGAGAAATAAAAACTAAATTTGGAACACCTTTCTCCCCCTCTCCTTCTTAATTCAGGCTTAACTTTACTTCTAAATTCTCTGTCTGCTTCCCCACAGCAGCACAGGGGGAGAGGGAATGGGGGTTGTACCCAGCTCCTCACACACTTTCTCTGATGCTCCTTCCTCCTCAGGGAGAGGACTTCTCACACTCTTCCTAGCACAGAGTGGGGTCTCTCCCAAGGGAGGCAGTTCTCCATGAACTTCTCCAAGGTGAGTTCTTCTCACAGGCTGCAGGTGCTCACAAACTGCTCCAGGGTGGGTTCCTTCCATGGGGTCACGAGCCCTACCAGCAAACCTGCCTCAGCACAGGTTTGCCATGGGGTTGCAGCCTTCTTTGGGCATCCTCCTGCTCCAGGGGCTGTGGGTCCTCTGCATCCCCAAGGATCTCTGCAGGCACAGCTGCCTCACCATGGGCTGCATCATGTGCTGCAGGGGAATCTCTGCTCCAGCACCTCCTCCTCTCCTTCTGCACTGACCTTGGGATCTGCAGAATTTTCTCTTGTTCTGAGTCCTCTCTACAGCTGCAATTTCCAGTTGTTGTTTGGGTTTTCTTTCTCCCTTAAATATATTATCCTGGAGGTGCCACCACAGCCACTGATGGGCTCAGCTTTGTCCTGGGACCATCCTGGAGGCAGCTGGTTTTGGCTCTGTTGGACATGGGGGAAGCTTCCAACAGCTTCTCACATGAGCCACCCCTGTAGCTCCCCTCTACCAAAGCCTTGCCATGCAATCCAAATACAAGCATTCAGCCCAGCAAAAATTGCTGATCTTACTGGTGATTTTAATAACCATAAAAAGAACTCATGGAAATGAAAAGAAGCAAGTAAACAATCTGTTGAAGAACACAAACTTTCAAAAAGTCATTCATGCCATTAGCTCTTCAATTTTTCACTTCCTGTATTTAAGCGCCAATTGAACACATGTAGGAAAAATCAGCCTGCCATGCTTGGTTTCTGGCACTGTTTATAACTGCCAGCTAATTGTACTGAATGATACATCTACTTGATGTATTTCATATTCAAATAAAAAACAGAGCATAAGACGATCATCATGAAAATGTCTTGAATGCATCAGAAGAGAGTGAGAGGGATTAATTTATTAATATTTAATGAGCGATTTGAAAAGGTGAAGTGTCTAAAAATGAAAAGCGCTGTGAGAAGTCTGTTAATGATGAAAAATGTTGGATATATTTTATTTATGCAGTTTGACTACATAACAGCCAAAAAAATGCAAGTCCAAACAAGGATGAAGAGACAAACACTGCAATGGAGAATTTGTCTCACGAGACGTGCACTGGGTCCACTAAAAGAACAGCTTTCCTCTCTGGGAGCAGTGCTCAGTGCCTCAGGGGTAGGTTAAGCCTGGTGGGGTCAATGCTGGCCATGGGGTCAAGTGCCAGGGGTAGTGATAGCTCTGAGCTCTGTGCTGGGACAGACCCTTCCCTTCCCCTGTGTGTGATGTGAGATGCTTACACTTCACCCACGCTCCCAGACCTCGACCTCACCCAGTTCCTGCTCCCTCCCCTGGCTCACTGATTCAACAGGTGGAGACGCTGATGTGAGCATCTACATCCAGGCATTTGTTGCTCGGGTTTGGGTTTGTGTAGGGTGACTTATGCAATGTCTCGGGTCAGGACCTCCACAAAGCTTTTTGGCTGTCAGGCACAGCTTTGAGTTGTTTTGTGTAGTGTAGGCTGAGAAGTCTGTGCTCTGCATGCCTTGACAATAAATACATACATAAAAATAGATTTGCGTGCACCTCATGTACCGCAAACATTTGAACATAAATCAGATTGCCCGCAGGCAATGCACTTAGCAAACGCACACCCATCTGAGGTGTGAGCAAGAAATAACCTTCAAAGCTATCAAAGGCTGCTGTTTGCCTGGGTAGAGAGGCCAAGTGAAGGCAAAACCTTCCCTCTGACTGCCTTGTACGGTCTTTACTTTGATATAATCTCAGCTGCACTTATATCATCCTTTGCACATGCAAATACCTCCCCCACCTTCATCTCTTTCAATTTCCAGCTGGTTTCACTATGGGGAAATATTGACAAAGTCTTGTTGTATTTTATTCCTTTCCTAAACTCTCCTGACAAATTTTTATAAAGAAAAGTACAGACTACACAGAAAAAAAAATCTTGGAAAAAAAAAGATTTCGTATTGAATTAAATGGTTGAAATTAGCACAAACATAGCGTTATCAATGTATTTATTGATTATCTCTTGACTGTAGTGATGGTGTCACATGGCATAAAGGTGAAGTTCCTTAACCTCCCCCAGCTGACCCAGCACCTCTTGCCCTCTGTCCTGACTAGAGCTTCCTCTTTCATCAAAGATACAGTGTTTCCTGCAGGAAAAAAAAACATTGATGATTCTGTGATGGGTTCAAGTTTGATTTTGCTGTGGGTTCGGCCTGACGTGGGACAAGATGCTTTTTCTAAGTACTCTCACTTGTCTTAGCAGGGAGAAGAGAGTCTCTTCTTTTCCCATTTTGATTTATTTGTATTATTAGAGTCAGAAGACTTGTTAAATATGAGGGCAAAGTGCCTGACGTGGGGTCTTTTGGGGTTAATGTTGTTACTGTAAAAGAACATGCTTGCATAAATGTGTAGTCTTACATACACAGACAAGTACTTTAGCGTGGTTTCCTGAAGGAAAAGAAGTCCCCACTAAGCAGCATCACTGGAGAATAGGCTGTGACCTCAGCCCAGCACAGAGGAAAATGGAAAGAAGAACTTCTAGGGGAAGATGATGGACCCAGCTGATCCCAGGAGTACTCCCTGCCCTGGTGACTCACCTGCATCCTTACTTGGATGTCATTTCTGGAACAGGAATTCATGAAGCTGGTGCCCACCCTCACATTCTCAAAATTGCAAGGTGGACTGGAATAATTTGGTCCTTCTCCATCATCCTTAAAACACAACTGTAAGTGACTTTTCTCATACCAGCTCTGATCCTGGGTCATATTTTTGTTCGGTTTGGGCTACAGAAACTTCTTCATCATATACCATTTATTCCACATATCATTAAAAGTCTCTTTCAACAGCTACAGGTTCATTCCCTTTTCTCTATACTTAGATGTGAACTCTCCATTGCTCATATACTCACTAAATGATATCACTTAATAGGTTCTCTTTGCCTCTACCACATTTCCATAACTTGTTCTTTAATCTTCCTTTGATCCTGAATACCAGAGAGATTTATGTGCAATTTATTCCTAAGTTGTTGTACTTGTTTAATCTTTCATTTTCAGTTGGATTCATTTTCAAACAAGAGTGCTTGTTATAGGTTCAGATTACTGTTGACAGTTGGGACCTACCTGCTCTTTCTGAGACAGATTTCCATTGCTGTATTTTATCTTTATCAGTTTCCTCTCAATATGCATTTAACTCAAGGGCTCCAAGAGATTCCATGGAACTCCTTTCTGCCTTCAGATGGAGACTGGGGCTTTCCCTTTCTCTGGCACGTGTTTGATTAGACCTTCTTTCTCTAAAGGCAAAAAACACGACATCCCTTTTTCCAGCTCAGGCAGCTGGTTAATGATCTATAACACCAGCTCCACCCTTTTCCCATTGCTTTGATCAATGAGTGCAGCTCTCTTTTATATAATATTTTTTTGTTTTCTTGCAGAGCAAGTTATCAACAAATTTGTTGTCTTAGGAGCACCTTGTGCTTGCAGGTTTAAGAGGTGATAAGGGGTGTCTGAATCCATCTCTAGCAGAGGTACCCCAGTTCAAGCCTCCAGCTGCCCTCACATTTGAGCAGTTTATTGAAGGATAATAATATTTTATTTTGCTCCCTGGGAAGATCTTCTCCATCTGTCCACCTGATTCTTCAAACGAGAAGAAGGAAGAGCAGGCAGCTGGTCACCCTCCCAATGTGATGCTGGCCAGATAAATCACCAAGGATGCTGCAGAAGGTGATCCATGAGTGAACAGTTTCCCAGAGTTTATTCTGGATCAAAGGAAGGAGGTTGCCTTTGGGAAGAAGCTGTGGTAAATGAAGCAAAGACAGAAATGCCCTCACCAGCTGAGAGATGGATACAGCCCACACTTTTTAAAACTGTATCATTCCCTAAAAAGCCTTAGGTTCACTTTGATATCTGAGAACAGCCCAGACTTTACCATCAAAACCAGGTTTGGTTAAAAAAAAAAAAAAAAAGGAAAAGAAAAAGCAACCAAACCTTCTATCTCACTTGAGAGCAAATAATTTGTGACTATTACATGGCCCAAGACCTTTTGAACAAACACCCTGTTGGTGTATGGCCTTGTGATGGCCACCCTGAAAACCATGCTGAGTCCTGGGAAACTGAGGCACAGCTGTAGGGACAGCTTGGGCACTGAGCTGCAGGAGGCACAGGCAGTGCCATTCCCACACCCTGTAGGGGCACAGCCCTCCAAAGCACCACGCTCAGAGCCAGCAGTGCCAGGTCTCTCCGTGCTGCCTCTGTGACTCAGAGCTGCTATAAATACAGCTCAGCAAGATGGAGCTCCCTGGCTGCTTCAACAGCCTGGTGAATCAACTCTGCAGCAACCTTGCTGATACAGGAAACATGAAATAGTTTTTTAGGGGAAGGAACCTGAAAAGCAGAAATTCTCAGGAAAAAGAAACTGTCAGCATGAAGCTGTGATGGAGGGAGTGTGTCGGTAATTTAGGTACAAAAAGAAGTTTTGCAATACTCTCAGTTTATTTTCCCTGCACAGGATATTGATTTCTTGCAAAGAAAAATATCACAAACTGAGGCAACTAAAAAAAAAAAAAATTAAAAAATTCCTCTGCATTGTGATGGTGCCATGAGGAAAAAAACATGGGAGAAAAAAGCCTATCTAATGTCTCATTAAAATAGATTTAATCTCATCTCAGACCAAAGATGCTAAAATTATTTCATCATAATTGTATTGTTATGGAATGACGGTTCTGTGTAAACTTCATTCTGAATTTCTCAGTGTTGTAATGTTTGATTATGAGGGGAAGGAGGCTCAGCATTAATTTTTCCATTCAGCTTTGAAGAGGTGTAAGTAGGTAACAGAGAAAGGGATGTCTAATGGCAATACGTGCAACTTTTGTAAAGCTGAAGACATTTTAAAAAGCAATTTGGTAGCAGACTGGATGTTTTACGGCCTTTTAATCTTCTATTTTGTTTTCCAAAGTTGAGAGGGAAAAAAAAAATCTCTTTCAGACCTACACTCCATTCCCAACTCAACCAGCTCCTGCAGAGACTGCTGGGGTGTCCCTGAGGGACCAGGGTGGGCTGGGGGGGAAAAGCCCAGCACAGCTCTCATCTGAACTCAAATTAGAGCTTCACAGCCTATTCACAGTCCAGCTGCAGACCTTGAAAAGACTTATCAGCTCTCAAAAATGCAGATTTTTATTTAAAATAGGAAGGCAGCACTCTAGGCCACAGGAGCTCCAACAGCAGTGGGAGGAGGGGGGAGATCACGTTCCTCTGTCAGTGGGGAGCACAAGGGGCTCACAGCACTCCAGCACAGTCAAATATCCTGGGACTCCTGCATCTCTGGCTTGCTTAAGGCTGCTCTGGGGTAGGATCATCCCCGAACAGGAATTGCAACTCCTCCCCTGAATCCCCTATCAGCACATCAGAGTGAAATCTGCCTGAAGATAACCGGGGAGCTAAGGGGCATTCAGCTGTGCTCCTCCTTATCTGGACTTGCACAGGGAGGCCAAACCAAATGAGACCCTCAGTACATAATTAAGTTGTTCTGTCAGCAGCAAAAACAATTAAACCTGGATTCCTACAGGAGCCTCCCACAGAAAGCCATCAGATCTCCTCCTACAGCATCTTCTACACAGAACCTCCTTCCCAAGGGCCTCTCCTGATCACCTTCGTGTCCTCTGTACTTTTTCCCCTTCAGCATTCCTTGGTGAGGCACTGATCATGGGCTCTGCCCCTGCCTTTTGGACAAGGCTCAGGACGTGCAGCAGCCAGGAGCTTTGTGCGTGGGCATTGATTCAGCTCACCATCCTCAATGCAGTCTCCTGTTTTTATGAAACTTGCAGGAATTTCATAGCTCCCTGACAAAGTTTGTTGACATTGGCCAACAGATTGAGAAAGGCAGGGGGCACAGGCAGACGAGCAGTTCAGTGGCAGAAACTTTGTTGTCTCCAGGCCTTGGGCTTATAACCAAGCTATGGAAGAGAAAAATTAACTGTTTCCCCAGGATGTGTGACTTGGACAGGAGTCAGGTGGGCCTGGCCATGCTGCAAATGAAGGGGAGGGAAGGCATCCAGCTCTGGCACGGGGCAGCTGGGTGGGCTCGTGCATTCCTACAGGGGCTTTGTAGTGTCCTTTATCCCTTCTCACTGGTAGAGCCCTGAAACGGCAGCAGTTTGGAGTGTTGAACAATAAACACTCAAAATGGTGACAGAAGGAGAACAGCTTGATCAGAGCCTGCTGCAGCCACTAATCTGCCTGCTGTAACTTCTGTTGTTGCTATTTTGGCTGCTGCTTCTTCCATATTGTCTCTTGCAGTGTGTCCAAGAAAGCCGGGCTATTGATCTTGAATTTGGATGTACCAACCTCAAGACCCAGCAGGGAAACACCAGCACAGGGTTCAAGTGTGAAAAAAGTCCATTCCCAGGTACCTACTTTGGGTGCTGTCATTCGGGACAGTCCAGATCCACAGTGCCATGATTTAATATAGTTCTTGAAGAACTAAACCAAAAAAGTTCAGGTCACAACCTCATTTTCCAGGCTTTGAGGAGCTGTGTAAGGGAAGCAAAGCCCTTGCTACTTTCTCCCAGAGGCAATAGAAATTGTTCCTTACTGCCTTCTTTGCAAATCCAGCAGCAATTTTGTGCCTTAAAGTCAGGCTCTGCTCTGCCTTTCAAATACAGAAAGGGTTATTTTCCAGGGAAAACAGATTTCAGACAGCCCTGATTCAGCAAGGTTCTCAAAGGCTGCCACATGAAGATACCAGAGCTATTTTTTCCCTACATTGTTGTTTTTTTTTCACCAGGCTCCTCACTTTCTCACAAAAGATCTGCCTTTCCCCCTCCCTTTCCAGATCTCCATCGCAAAACCCCTGACATGGACAGCATGCACATCTGCTCTGAAGCTACAGTCCTCTGTTGTTCTCTGTGAGGCCACTGTATGCATGGGGCCATTGTGCAGAGAAATGGGGCATTAATTAATTGTGTGTCAAGAGTGATTTCTACACAATTCCAGGGAACCACAGAACCCTTGGGGCTCCTTCAGCAGTGGCACCACCACAGCAGAGGGTCCAGGAGGTGTTTTTCCAGTGGGAGGGGGAATTAGCATCAGCAGTGATAAGCTTTGCTGGAAGATGTTCTAAGGAGGAATGAAAGGAACTGTTGCCCTCTGAGTCAGGAGAATAAAGGCAACTGTATTCTAGAGGGACTTAAACTTACACACTCCAGATAAGGAGCTCGCTGGTACATGGTTGGTAAATTCACCCCTCTGCTCTTTCCATTTGCATCTGTCAACCTTCATATCGTGCCACCATTGTAATTCCCAGAGAACCCTGTAAGGAACAAGCCTGAGGATGCATCAGGGACAGACTCCAGCCTGGGAAAAAGCCCCATGGAGGTTTTTGGTGATGGGAGGCTGGAGGAGGCACAGCAGAGTGAGACATCGTATCCTGGCAAAGTGTGATGGAGAGCAGGCAGCCACCAGGCTTTGGAGCAATGCAAAGGACAAACAGCTTGGGCCAGATGAAGCAAAAACGTGTCACCAAGGAGCTGTGAAAAGGGAAGGGAGACAAGCTGTGGGGTAGGGAACAGAGAAGGCTTTGCAGAATGAATATCTAAATTTGGAGGAAAGAGGGCAGGGATCCAAAGGTTTATTGACAGTTAAATAGCATTCTCCTCAGTTAATTAGTTTCATAGCTACTCTTAATAATATATCAAGTGAGCTGAAAAGCTTGCCAGAAATACTAGGAAGTGCATGGAAAATGTTATAAGCAGGCAGTCTTATTGAAAAACTGTGCTGTAAGTGTCCAATCCCTGTCATGCATCTGGTGAGCTGCACAGTATGGCCCAGGTGAGCTACTTTGCATCATTTGAAAAGCATATGGACATTTTTATGTCAGAAGAAAATGAGGATCAGATGGTAGGATTCTTGTCTAGGTGCTCGTGAAAATTGTCCCAAGGCACATCTACTCTCTTGAATCCTTCCCCAGGTTCATTCTTTATTTGGGAGGGTCATCTCTTGTGCTTGTCCTGTGTGACTTTTAAACCAACATAATACTGAGGTTATGGTCAAGGCCTCTCCCAAGTGTGAGGTGTCCCACAAAATCTGAACAGTAACACCTCAAGAGGTCATTCTCACAAATACTCAACCAGTGCCATCCAAACCATTAATCACTTCTGAAAATCTTGGCTCGTGGGGCTGGTTTTGTCAGAGCATTGCCATTTAAAAAGACAGAGAAGGAAAAAATCTGTACAAATGTATTTCAGGAATAGCTTATAGACACCCACCTTAGTCTTAAGTAAGACTGATGGGGTGCTGCATCTCTGGGATAATCTGTGCTGCTCTGCGGCAAGAACTGCTGAGGTTCAAAAAGTGAAAAGTAGAGGACAAATTCCCAGAGTCAGATATAACCTGCACTTCTCCAAGTGATTAGTGTTTCTCACTCAGGACCAACACTGGAGAATTATTCTGCAAATGTCATTTTCCTTTAATACCTACCTGGCTGCCCGTTTCTGGACACCTGCAGCAGGACAATGTGTGGTGCTGACACACCATATGGCCATGACTGCTCTTCACTGCTGCACATCAGCCGTGCACAAAGCCCAGCCTCAGGGCATTTTTCAGCAGGACTCTGCCTGATTCTTGTGCACCCCAGAGCACATCTTGGATTTCTCTGCTGCCTCTTGCCTCAGGATATGTAAGGGAACTGCTCACTGCAGCAGATGAGTGACACCTACGGGGACCCAGCAGATGAAACGGTGTGATCACAGTGGTTTCCAGCTGCCTGCATTGCCTGACACTTACAGTCCTTCCACCTGTCTCTTTTTGGTCTGACCACTGCCTTTCCCTGCATATCATGGCTCTTGGTGCTGGCTAGGGACAGGAGTGTCACCTCCCTCCCAGCAGATGTGGCTCCAGCAGTTCCATGGCCATCAAAGAGGGAGACAGTCCCTGTTTCACACCTTTATCACTCACAGGATGAGAGCAGCTCAGAGCCTTTCTTTTCAGTCCTTGGACTTGGGAAATACGTTTTATTTTTTCTACCCTGCCCAGGTGGAGGCGCCCCCACCCATGGGGTCCCTGTGGCAAACAACCCCATCTTTGTGTTTAAAACAAGATAACAAGCATTGCCAGACATCAAAACGCAGCAAAAGCCAGGGGAGACAGTCTCAGGGAAGACCGTGGCATCCCAGGAAGCCTGTCAGTGTGTCCTGTGTCTGTCAGCGCTCCTCTGCCGATGTCAGAAAGTGCAGCTGAAGGGTGGCCAAGGGGACGGGCAGTAGCCAACCTGCCTGCCCCAAATCCCTATTTCTGGGGCTGGCAGAGTGCCCTGACAGGCTTGCAGGACGGCGAGAGCTGCTCCCCACGCTGGGCTACGATTTGGTGTAAGATTTGATAGCGCCTGAGATACCTCGGAGGCAGAGCAGAGCAGGGAGCCGGGAATTTCCCAGCGCTAATTATGGATCAGTCGTTAGCCAGAGCGGCTCCCCCTGCCAAGGGATTAGGCAAGGCATTGTTTCTCACTCAATAAATCTTTACAACAAACGCTTAATTCCCCAGGCACCGTGTATGAAAATTAATCCCGGTCCCCCACTTCTTTCTCATCATCAGGGGTGTTTCCCCTGCCCGAGGCTGCAATGACAGCGCAGGGGAAGGTGCATTCCAGGGAGCGGGGCTGGTGGGGACAGCGAGGGGACAGTGCCAGTGCCCCTCCAGAGACCCAGGACTTGTCGTCTCTGCCTCTCTGGACTCATCAAGAAGATGGCAAGCCTGTTTTCGTCTTTGGGTAGTGTCACTGACGTTTGCTAATTCGTAGCTGAGCACGTTATAAATGCTCAGAAATGCTGAAGGGGAGAGCTGTGGCAGGAATTTCTGTACGAGGAGGATTTCGTGGTTCTCTGGAAAGTGCTACATGAAGAGGAGCTGCAGGCTGCAATACCAGTGCAGGGGATCCTGTGTGCCAAAGGGACCTGTCTTTCAAACCAGGCTTTCAGCAGGAGCCACGTGTCAGCAGAGTCAAAGCCAGGTGTGCTGTGGGACCTCGGGAATCTCCTTCCATTCCTGTAGGTTGCCAGTCCTCAGGGAAAGCAGAGAAGCTTTGTCTTCTCCCCAGTTCCCACTCTGAGGAGAAGGCAGGAGCTCAGGCTGGGTTTTAACCAGGAGAGAGGAGCAGACTTTTGTGTTTCTCCCATTAATTTACTACATCATCCATTAAATTGAGCCTGCTGCTGCAGAATTCCTGCTGGTTCTCCAAGGCCAGTGTGTCTCACAGCCTCACACAAGGGTACCCTCCCCAGTGCCATTTCCCATACTGCTGCACTTCCTTCACCCCAGCATCCCTGCACATCCTCTGGGACACAAAGAATCACAGAATGGTTTGGGCTGGAAGGGACATTATAGATCATCTCATTACAATCCCCAGCCATGGGCAGGGACACCTTCCACCAGACCAGGTTGCACAAAGCCCCATCCAGCCTGGCCTTGAACACTTCCCCAGGGATGGGGAATCCACAGTTTTTCTGTGAAACCTGTTCCAGCAACTTCTCTCTTAACATCTGGAGACTCCTGGTCCTTCCTTGCATGCCTGCTGCCCATGCTGTTCTGCACAGTTTGCTCACGGGGTGTTTGCAGCTCTCCTGCATCCTCTTCCAGCACCACCATTTCTCATTCATGAAAGAACTACAGCAGTTTTTCCCCAGCCACACACAAGCGTTTCCACACAGCGACACCCTTGAGTCACTGCACACAATCCTCCCTCAGCAGTGCTGGGACTGTCAATCTTCTCACACCTGCTAAGTGATAGAGTGCTTCTCCCAATTTACTTATCCATCATTTTTATTGAGAAATCTGCTCTAGTCCCACACAGTTATATGAGTTAATGGAAGGATGATTAGGGGATTCTGTGGGAATGAGCTGTGATTTCATGCACACTGGTGCAAAGCTGGGACTACACTGCACCATTTCCAGCACAGCTGCTCAGAGCAGGATTTAATCCCTTTTACCATGAGTATCTAGTTATTTAAATCCTACTTTACTTGTTTTTATAATTTTAAATATCCATGTATATTATTTTAAAAGCCATCTGGGTGTTTATTGCTGCATTTCTGAGCAAGGAGAATTCTGTACCAGTCTGGTCACATCTCAGGGACCCTCTCTTCCTGATTAACTCTTCTAGTGCTAATTCAATTCCCACTATGTCATGGGCAGGTCACT
This sequence comes from Certhia americana, assembly GCA_018697195.1. Lineage (NCBI taxonomy): Eukaryota > Metazoa > Chordata > Aves > Passeriformes > Certhiidae > Certhia > Certhia americana. The sequence goes on from CM031861.1 coordinate 55,633,690, forward strand.
GCTGCTTACAGCACAGTAAAGGCAGGGAATTAGCATTCTCCCAGCCAGCAAAAACACTGCAGGACAGAAACAGAACCATTTAAATGACATGTGACAGTAACAAAACTGTGAAAGTTCTCCACTCAGTCCCGTTTCAGTCAGAGGTGAAGCTTGGGAGAGGACATCAATAAGCTTCTGAATGCCTCAAGTCCCAAAGCACTTCAGCAGCACCTTATAGCATGTGTAAAAGCTTTCACAAAACATCTCCTATTAAAAGAATCTTCCAGGGTTTAAAGGTGCTCTTGACCTCTGAAGTTTAGAGAGAGACAGTTTTTTCTCTGCAAAACAGAGAGCTGTGTCTTTGATGTGAGTACAGGCCACGGGGGACTAAAAAATACCACAAAGAGGGGTTGGGGGTTCTGAACAGCATGGTGGAGGCTGCAGTGAAACTCCAGTGATGTCTCTGAGGCAGTGCCAGTTTAGCCTCAGCGAGGGCAGCTGCACAGTGGATGGGAAGTCCAGAGTCCAATTTACAAGACATTTTAAATATGTGTGTTGAAAGGCACTGAGGGACATTCCCATTTCGTCAGGCCTTGTGTTAGTGGAAGCCGGATAAATGCTCACTCACTGAGAAGGGAATTGCATATCATCCCTGACATCCTTAATCACCACCAGCCCTGGAAAAATACCTACAACGAGGCACCTGACAAGTATGTTTAGTGCACAATAAACATCAGCTGCTCCTTTCATACATCCATTTGTTCTGCCTCCTTGTTCCACTGGTCTTGTTGAGGCAGGGCTGGGATTTTACCTAATTGCTGATAAAGAAACCAGAGTTTTTGCCAGCTGCTGGCTGGACCTGGGGACCAGGTGAGCAATTAGCACGTCCCTCTCCAGTCATCCTATATGTGCTACAGCAGGAGGAATTCAAGCTGCTTCAAGAACCTTTTAAACTACAGAGAGCAGCAGAGATGAGAACAAGCTTTTCTCATGCACAGCCCTCTACAAACTGTGTCAAATCTGTCTCAACCTAAGAACTGCTGCTCCATGGCTTTGACATTCAAGTGGCTTGTTTAGCACATATATATCACAAAACCCCAGGAACTGAATTATCTACAAATGACAATTGATTAAACATTCAAGCTATATAAAGCACTGAAGCATTGTAAATACATTTTAAGGGGGGAAAAAAATCTTTGAAATTCACTTTAAGCTTTCTTTTCAATTATTTATCATAGAATCTCAGCCCCATTAAAGTCAGGCTTAATGGGCTTGTTTATATATTACAGAAAATATTCTGCTTTAATTGCTTGCTGAAAGGCTCTTACACCCACCTCTCTCAGCTTTGCATCACAGGAAGTCAGGTACCCAGCGAGGCAGATGTGGGCAAATCCCCTCCTCACCTCTATCCTGGGATATTGAGTGGGGATTAAATTCACCCACAGAGATCAGTCTGTTACTGGGGAGGCTCTTTGGCTGGCCCCAGCTCCCCTCTCTGGTCAGGTACTGCATCAGGAGAGCAGATCAAGGGGGTGATATTTCCATTTCCCATAGATGCCTTATCTCCTTGGGTCTTACATCCATGTCTATTCCCATGGTACAGAACTACTTTGCCTGTGGCTTCTGTTTTTGAGATCTCTCTTTTTATCTCTTCTTATTGCTGGAAATGATCAAAGTAATTTCCATGAGGGCTGACTCAGTGGGAAAACCATGGAACTTCAGAGCTGGGGACATCCCAGCCCCACAGCAGCATTTTTTTTTGGAGATTGGATGCTAGCTGTGTCCTCCTGCTTAGCCACAGCTGAAGAAGATGCATCATTAATTGAGGAAATGAGGTGCATCTTCACCTTTAGCAGCAGGGAAGGGAAGGGCTTCTGCTGGCATGCACTGTGGAAGTTCTAGAATAACATAAATATCTGTGTAGGTAGGGAGGAAAGGAAAAAAGGAAAAGGAAACAGGGGAAAGGAAAAAGGGGAAAGGAAAAGCCATTTATGGCTCTGTTGATCAGAGCACCTTGTCTGACTTGCCTTGAGCAGAGAAGAGAGAGAATTCCTTACTAAAAACATAAAACAAGCACAGAGACAAACATCCTTGTGTGCCACTACCAATATTAGAGTAATGACTCCATATAAGGGCTGTTTGAAGGAAAAAAAAAACCACATCAGTTTTGCAATTCCTTATCTTTAAGCCCATTTCAGCCCCACTGATTAGTTTAAAGATGGAGGAGAAAGTTCTCTAAAATCACTTCAGAGAAATAGCACCAGTTTCTTCAGAAGTCAGATCCTCAGATACCTAAAGTTTGGAAGAAAAAGGAGAGTTGATGTTATAATGATTTCTGTATTTTGTGCTGAAATTACATTTTTGGCGCCACTAAATCCCATTGTGTGCTACAGAGGATATAATGTAATACTCATCAGAAGCAGGCAGCAGGGAGGTTTACTGGCACTAAAATCAATAGGCACTGAATAAAATGGCTCCAAATGGTTTCGGACCATGCACACATCTTCTTTTGTAAGCTTAAAACCATTTGGAGAGGCATTAATTCATTAAAGGCCTCTTGAAGAATGTCATCATACTGTGTAGTCCATGCACATCAAGAGCATCATAGATTGTGGCTTTTATTAAGGAGGCTGGAGAATATAATTCTTCCTGGAGTACAACAGACTTTAAAATATGCTGCACTTTGAGATCAAAACAATGTTTATTACAATGTAGTTACTAAATATTTTAACACATACAATATAAAACATAATGCATCCTGGAATGTGTTTATGCTACTGAAGTAGCCACTAGATTGTCAGAGCCATTACAAACCACCATGCAGAGTTTCTGAATTGTTTTTGTTTCCTCTAATAGCTTTTCCTTTTTTTTTTTTTTTTTAATTGATTGCATGATATTATAATTTATTTGTATGTAAGGGTACCAAGCCAAAGCTCATGTCTTTTCTCTTAAACATCTTGAGGACATGGAATTAGCATGCTTGCCCTTATTCTTACCTTTCTATATGGTCATTTACACTTTCATATGGATAAGGGGATTGAATCCCTTAACTGGGAGGTGCAATAAGTTTCCATTAAAAGGTAAGTACTCTGGAAATAACTGGGGACCTCCTCATTGTCTCACCCTACAGGAACCCAAAGCTGAAAATGTCACTGTGACACAGAAGATAAAACTCAGAGCTTCTCACTCTGAATATGCTGCTTGATGGAAGTCAAGGTGACTCAGGGACTCTAACATAGACCATGGTCAGGGGAGCCACAATAACATATTGTCTGTCCTGGGGAGTTCTTACAGCATTTTCCAGTACCTGGAGGGTCTGCAGGAGAGCTGGAGAGGGACATTTTACATGGACACAGAGTGATAGGACAGGGGATAATGGCTTAAGCTGAAGACAGATTGGATATTAGGAAGAAATTCTTCCCTGTGAGGGTGGTAAGGCCCTGGCACACATTGTTCAGAGAAGATGGATGCCCCATCCCTGGAAGTGTTCAGAGCAAGGTTGGATGGGGCTTGGAGTAACCTGGTCTGGTGGAAGGTGTCCCTGCCCATGGCAGGGGGGTTGGAATGAGATGTCAGTGAGATCCCTTTTAACCCACACCATTCTATCAGTCTATGGGGTCAATGTACAGATGAAAATCAGATTCTGATGGGCCATTCCCTCACCTAGTGCAAGGTGGCATCACCCTGGGATAAGCAGTGGGGCGACACCAATCCATGGCAGCTGAAGAAGCCCACTGGGTGCCCTTTGCAGATTTCCCTCTGGATGTAATTTTGGCTGCTGAGCACTCCCCCCCACTTTAACTGTGTCACATGTGCTGTGGGGTGTGTGGAGCAGGAACCTCAGAGAGGACAGGCTGGGCCATGGCTGCGTGTGCAGTGCTGGCAGTGAGGGGGGACACAGTCCTTCCCCAGGGATGTGCACCACAGCCCTTCTCATGGGATGTGCACCACAGCCCTTCTCATGGGATGTGCACCACAGCCCTTCTCATGGGATGTGCACCACAGCCCTTCCCCGGGGAGTTCACCACAGCTCTTCTCAGGGATGTACACCACAGCCCTTCTCATGGGATGTGCACCACAGCCTTTCTCTGAAGATATGCACCACAGCCCTTCCCCAGGGATGTGCATCACAGCCCTTCTCAGGGATGTACACCACAGCCCTTCCCCAGAGAGTTCACCCAGTTCATGCCTTCTCCAGGGATGTGCTCCGTGCATCCCAGCAGCTCAGCACGTGAGGACTGCTTTGATGTACGGGCCCTTTTCCTGGGGATACGATGCCACATGCAGAAAGGGATGTTCCTGTTCCTCTCCCCTGTCTGCCAAACCACAACAAAGAAGTTCACCATTAATTTAAAGGCTTAAAATTAGGCTCTTCCTTTAAAACAGATGTAGCCACCTAGTATTTCAGCACTAACTGCAGGCATCTCAGCTCTGCACAGCTTCTGAAGATCACAGCACCACCAGCATGAGGAACAGGGATTGGTTTCCCTGAGTCAAGGGCTGTGCTCTGCTGGGTCACAGCTGGCTTCACACCATCCCAGAAACTTCCTGGTCTATGCCAGTTAATGAGATATTTTAGGGACAGTGAGTAGGTGTATTCAATTCCTCATGGCTGTAAATCAGAAATCATGGGCATTGAATTCCACCAGCCATGTGCCCTCTGCCCAGCTCTTAAATGCAGGATTGATGGGCATGAACAACAGCATGTGGTGTGGTCAGAGAAGTCTGAGAGCAAGGCGGACTCTCTGTGATCAACCAGAGCTGGTTCCCAAGCTGTCTTTTTCCACCTTATTTTATAAATAATGCTGTTATCTTTCCAAGAACTAGGAAATTTGGCACAGGGTCAATAAAATTTACTGCATTTGACCAGGAAGCATGGGTAAAACTGAAATATGCAGTTTTGCCATCATTACATATGTTTGACAAAGCCCTCTCATAAAGACTTTGACAGAACCTAGGATAAATTTTCCTGTTGTTGCCAGATGGAGGGACCCCTAAGTAAGGACATTTTGGCTCAATTCCATTTTGCAGAAAGCTTATGCAAGTATCATAACTTGTACTCATCCACAGAACAAAAAATAATTAGAGAATGTCTGTAGCTGTCCCATAAACACATCCTTACACCTGCCCTTTTTCATTATTTGTTTGCTTTTTTTTAATTTGCAAGAGCAAAATATGCTCCCTAAGCCTGGAATTTGTGGAACTTGGCATCCCAGCAGCCTCACTGCAGCACCCAGGTCCAGCTGCCTTTGCAAGGAGAAAAGAGTCCTCACAAAATCTCAGGGTACTTGAGACAGGGATGAGGAATCCCAGTTGAACCATCCTGCAAGTATAGGAGTGGCAGTGAGGAGAGAGGCTTGTTATCAGTGTGAAATACCTAGGCAACTTCCAGCAATGGAAGTTCAAAGAAAACTACATTATTTGAGAAAGCTTTGAAAATATTCATTGAAAGCTACAAAAAATTGCCACTTAAATTCCAGGGCCTTTTCCCTGTTAATTGAAATGCTAAATGAGTTTCTGCCTGTCCTGGTTTTTCCACCATTTTACCTATTAGCAGAAAAACATTATCCTCCATGGAATAAGCTTCAAGACATCCACAACCAAAGAAGAGCTGAAACTTCAGGATTTATTTCATAAATATTAATATTTACATACCTAATAGATTCCTTCTTTCCTTTGCAGTGTATATATTCAGGTGTCTCAAAACACAAACACTCTGCAGTAGAAAATCACTGAGGTTTCCTTTTCATATAAAATTGTTATTGGATTGCGCTATCTTTTCTATGGGGTAGAAGCTCCCAGCTCCCAGAAAGTCCAGCTGAAACATCTAAGAACCATCTGTTCCTCTAAGAACATCAAAAACCAGCCCATGGGGTGGGTGTGTGGTGGGGTGAGTTGGCACAGAGGAGTGCAAGGATTGCAAGGTAATGGCTGGAAATGTGCCCCCACTCAAGATGCTGAAATAAAAATGTCCCCTATAAAGGTGTGTCTCACTCTCAGCACCACTCCTTTCCACCTGCTCTGCACAAAAGAGGCTGAGGCTTCAGTTCTTGAGGGCTGTTGCCTGGAAGGCTCTCTGGTGTACTCATCCAGTGTGTGGGTAGCTGAATATTCACTGTGCCATAGCTGGTTTGGTGGAGTGTCAGAGGCTGGGGATGCAAGGGAAGGTGTGTTCAGCCACCCCCCAATGGATGCTGGCTCTCTCCTGGCCAGGAGTGGGAGGATTTCCTCCTGAGGACACTGCAGTACACCTGGATGGGAGTAGCAGGATGCTCTGAAAGAGCAGATTGAGCCAGGAAGCCAAGGTGGGTGTTTTCACTTCTCTTGCAATAGAGGTCTCTGTCACTGCTGGCTTCCCAAGTGTGGCTGGGGTTGGTACAGAAGAGGAACAGCCACAGGAGTGTTCCTACAGCAAGGGCGCTTGGAGGGGGCTCTCTACTGGTGTTTATCCCTGCTCTGAACCTGCTCTGTAAACCTTTGTATGGCAGGACCCTGCCCAAAATTGCCCTTGGCCCGTGTCTGCTGCCTCCCAGCTGCTGATCTTGAGGGTCCCTGTGTGCAAAAGCTGGATTGTAAGCACAGGCTCCAGTTCCAGGGGGTATAAGCAGGAGCAAGCACAGGCTCAGCCAGGCTGCCCCAGAGCTTCACTGGAGAAGTGTCTGCAGTCAGCCTCCTCATGGAAAAGAAACTGCGCCATAACTCTCATCTCATCTCAGGGGAAATGCAGAGCAATCAAGCCATTTAAGAATATATTTCAAGCTCTTCATAGCAGGTGTTAGACACTATTCTTCGGCTGCTGACAGGAAATGTGTGTGCAATTCTCCCAGGTATCATGCTCAGAATACTCTTCTTAAGGGTTTGCTGCTTAAAAAATTCTGCAAAGTGTAAATGGCTCTCATAAAATCAGATAGCAAATTGTCTTATCTGTTTGTCCTGAAAGTGCTCAGCCAGCTGGGTCTTTCCTGCACATCAGAGCAAGCCAGCCAACACATCTCAAGGCCACTGGGAACAGACAATTCCAGGCTAGGAGCTCACATTAGGAAATCTTTCTAAGGAGAAAACTGAATTCAAAGTCCCATCAGCTGAGAAAAAAAAAAAATTAAAAGAGGAAAGCAACATTTCTACTGAGGACGTATAAAAGAATTTCTCACGCCTTCCCTTGCCGCCCTGGCCATGGGAATGAGCAATCAGCACAACATAAACCAGCAGGTTTTGATGTATTCTCATGGGAGGAAGAAACTTCACATCAACACTCAAGCACTGCCTTCTGCTACTCGTCACAGGGCAAAGAAAAAAAATCTGTTAAGAAAACTCAGCTAGCCTTAAAGAGAATTTTAAAGCCTCTTTCCCCTCCTGTTCCCAGAATAAAGGTACTTGCATAACAAAAAAGCGTCTGCACGGGAATGACAGCGGACGTGTGCGGCGGGAGAAAGGGTTTTGACACCAGGAGCTGCTCACAAACCCTTCCCCAGAGCTCCGCTGTGCCCGGGGGCTGCGGCAGCGCTGGGAATGTCCCTGTGAATGGGAGCTGCCAGTGCCGGGGATGGAGATGCTGCCGAGGAAGGCGAGAGGGAGGGGATGGCCAAGAGGTCACCCCGCAAGAGCATCTGCTGAGGCCAGGGACATATGGAGCTTTTATTCCTCCTTGTGGAGGCACGAGCGTTTTCCTCACCTTCTGCCACCCCCTATTGTCCGAGGGGGCTGCGACAGGCTCTGGGGACAGCTGCTGCCTCTGAGCTGCCTCCTTGGGAGACGGCCACAAAGGACTCAGTCCCCATCCCCTGCCTGAATCACTTCCCTCATCAATCAGGCAGCCGCAGTGAGCCAGGAGGGGTGATGGACACGATGGGTCTGGTTACCAGGGGACAGGGAAGCTGAAGCCTATTTTATCCTTCTGGGGAAAAAAAAAAAAAATAAAAATAAAAAAAAAAATCTGGTGGGCTGCACACCTTCTGTGAAAGGGAAAACCACCTTCCCTTTGAATATCTGTGAATTTGGAATATGGATATTTAAAGATGTGGAGGAAAAAAGTAGTCATCCAGAGTTAATTATACAGCTGTTGAAAAGCCCAGTAAATATGTTACTCAGGGATATATAATACCTTTGATGTAGTTGTAATCCGACTGAAGTTATTATAGGTTTTCACAGCTGCAAAGTGATCCAGCTTAGGAAGGCGCTGCCTTTTTTTTTTTTTTTTTTTGTAATTTGCAGAAGCAGAAAAGAAATTCTGCTGCCAAAGCAAAACGAAGACCCTCATATAAACACAGTAACACAGCCTAAGAAAAATTATACTGGTACTGAGGAGTATTAACCTGTCCCAAAGCCTAAAAGAGTTTACTGAATAATAAATGACATCGTTGATTCCAAAAGGGCTGGGTTTCAGACAAGCTCTTCTTAGAGATAATTAAAGCTTTAAATAGAAGTGTGATTTTGTGGTGAAAATTCTCTATTCCCTTTAAACTAACAATAAGTTAAAGCTGTAAATGCTCTGAAAAAAATATGTACAGAGGCATGAAATATAGGAAGGCCACTAGTAAGCTTCCAACAAGTTCATTTAAATTGATCATGGATGCAGTAATATCAGGAGGTTTTGTAAATGGATGGGTTAAAAGCTGGAACTTTATTGCTGTTTTCATTCCCCAGGGTTCTGTGGTAAAACAAGTCTCCATGAGAGATCTCTAGGCGCTGAATGCATTATTCACTCAGTTATGGGTCATTAAATGAGGCTGAGCGAGGGCTGATGTCCATTACTATACATTTATTACATTGTGGTGTATGAAAAAGGACTTGCTTTGTGAAGATTGGCATGGGCATCTTCCCAGGATGCCTGGTCATTTCTGCCACAGCTTCTTCTGAAACCCTTTGGCAGAGGAGAGGGGTGAAGCAGCGCTGCAGCTGCACAGAATAGGATAAAAGAGGTTTGAGGTTAAAACCACAGGTAAAGGAGTGGAAACGTTAAGCGTATTCAGATGCTAATTGCAGAGATGGATGTGTTAAAGTTGTTATTGCCCTGCAACAGCTTTTTTTCACCCTTCTGGCTTTTCCCCAGGCAGTGTGGCCCTCCCCTGAGCATCCCGTCCCAGACACCTGTGGTTGCTGACTGCCTTCCCTACACCTGCATAACTCATTTTCAGAGCTGGCCAGTCTTTATTTCATCTTAGATAAATCTGTCCACAGTTTTTCTGACTTTTAGTAACCTCTTGGTGATTTCTATACCAAATTCAAAATAGACTAAAGTAAACTTTTTCAGATAATGAAGTTTTCCCATGCAACATTTCACCCTGTGTTGATAAAACTGGGACAGCCTCTCTGCAGTGTCCAGAAGTGTTGAAATACAGTTTTGCCCTTGGTCTCACTTTGTCCTTGAGAAAAAATAAAGAGCTTATTTTTTCTGAGGTCAGGGAAGGAGTGAAGCTGTTCTTATCTAAGTAGTCCATGTTTATGGTGAGGGACAGGATTGTGGGGAGGACACACCAATCTCGGGGGCTGGAAAGTCAGCACATCCCATAATCCAGCATTATCTTGTATGATCAGAGGCAGATATGTAAACATGTCCTTGTTTGAACACAGTCTCTATGGGAATGATTTAGCCAAACTTTCAATTTGAAACAGGGCAAAAAATTTTAGTTAAAACTTCTGTGGCCTTTATAATCAAAACCAAAGGTTAGATTTTTGTTGACCTAAATTTTTTGGTAATTATGCTGATATCTTCATGTTGATTTAGTTGAAAAATGCCCTTACCCATGTTAATTGACATTTTCTAAATGAGATATGATGGCTTTTCAGTTGAAATGACTTTCTGCTTAGAAATTCAAAAGAAGAACATTTCACAAATCTTCAAAAACAAACCAAAAAGGTGGTGAGTCCTAACAGCTTTCCTCCCACTCTTTCAGAGCTGTCAGAAAAGCAACATGAAGAAATTGGGGAAAAGAAAAAAAGAAAAAGGTTATTATCATGGCCACATTTCTTGCTGCTTACTCAAGCAAAATTCCCAGCAGTTCAAATCCCAAGACCCCCTTTCACTTTCTGGTCAGCCAAGGAGTCATCCACTGAAGTTAATGAGAAAGAATCCAAGGTATGAATGAAAACTGAGAAAGGACTTCAGGACTTGTCTTAATGACTTAAAAAGACCATACCCTGAGTAAGAAGGTATTTGTAATGAAATGTGAGCCCAAGACGCAGCAGAGGCAATTTAGCCTGCTATATTGCTTTTCTTAGGATTGCTTTTTATTAATGTTATTGTTGAGCTCGACGTACACAACCAGTCTCGAGGGGTAAGGAGGCAATAGCTGCTCTCTAATGCAGTTTTTCATTTCTGAGCCCTCAGTTCAAGCCCTTCAGGACACTAATTATCCCAAGCTGTTATTATCTGACAGCTGTCAATGGCCTCTGCAGAATGAGGTGGAGGTGGCAGCTGTGCTCCCAGTGGGCATTTGTCAGCATCATGCAAACCCAGCTACAGATTGCCTGGGATTTCTGTTGGCAGTCCAATCATTTATGGAAAGAAACTTGTCTTCTCAGTCCTAACAGGATCTTCTGCTCTTCACATCAGAAAGGAGAGGATGGGTGGCTGAAGAGCATGTCCTTCCAGTGTTGTTGGATCACCAGAAGAGCGTGTCCTTCCAGCACTGATGCTGCAGGACATCAGCAGTGACCTTCAGGCTCCAGAGATGTCACCTGAACACGCTTCAGGTGTGCTGACTCCATGGAGGAAGATCAGTTCAGTAGTCAGCACACTAACAGGCAATGGGCAGCTCCTGGCTACGGGCCCATTATGGACACATCCATGCCCTGAGGGCCCTCATGTAGGACTTGAACCCATTTAGGCTATCCTTATCCAATTAGTGCATGGTCAGGACACAGCTCAGCTCAACAGGCAGGCAATGGACTCACATTTCTTCTCTCCTCTATTCTACCAGTAAAAAGAAGCATCTTCTTTCCTGCAATAAATTAGGGGACCGCATTCCTACAGACAGGCACCAGCTTCAGCAGGAATGGGGCTGTAAGCAGCACTGCCTCGCAGCCTCAGTGCCAAAATTTCCCAATATATCACTTCTCATACTTCACAATTTACTAGGAATAGATCCATCAGACTTTCCTACAGCAAATCTGGACAGCTCTGCCTGCTTATATGTGAGTATAGATGGCTCCTGCTTCGGCTTAGCAGCAGCACAGAGACAGAGAGAACTGGAAAAACTGACACCAGCAGCAACTATAAAGAGACTAAAACCTACAGGCAGCACCCAGAAAGAGAACATTACATTGGTTTTGAAGTAGCAGAACTAACAAGACCCAGTTTTCCTTGGGTTTGTGTCTTATGCCCTCTAACCCACACAATGACAACTTCTTCCTCATAATCTCCATCCTCAGCAATTCCAAGCTGCCATGAACTTTCTGGCCAGGTGACTGTTGCCCTCCAGGCAGGAACTGGCACCTCCTGTCTTTATGTGGGGCTATAATTCAGAAGTCTCTCCTCCAACAGCTGCCAATTTTCACTCAACTTCTAAGATTTCAGCTGTCTTTGAAATTTCAGGTGAGACCATGTCTTTTTCCCGAGCCACTGTCCTCATGGGAGTGAGAATGAGAGAATTCACAAAGCAAGAAAGGACGGGCACTCAAGGTAAATCCTGCAGGCTGATGCTTGGGGTGTTCATCCAGACAGGTGGGACTCAATTCTGTTCCCTGCCTTGGGCATATTTTCCGTATTTCATCCTGGTTTTGCTATGCAAACACTGGAGTTGCACCACTCACAGGAGGTGCCCCAGTAGGCACAGTGGGGTTTGTTCCCCTTTCAAGCCCTATGTCTATGTGAAACAGCTGGAAATTAGAGCTGGAATTAGGAATTAATGTGGCTAAAATCCTTTTCCTAATGGTCTGTCATTAGGACATGAGCCTCCCTCAGAAGGGAAGTGTGAAGATGAGTCTCAGTGGATCATCCAGGAACTTCAACAGTGTAGAGCACATGCAGATAAATGACATAAAATCAAGCAAGGTGAAATGAGTAATAATAAGTCAGTTACTGCCTCCTCTTTCTGTAACACCTCTCCCACTTCATTATATAGAATTTCACTCCTCTGAATATGATAAACTGGGCCAAAAATTCCTGGCATAACTCAGTCATCCCACTGGCTTTGATGAGTAACTGAAGGAAAACTAATTTGCTCCTTTTCTAGAACTTGAGCTAGAGGACTAAAATTCAAGGCAGGGGGCAAAAAATATTGTGTAATATAGCAAGATTTATGTACATGTCTTAAGCAGATAATTCAGGCTGAATGATGCTTAAAGGGCTATTATAGACTTGCTTCCAGCAATGAAATAGCCTGTACTGCTATGAAATGTCTGCCCAGGGCACTTCAGTGATTTTGGTATTCTCTTTCTAGACTAGCCAGGGGATATAGCTGAAATGTCTGATAATGGAACCTTCTCTTTTTATGCTGCTGGAACAGCTCTATGCTGTTAGCATGAGGCTGCTGGAGATGACTGAAACATGTATTTTTAAACATGATATTGTTTTAAAAGTATCAGCTCTTCTCCAGGCTGAGCTAGCCGGAGATTTCCATTAAGCTAATTGGTTACTGTGTATTTCTCAGGCCCTCACTGGACTGGATGTGATGGGTAAAGTCCCTCTCCCAGGGACTCTCAGTCTGTCCATTTGTAAGGAGAAGAAGTGATTGAAATTTCCTCTTCCCAGCCTGAAAATGCTGATTCAAGAAAACAAACTCTTTTGGCAAGAATGCATGGCATGTGAGAGACCTGTTGGGAAATGCCTTGGAGCTGCAAGAAAGGCACTGCTCTTGCATAGAGATCCAAAAAAGAGAGAGATGGACCCATGGACCAGCTGCTGCTGCTGCTGCTGTGTCTGCCTGGCCAGAGCACCCAGTGTCACCCATTAGATAAGGAGCTTTTCATTTCCTTTTGGCCAGCTAATTCTGTGTGAAGGAGCAAACGTCAACAAAACCCAAAATTATGTTGCATCACACTGCTCTGTCACAAAGCTAGCATGCATTTTACTTCTACATAGGAAGAGAATATACTGAAGACACAGAGAAGTCCCATGGCATGGGAACATCATTTCCCACTCAGCTCAGATAAAGGGCTCTTAAAAGCCAGTGCTGTTCTTGTCAGACATGGGCACTGAAACAAGCATAAGATGTTCATTATTAACACCCTGAAGTCCAAAAACTCCAGAGGTATGGCAGAGAATTTCTTGTCAGATATGAAAAGCAGGATAGCATTCAGCCATAGCCAAAGGAAACTTCATAAATTGAAACACTGGCATATGAAATGTACAGTGCAGGTGCTATTTAGAGACACCATTTTTAAAGGCTCTGTAAAAGCTCTGGCACAATTTTCTTACATGCAAAAAGTGGCATATCCAATGTTCCCCCTCCAGCTTTAGCACTTGGATTTTGTATAGATAATGTTTGGATAAGAAAAACTGGAGGAGGAACTTCAAGCTTACCCTATAATATCTAGAGTGTGGAGGGGAATACATGGAACTTCTCCACCATTTTTTCTATTTTCCTGAGCCCATGCCTTGAAAAGAAAAATAACTGGGGTGGGCCAGCAAAGCTAAAGAACAGCTGTGTTTAACTGTTGGCTTTGGTCTCCTGCTCCATTTCCTTGCACACTGTTAAATGCAATAGCTGTGTTTAGTCTAATGGAAAGCGTCTGTCTGAAGGTGCTCACTGCTTCTATGAACATTTTCACAGACACAGTGCTCAGCCCCATCTGGCTGGGTTATCGATGATGTCATTTCTCACAGCAGTGACCAAAACACTGTTTTTGAGCTGATTTTTTTCATATCTCCTCCTTTGGTTTAAGGAAATGCAAAGTAGAGAGTAGCACCTGCTGTGCCAGAAAAGGATTTCCAGGTTGAAAGACTGATTGCATGGAAGGGAAGGTCTTTTGCCCTGACCTGGGAAATTGTCATCTGTAGGGAGGTGCAGTGAGGAGTTAAGACCACAGGCCAAGAACATTTAGCTTTTTTAAAGGGCTTTATGGAGAGTGGACCTTGAGCAAAAGACTGAATTTGCACAGGCTGGTATGGGTCAAGAGAAAAGAGTAAGCAGCAGCAGGAAGACAGGACTGTCAAAACTTTAAGGACTGTCAAAAAGTTTTTTCTTTGTCACGAATAAATAAAATACTCTGAAGTCTTCCCTTGGTCACTGATTGCTTCAGTTTTCTTTCAATAAATAACTTCTAGCAAAAGTAGATGACTTTTATGCATCTTTCCTTCAATTCCTCTCCAAAGACATGGACTGCTGATGCTGTCCAGGGTCAGATGCATGCTGTTACTTTCACAATGTAGTTTCACACACTTGAACCTTTATTTTGAAACTTGAGAGCTCCCAATCTGACTGGAGCTGCCAGGTTCCCCTGGCTGGACTACTGGGCACCAGGCTGCTGGCACAGCTCAAGGGCTGGATGATGCAAAATCCTCTTTTCCCTGTGATGCAGAGAGGGGAATTGGCAGGAGCAAGTGGACAACTGTTTATGGAGACTAAGAGCACCTCAAATAGTGTTCAAAAAGATGTGCAGAAAGCCGTGAATTGCTGCCTGATCTTTAATTTCTTTCAGTGGTCATCCACCAAGTTTGACACCATTGCTCTGCAAACCCAGCTGTGCTGGAGCAAGGCTGCAGGCTGGAAACTGGACGTGTCTCTTGAAAAGTTAACTCCTTCCAGGACATTTCAAAATAAACAGCCAGCACTCTCAAATGCTGTCTGCCAGCTCTGAAAAGCACATGGCAAGCTAGCCCAGGCAGGGGCATCAAGGGGAGCAGGAGAAACAGTGACAAAGCAGCACCTGCAACCACAGGCATCGCACTGGAAACTACAGAGAAATCAACAAAATGATGCAAAAGGATCTTCCTGATCTTATTACAGGTCAAATTCTGCAAACCTGCCCACAACTAAACAATACAAACCTCTGAAGGGTACTTCTTTCCCTGATTAAATGGCTTCTTTTCTCCTGTAATTGCCCCAGGGGTATTAGTAAATTCTGCATTGGTGAAAGATTCAACAGACTTTTAAAAAGTCAGAATAGGAGTTCAGTACTTGACAAACCCACTTGAGGCTGGAATATTTGAGGTTTCTTTTTCTTATTATACATATTTTCACCATTCTTCTATATTTTAAAACTCCTGCATGATGTTTGAGCACTCAGATTTGCTTCAATTAAATTGCTTATACTGTCTGTTCCCTATTCTCACCATATGTACTCTGTAGAGGTTTCTCCAACTTCTTTCAATCTTGTTTTCTGTCCTTTTAGCCTTAAAAAAAAAAACTAAGTACAACCCCCCACACTGTAGTTCTAGAGAAACCCCCAAGTGTTTTTCTAAAATATGATAATCTCTCCGTCTACCAAGTTACCTTGTTTTTAGTGGAGAAATCATCCTCCATTAATATTGCATTAAAACACTGCTTCTCTACATCAAGGGCCAAACTCCACTCTCAGAAGTGCACACACAACATTGCTGAAAGGAATGGCAGTTCCACACAGGAATCCAACAGCAACATCTGGCCCCAGATGTTTTATTTATTTGTAATTTAACATTCCATTATACAATATTCATAATTTTGCTGCTTTCCATTTCAATGACTGTTATTTGTATGACTTTAAGAGGCTGCCTGAATGCGTTTTTAGTGCTCAAACAAGGAGAAATGAGTACACCAAAACCAATCTGCATGTATTTTTGGAGGTTCAGAAATGTTCCTGATGAACTACACTCAACAGTGAGAGATGCTGAACCACCACAGTTCCAGGGGAAATCAATCATGAAAACACCTAGGGTCTGTAGGAGAGCTGACTTTCAAAAAACAAGGGAGTTTGCAATCAGGACATGTCCATAAGTTTTAGGAGAGGCAGCTGGTCAGAGAGCACATGGCAAACTTGTGGCATACGTGGATGAGAGGGCAGATCCCAGAGCAGCATCCTTCCCTTTATGAGTCCACAACCCTCTTATCCCCATCGTGAGCATCGAGCTGAAGATGCAGACACAAAGTTCTGACATTGGAGCTGAGTGCATGATTTAGCCTTTCAGAGCTGGGAAACCTTTTAGAATCCCTAAAAACCAAGTCAAGCTGCCATCATTACTTGATTTTGCTAATTTATTAGGTTTAAGGCTTTTGTTTCCACGTATTCAACTAAACCTGACGCCTGTTGTCCTGGTTTTGTCTGAGAAAGAGTTAATTTTCACCCTAGTAGCTGGTACTGTGTGTTGGTTTGGATTTAGTGTGAGAAAAATATTGATAACATGCTGATGTTTTAGCTGTTGCTGAGTGGTGCTTACCCTGAGTCAAGGGCTTTTCAGCTAAAAGTGAAGGGCACAAGCAAATGGGAGGGGACACAGCCAGGGCAGATGGCCCCAGCTGACCAGAGAGATATTCCATATCATATGAGATCATGCTCAGAACATAAACTGTGGGGATACCTGGCTGGAGGCCACTGGTCAGGAACTGGCTGGGCATTGATCAACAAGTGGTGAGCAATTTTGTATATCCAATTTTTTTGTCGTTATTATTACCATCATTATTATGATTTTCTTCCTTTTCTGTCCCATTATCTCAACCCAGGAATCACTTCTACTTATCAGTTTTGCTCTCATAATTCTCTCCCCCCATTCCACTACAGGGTTGGGGGTGAGCAAGTGTCTATGTCAGGCTTCCTTGCTGATTGGTGCTAAACCATGACACCTGTAAAGTTAATCCTGCCCATAAAACAGAAATCATTGTTAATATTTGCAAATCTCATTGCTGGAATGGAAATGGTGACCTGTGGGACCGTCCCACTTTTCAAGCAATTGAAGCATTAAGACATAATTTATGCACTTGAGAAGAAATTTCCATATCACAGAAGTTGCTTCGTTCCCTGCTATGACTTACGAAGGGTGTAAGTAGCAAATGAAGCCACAGAGATCTGGATTGCGTAAGAACTTGTTTTGACATGTATAGTGCATCTTATTTATGGTGATAGCCCAATGTACTGATTTAATGCAACAGAACGTTATGACAGGGTTGTCCAGGCCAAGAAAAAAGGCTAAAGAAAGATCATATAATTTTCATTTCACCATGCATCAAAATCCCAGATAGCTATGACACTTAAGACAAGCTGTCAGTGATGCACTGAGATTAATTGGGGGGTTCTTGTAGAATTGATGTGAAAGATGGACTACTGGGGAAGGGAAGGACAGAGGGAGCGAGAAAGGAGGGAAAGGGAGGAGAAGACAGTGGGAAGGAGGGAAGCAAGCAAGGCAGTCAGTCCTGGTGGGAATTAAACCTTTTCTCTCCATAACCTTTCCTCCCCAATTCTGATCAGGACCACAGCATCTCAAGGAGTGCAGCACTTGTTCCAATGACTGTTACCAATGACTGCAGTTTGCTGAACATTGCTGTATGTTTCTGTAAAACAGCACTAAACAAAACCAGAAGAGAATGGATTCATCTTAAATCCCTCCCTTGAACACATTTCAAACCTTATCTGGCATTTACTGTAAGAACTCTGGTTAGAATTATTACAGACATAACTGTCTTTGATACATGCTCTATCCAACTCTGTCCACAGGCAAGAGGTTCCACCACTGAACCCTAAACTTTATAGACATGTGAGATGGTTTACTTAATTAGAGTCCATAATATATTCCACAAAGATAGTAATCAAAATACCAGCTGGTGATCCCCTGCTCAGCCACTTCTCCTATGAATCAAAAACAAATTATTCTTTTTCTCCCTTGTAGAAGAGTGTTGCTGAAAATAAAATACTAAATTTTGCTTTTAGGGCTCTCAAAAGACTAAGCAAGATATATTAGCTGTCTGAGGACAGAGAACTTTCTATTCTTGGTGGAATTCTTGTTGGTTTAATTGGGCTTTGTTGAAAAAATAATGTTATTTTAAAGGAGAAATGATAAGAGTGTGGGTGTATTTTTATACACTCAGTCGCTGGTGTATTAGAAGTCTGTTGTAGAATTAATGTTACACATATATATAATTTTCTATGATGCGTATAAACAGTATTTGGGTATTTTAAAAACATATGTGAGCATTATTGTAACACAGATGTAACAATTCGGTCAGAATACCAGCATTTGTTCTCTTTGACAGAGATTTCAGTCTGGGCAGCTGCAGGGAAAATTTTTACGACATCACAGCAAGCCAGGCTTCAACCAAGGACTTAAAATTCTCCCACATTCCCCCTTTCACAGCTCTTTCTGGTTTTTACCATCCCATCTCATAGAACCATAGAATAAGCTGAGCTGGGAGGGACCCACGTGGATCATTTAGTCCCTCTCCTGGAACTGCACAGGGCCCCAAGGGTCACACCATGTGCCTAAGAGAATTGTCCAAACACTCCTTGGACTCTACCAGGCTGTTGCTGTGACCACTTCCCTGGGGAGCCTGTCCATCCAAACACCCTCTGGATGAAAACTCTTCCTGATATCCAACCGAAACCTCCCCTGACAAAGCTCCAGCCATTTCTTCAGGTCCCGTCACTGACCATGGGAGTGAAGAGATCAGAACTTGCCCCTCTGCTGCCCCTCATGAGGATGTTGAAACCCCAGTGAGGTTTCCCCTCAGTCTCCTCTTCTCCAGGCTGAGCAGAGAAGCCTTATCTAAACCCACTCTCTGTCAGTTCAAGTCATTCCCTCTTGTCCTATCACTACCTGTCTTTTAGAAAGTCCCTCTCCAGCTCTCTCATAGCCACCTCAGGTACTGGAAGGTGCTCTAAGGTGTCCCTGAAGCCTTCTCTTCTGCAGGCTGAACAATCCCCACTCTCTCAGCCTGTCAGCATGCATGTCCTGAAGCTGGGGAATGACAGCTGTCTTGCATAAGCAGCTCTCACTGCCTACAGGCCAGTATGAAGGAAATCCACCTTCTGCTTCTGTGATTTCCAAAATGTGGGTCTCTGAGGTGCACTTGGCAAGCAGAAAGCTCGAGTTCCAGTCCATATCCCTCACAACCACTGACACCAAGAGTCTGGCTTGGATTTCATCCACAGACACAGGATAAACACCAAGGGCTTTCAAATCAAGAGAGGCAGTGTGATTTCCATTCCTCTGTAATAAGATCAGCAGTGTAGAATTGGAGAGCAAGCCTGGAATCTATGGTTTATTTCAGACACACAGTACTTCATCTTCCATCTACTCCACAGAGTCAAGAGGGAGCTCCATCGTTGTTAAAACTAAAACTTTCAAGCTGATAACTTACCTAGTGCTTTCTTATAGTCTTTTCCTAAGCAGAGTAAATATCTTCCACTTCATACCGGATCAATCCCCAATTGTTAGCATGAACTGACCAACATGGGGTAATCTAAAGGAACTGTTGCAAGAAAGATATTGTAAGTTATACCTGTTATTTTGGCTTAATAAGGTTTTCAACACACATTGCACTGAAAAATGTCAGGCTCTTCCCCTGGGAACTTCACTCAATGTGATCCAAGCCCTACAAGCCCTGCCTTTCCAGAGAGAAAGCTTCCTTGGGTCAGGCAGGCTGGATTTCCTCTCACCATCTTTCTTCTGGATAGTTGTTTCCCTCATCTTAAGGGCAGGGGAAGGGAAAGAACAACCACACAGTGTTATGAAAAGCAACCTGGCAAGGAGCTGTGCTCTTGTGTAATGTCTGACTGTTGTCAGCAGGCTACGGTTGAACCTGCCCAAGGAAATCAGAGCTATGAGCCCAGATTCCTCTGTCAGCATAAGCTTTTCATTCACACCTTACTACAGTTCCTGACAGCTGCAGCTTCCTTGTCAGATTAAATGTATCAGGATTCTGTGTTTTCAAACCAAGTAAGTTAAAAAAAAAAAAAGAAAGAAAGAAAGCTTATTAGAAAACATGCCAGTTGCAAAAGAGGCCAGAATAGTTCCACTGATTTCCCAGCCCTAATTGCATCTCGTTAATACTGAGAGCAAAGGTGGGAAGGTGGGGAATCATGGACACCAAGAAAAGCAAAGATTGCTATGCTGTAGGAATAGGAGGAAATCCATCACGTGTAGCAATAGTTGCTACTTGTGGTGGTGTCTAACAGAGTTCCCAGTGCTTTTCAAACACCTTCACACTGCATGAAAGGCAAACCCAAAGGGGATGCATTACAAGCCTGTGGGTAGAAGGTGTGGGCACCCTCCTTCCCAGACTGTGGCAAATTAAGGACAGCCTGGCCAGCATCAGCAGGTGATGAAATCCCTTCCAAACTCTCTTTTCTGGCTGTGGGGTTGGCTCAGAGCTGAGTTGCAGAACATCCCCTCACAGTTCCGTGCCCTGAAGGCAAACAGGCTGCCTGTGTCCCATGGGCAGTGCTCCGTGGTTCACCTGCAGCCTCTCCTGGTGCCAGCAAAATGTCAAGGTTAAACGTAAAGCCATTGTTAAAATGCAGATTGTGCAGGTGTGCAGAAACATCTTTAGTTATGGGTATTCCTGCTCTGTCTCATCTACCTAAAAAGCTGATGGAACATTTGCACAACTCCTGTGGGTGGAAATCACTCCTGAAAATCTCAGCCTTGGAGTGGCAATGTCCTTAAATATACATTTCCTCCCTATTGAAGCCTTGCCACGGTGTCAACCAAATGATTCACCCACCTTGTTGAGGATACCAGTTGTAACACGGCAGGGGCAGTGTGTGGTCTCCATCTGTCAAAACAGACATGGGCATCACATGGAGCAAATCAAAATTCTCTGTCCATGTGAAAGTATTACCTAACTCTACGCCACTGCAGGGGAAATTATTTTGTCTCACCGGAAGGTTGATAGGGACCATTTCAAAAATGGTAATCTGTTTAACACAAATGAACACCTACCATTTATAGAAACAATACATAAATTTGTCATTGGCTCTTCAAAAATCATGGGTGTGATAATAACCAAACATTTCCAGAAGGAGGGTTAGAGGGGGAGTAAGTTCAGCATCACATACCAAACTTTGGTGGTCATGAAATCAAGCAGTGTCTTCTTTTGCTGTACAGCACCATGATTACTCCTACACTTGGACTCCATATGCTATACTTGTAAATAGGAAAGCTGGGTTATTTGGAATATTTGTGTTTTAAGAAAACTCAAGTGGTTTTTTCCTTGATGTGTAGAAAACTGAGACACTGAGAATTAGTATGAAGTTCTTGTATGAACTCACATGTACAATTTGAAAGGGTAAAGAATAGGAGTCTCTACAGTTGTTTCCAGATCCATCAGTAGAAATTGTCACTTTTTTTTTTTTTTTCTTTAACTGTATTAAAGTTGCTGCAGCCAGCTATATAGAGTATATAGAGCTAAAAGGAGTCTATGGCCAGCTATACAGAGTATATATAATATAACCTTTAGTTGGGATTCTGAGAGGTAAAAGGAAAATGAAGAGAAGAAAATCAGCTCCTGGAATAACTTAACCAACTGGTTAAATTGTGCTAAAAATCTTCAGAAAATTTACAACTGAACAATGTAATGAAGATATGACACTCAGGACTGACAGGACCTGTTCACAGCAGAAATTACTTTCACTGCCACATTAAAGACACAGAAGTATCCAGCATTGGATCTCCCTTACAGAGGATGATGTGTGGAGGGTCTCATCTCTGTGCAGCTCCTGTGCACAGGCAGGAACAGCCAGAGCTCTTCAGAACAGGAGCCCAGATCCTTTTTGAAGGGTATCAGCAGACAGCGTGAGAGAAACTGAACCTTTAGTGGAGAATGTTACTATAAAAGTAGCTCAGAGCAAGCCTGCTGATGAGGAGAGGATCAAAAATTTTCATCCTCCAAAAAAGAAGCTTGGATATCTTATGAAATATTATCTGTCACTGTGTATAGCTTGTTCCTACCAGTGATATTTCTGACAAGGACTGATCTCGGTGATCTCTCACTTGAGAAATACATGCAGCCTGTGTTATTCTGTTAATTTCTCTCTGACTCAGAGAAGGATGCAGGTGGAATCTGTAATGATTTTATTGCAGCCATTCTGTCTTGGACTCTAATCTCACCAGATCTGAGGGATAAGCAAAATACGGCAAAAACCTAACCAAAAATTCTCCAAGGAAAATCCAAATGTTAAGGAGGGAAGCAGAATGACTCAGGACTCTTTCCCAAGGGCTACATCCGAATCTGTTCTTTTAACAAGGTTGCAGAGAGCACTGAACAGTAGAGTACAGTCTCAGATCAAGCAAGTTTCAGACCTAGCCATTTATAACCATTAGCAAGATGGTACTGCAGGATTGGACCTGTGAGTTATTGTCATGGCTGAGGATATTGAATTAAACATTGAACAAACTCAGAACTGAAGACAATCTGTGGGGCTAAAAAGGTTACAGAAGATATTCTAAAGAAAAAAAAGGAGCATTAGGAAAAGTTTATCTCCTCCTTCACAGTCCCTTTTCATACATCCAAACAGCTCCATTTTCGTACCAATTGGAGCCTGTTTGACGGCATCAGTTTTTCAACTGTGAGGCCACTTGCCTCTGCTTGCAAAGAAATGCTTTTTTGGCAAACGAGTGGCAAACCTCATTTTAGGATCTCTGGCTGAAGAGCACTTCTCAAAAATACTAACATAATTTGGTGCTGTCATTTCTAAAGCATCTCTTTAATGAGGGGAGTTGTTTACCGGTGGCTGAGGCAGGCGTTGCTATCGCAGAGATCATTTATATTTCACAACGCTGTCAAATCCTGACAAGCAGCAGATTGTAACAGGATGGCTCCTGCTTTTTGATGCAATGTTTGGTACTCTCCACTCACATGTGAACGGGCTTTCTGTTTGTACCTTGTCAAATGAGGGGAAAGCAGCTCAGGGAAGGGGGTAGGTGCTTCTACTCAGCCTGACACATTCAATTTACATCAGTTATGCTTGCAGTGGGGTAAACATTTTCTAAAAGAGGCTGTTAGCAATAGCAGTGGTCATCTCGGCACATTATTGATATTCTTTTACCCCTCCACCAGTCTGTAGTCACTCACAGACACCCAGGAAGGACTTTGCTGCCAGCATGTCCTCAGTGCTAACAGAGCTGCTGGCTAATGGTTGGATTCAATCTTAGAGGTCTTTTTCACCCTTAACAATTCCAGGATTCTCGCTGCAGCCAGGAAGAACAGTTCCTTGTGTCCCTAGCCAAGTCAGTACTTCACTCTGTCAGAGTCCCAAGGCAGGGGCTTTATGGAAGCTGGAATTGTAGCAGCCAGACTGTGCCTGTTTAAACATCCTGAAGGATTTAAGAGACCACTTGAGCACTCTGAAGCCCAGAAAGGACTGCAGCCCAGGCTCCTCAGGGGTGGCAAGCAATGCAGATCTGGTGAAAGCAAGGAGAGGCACTGACACAAACTAGAGGGCATCTTGGCTCTCCAGGCCGTGTTCACAGATTCTCTGTGAGATCTTGGACTCACTCAAAAGAGCTTTTCATGAAGGCCAACGGAAAAATGCACACCTCTGGGCTATTTCCTGCACAGTCTGGTGTTACAGGAGCTGGGCAGTGAGCACACAGCAACCGAGCAATCTGCCAAACTAGCAGGTTTCAAATGGAACTGAACCGAGCAAAAGCTCAGATGCAATTTTGCCAGAATGAAATGGCCTGGCTGCAGAAATAGCTGGAGCAACAGTTCTGGAGGTATTAATCATATCTCCCTCCTGACCCACTCTCCGCATTCTCATCAGGGTGGCTGTGCTGGGCAAGCAGGTTTTCTGCTCTGGTACTGACACGGACTTTGAGAAGCTCCAGCCTGGCGCCTGCAGCCCCTTTCAAGGCCCAGCAGCGCTCCAGCAATGCAAAGGCAGCTGAGGTAATCGAGGAGTACAGATTTTACAGTATTGTCTGCAGTTCAGCAGTTAGCTGGTACATAAAGGCTCTGCTTTCATTCGTGGCCAGTGCTGGCAGAAGGCCTGTATTATGCCCTTTTTATTTAAAACAAAGGCTCTCACACTGCAGTCTCCGGTGTGGAGAAATCTTTTGTACAGCAGAGCCAGTGGGAGAAGGAGCCTTCTGGTCCCTGTGCTCCTTCTGCAGGGAGATTATAAAGAAAACCTCTTCCTTCTGCACATGGGCCAGATGAAGAACTGAAGCAATAATGCCTTTTTATCACAGTAATTACAGTGCCCATTGTTTTAATGACAGTGTTGTTGGGAAACAGGAATAGACCACAGTCCCAAGGAGTTGTTCCAGTGTACACAAATAAATGATTTTATTATATTGATGTCAGATTAGATGGACCACTCAGCTTTACTTATACTACCATTTCCCCCCACAATTCTTTGTTCCTGTGTGTATTCATTTTATTTAACCAGATTATGCAAACTACCCGGTCTGGGAGGAGACAAAAGGCCACTTTCTCTGGAGAACTTCCTTTGGGACTGGCAGCTACAGGCTGAGATGGGCAAGAGGGACCTCATCTGACCACAGTGCTGCCTGCTTAGTGTAGTAGTTTACAGGAGAACAATACTCTGCTCATAGGAAAAGTGCTGAGAATGGCTATTTTTTGTTATTTCTCTAAATTTGACATCTCCAGCACACTCAAACACACCCCTGTCTAGGCACTTGTGGGTGTGCAACCATCCAGAAACCCATACAGAAGCCTCTACAGACTGAAAAGCCCTGGGTTTAAGCAAATTTGGTTTATAAAAGAAATAAAGAAAAATGGTGATGAAGCAAAATCTAGCTATAGGGATGAAAACCAGTGCTGGAAGATGTTAATGCCAATGAGGAGTGCTACAGATGGCCGGCAAGACATGGTGAGACATGCAAGAACATATATGAGAAAGAGATCTCCAGGAACGGGGCACTGTCTCAGTCAAAGGGTGGGAATCTCAAATCCTCTGGGTGCAGTCTATGGGTGGGAAGCACGAGGTCAGTGTCCTCCCTACCTCTCACACATAAAAAATTCAAGAAGCACACATATACTCTGAATGAAGTGGATTTTTCTTTCATCACTAGGGACAGATAGGAATCTGTGGAGGCTCCTACTCCCCTGGGATGGCAGGAAGCACCTCTGACAATGTTCCCTGCTCTCCTCTGATTTTGGAGACAGCCCACCTGACAATCATTTGCTGGATGTTGGCTTTTAGATAGCCAAAGTTTGATGCAGGGAGCCCCGTGTGGAGCAGTTTATGTGTGAAGACTTTATTACCCCAAACTTGTCTTCAGGCCAAGATAATGCAGATCACTGCTTTCTAAGAAAATTCATGGAGCAGACTTCTGAGCCACAGGCCTCAATTTGTAACAGCTTTTGGAAAATTAGAGGAATCACAAAGCCTGGGAGATATGATTGAGGCAGTGTAGGAAGAGGTCACTGTCAAACCCTTGCATAACTATCAGTCAGTTCATCTGGAATTGACTGCACGCAAAATCTGATATGGGAGAAAATCAGGAAATAATTAACAGATACCAGCATAATTAATGCAATCAAGATGAGTTTATGGAAAATAAGTCCGGTCATAATGCTGTCTTCCTTAGGACAAGTAAGTCTGAGGAAGTTAACTTTGCTGACATCAGATACCAACTCTGGATACTCCAGTGAGAAGTCGAAATCTACACTAAAAAAAGGTCTTTGTAAAATTACTCAATATAGGAAATAAACCAGTGAGGTTTGCAAGAGGAACCTCAAGTAGGTCTGGTCACTATAAGAGATTAGCTCATCTCATCCTATTGAGAAGGATTCTCTACTCAGGTGCACAGAGAGTACCTTGGCCCAATGATGGAGATAAACTGAAATTAAAGGTAGAGTCAGACACAGGGAATGTGCTTTTAGTATGGCAGATACCGACATAAGAGAACAGTTTGTCCGCTTATATGTACATTTATCTTGTCTTGCATAAAATATCTCAAATTTTCAAAAGATGTGGTGTCATTTGGATTCTTTCTACCACCTATTTGCTTTATGCACTATCTTTGATAAGCCACAGCCACTAGCCACTGCTCCACAGTGCAGGTGGAATCAAGGGAAAGCTGATTTTCCACAGGCCTCTGAGTCTGGATAGCACTGGGAAGAGCCCATCTGCTGATCAAACCCAGCGCTGCTTGAATGATGTGACTTTGATTTACAAGAAAAAAACAAACACACCAATATTGCACTTGTGCAGCTTTCACCACAGATCCTCCATTCCTTAATTGCTTTTGACCTTACCCACAAATGGAAAGGGCACCTTAGGATTTGGCTTATTAACCACTATCGCAGCAAGCCCTGGGGTAGTAATGGAGAGTAATTGATATCATTCCAAGCTCACAATAATTTGTGTCACTGGGATCAAATGTTGGGCAATTTCAGGGGAATTTAGCTCACAGATTGTACAGGGGAGGGGGGTGTTCGTTTCGTTGTGGCTTGTTGAGCTTTTTGGTTTGTTTTTTTTTTTTTTTTTTCAATTGCCACCCTGAAATTAACAATCACAAATTTATTTTAGTTTACTTCTGTTACAACTTCTGTTAGGCTGAGCAAAGGGAACTGCGTTTATTTTGCCATTTTCAGAGGATAATCTTGTTGGTAACACATAGAAAACCAGGCCTGCTGTTCTGTGTAACATTCATAGATTTTAAAAATACAAAATCTTCCGCTTTCCAAAATTTCATTTTTGTTTATTCCAGGTCAAACACTTCAGGAAACACACCTGACTCCAATTAGCAATTTTTAAAAAGTGAGAGTTGAAAAGTCTTTCCATTTGTAAGATTTTTCTGTGTTTTAAGACTCTTGTTTATAATTTGAAGCAGTTTAGCTTGAAGTCACAGCCACCAGATATTTCTGCTCAGTAAGCTTTCAGGGCATGAAGAAGTAAAAAGCTCAAATAACCACTTTTTGCACAATTAAAAAAAATCAACAAGACAGCAAACCATCATCTATAGCTTTGAAAGAGATGTGCTGTTACTCAGTTTTACGTGGCTCACAGTGGTAGGGGACCAGCCAACCCAGCCCCCAGCACAGAAATGTGACACTCAGAGTTTTAGGGGGAGCTCAGCAGCACTGCCTGTGCTTTCAGGGATCTGACAGGGAGCCTGCTTCCATTTGCAAGGAGCTGCTTTCAGGGTGGACACACTGCCTTGATGCTGGGCTTTGCCTCAGGGAAGCCATACATGCAGGATGTGGTTTTTAATAGAACAAGGCTGGCTGCCAAGCGAGGGCTGTGGTGTTTCATCTCTGGAGCATCTCTCTCTACCTCTCTCAGCAACACAGGCTCGAGGTGCCTGTGAGGAAAACACATTTAGTCCGACTGGGAAAAGTGTTGTGGCTACTGCTGCTGCCAAGAAACCCTTTCTGCTGCTCAGGGAGACCTGGCAAGGGCAGCAGGGAATAAGCCCAGTTCACACACACATATCCTTCACTCCCTGGACAACAGTCGAGCTGAATCCTGCCTCCAGTGGGTTAATAAGACCTGTCCTTATCTGGAATTTTTCTTTGAGGAGAGAAGAATAGCATGTATGTTTCCCAGTATGTGCAGGGAGAATTAAATGAAATGATGAGACAGAAAATTACTTTTTTTTCCCCCAAGCTGTATTTTTTGTTTGTTTGTTTTTCTAAAAAATCCACAACCCATCTTCAGTTGCATCCTTCTGGTTTATTTAGGAAAATAATGCGACAAAATAAACACTATCCTTCAGAGCACCAACCCCATACACTTGCCAAGACAGGAAAGCATTGTTCTTGATGCGTCTAATTTTAATTTCACACTACCCTCCACCTTCACAGCAAATAATTTCACATACAGGCTATAATTAGTGATGGGGAAACCTCAATAGATTTTGAGTCTGGCTTCTGTTTAAAAAAGGAAAAAATCTGGATGTTTTATCTAAACCTCATGAGAATAAAAACATAGGAAATTGGAAAACCCTTCATAAGAACAAGTTTTTTATAAGGCTTCTTGCTTGTTTCAGTTTCAGACTGAGATGGAAACCAGAAATGACAGAATTTCCCTGGACATTTCTGAGCCATTATATGGAGACAGCTCTAGAAAAGAGATCTTAAAATGGAATTGAATACAGACTTTAACTACTTTTTCTTTTTCCTGATTCCTGGCCTAGACAAAACTCTTCCTAACCATATATACTTGAAATAATGTTGCAAAAATAATTTTCTTCACTGCGGTATTACCACTAAGGCCACAAAGTTTTCTATGAGAATGATGTTCTAAGCAAAAAATCTTTTTAGGGAAGAAAACTAAATATTTGTGGAAGAAAATCACTTTTATAGATAATTTCCATTTTCTGTTGTAGAGAAAAAAAAATAAATCAAACTATCAAAAGTGTTGTGTAAAGTTCAATGTTATTCTTGAAGGGACAACAGCTTTCCTGAGAATGGAAAGATTTGCAGCCAAGTTCAGCAGAGGTAGAGGTCTGGAACTGGGCATGTGAGGGTGGGGAAGAAAGAGGAGAGACACCAATGCCCACTTGCACTGAGTGTCTTTTGCAAACAGGGCTGGTTGGGAAAGGGACTGTCAGGGTATCCTGCAGGCAGGATGTGAAATTGGCACAACCATCCCAGCTTGGTAACTGCCAAGCCAAAAAGCTTAGCTTTAATTTTTCCAAAGGTGTGTTTTCTGGAAAAAAAACTTCCCATTAAAAGAAAAAAAAAGTCAAGGGAAAAAACCCCAAAAAACTAAGGGAAAAAACCAAAAACCTTAAAGAAATGGTCTTTTCCTCCCATTCAGTCCATTTGGATGAGAAAACACCATTGCCACTCTCCTGCCACCTCTGCCCATCCCATTATCCCTGACTGTACTGCTAACTGGTGAGTCTTTTATCCCCCCCTTGGGCCCTGTGTCCTCCTCACCTTCCTCTCTTACAAACTGCAGTGTGTCACAGAGGTAGGGACACCTCTCCAGCTCCTGCCACTCCTCCAGATTTCATTTTCCTTCCACCCAGAAAGGTGCTCAGCTCACCACACCAGCTCCCTCCTCTCCATAAGGCTCCTTGCTCAGCCTGCCAGCACAACCAGGGCAGTCAGACCACTCTTCCCATTCCCTCCTGCTCCTCCCTTGTGCTGGTTCTTTCCAAACACTCTGCCAGCTGCTTCCTGCTCAGACTCAGACCAGTCAGGGGGGTGGAAACCTCTTTTTTACTCCCTTTTACACCTACTCTAGTGAAGTCCTGATTTCTGGCTGGAGCCAGTAGGTGCTGCTGTGTTCAAACAATAAATAATAACTATTCCTAACCACAAGGAATTAAAAATATTCGTGTTTTGGTTCCTGAAACGCCAGTTGCTTTTACATTTGAATGCTGTCAGTGTAACCCATGGAGGTCTTTCAACAGTATTCATTGTTCTGGCTGGTTAAAAACATTTCTCCTGAGCAGGGGGATGCCAATCAATGCAGCTACACCACTAAGCAAATACAGCTCCCTGCTCTGATCCATAATCTGAAGAGTTATTTCTGTATCCACTTACAGAGGAACGTTGTTATAAAGAAATATGACTAATAGCAAACACAGGAGCCTTTTCCAATATTACAATTTTCACACATGGATACATTTGGGTGATTGTTCTTGGGCCATGGCACTGGTGCAAAACAGTTAGCAAGTGAACTTATGTAGTATTTTCCCTTTGTTACTTTTATGTGTGTAAAGTGTGTTCATCCACACAAACACATCCTCACTGCAGACTCTTGGCTCCCCTTCACTGCTTCTCCTTGCTGCTATCCAAGGGGGAGGCAGTGAGGAGTTACTTAGAAACAAAAAACAGATAGAGCAGGGTAGCCTCCCACAGCCTCTGGACCCATGAGACCATCAGGGGCTGCTGGTCTTAAGCCCAGGTCTGCCAATGCCCTCCCTTGAGCTCCAAGCAGGAGCCCATATGTCTGCCAACATCTGTTTTCCTGCTTTTGGCTGTTTGGATGGGAGAAGAGGCACCTTCAGCCCCACTGCTTCACAGAGCTTATCAGCACCAGGACATTTTCCCTTCCTTCTAGGTCCACCCCTACTGCACTTTGATGGCCAGGATAGCCCAAAGTGCTTCAACAGCTGTTTGGCCATCCCAGAACAGAAAGTTTCCCCATCCCAGATGTGCACTGCAGTCTTCTGGGAGAGGAATTGCATCCCTGTGTTTGCACAGCACAGGTCTCCAGGCACTGCTGGCACCTGCCCAGAGTGGGCAGGATGGGCACTTTTGTGAAACCACCTCAGAAAACACCCAACTTCATAATTGTGCTCTTGCCTCAGAAAGAACGGAAAGCAGAGGCCTCAGGTTTCACCACAAGCCTGTTATTATTAAATGTTTTAACCACACTGCTCTGCTTGCTGGGTGAGGAGTAGGTGGCTGATTTTCTCTCCTAACAAAAGTGGTTGAGAGATGACAGCATCTTTCCCTTCAAAACAGTGTCATTTCAGCAAGTGGCTGCTCCAAGGTGGAGCTGAGAGAGAGATGCAGAAATTATGTTGTCAGGCAGACGTGGCAGGACTTGGATCTTCCAGCTCCTCCCATTCGTTAGAAAACTGAGTCACCCTCTTCTTGAAATGGAGGATTTATATTATTTAGTAAACTATAATAAGAAAAGAAGCTGGGAAAGTGATCTCCAAGGTCTTTCAATGACTCCCTGAAGAAATCTTCCTCTCTCTGGTTACTACCCCAGGAAGCTTTCGGCCATCACACCTGTGTTCAGACATTTATATTTCAGTCCTGGGGTGGATTGCCCAAGGAGAACAAGAAAACACTAGCTCCTGGCTAGGGAAACTGGTTAGGATGGGCATGTCCCAAATCCCATTCCAGCTCAAAACCCCAGAAAAGTGGCCTGGCCACCAGATTTTGACTTCACTAGGAGTATTCTTTTACCAAGCACTTTGAAAGCTTTCACTGTTTTCACACACCAGACTAGTTTCCTGATCCAGTACCGTTTCTAACCTACACCATTGCAGAAAAAAAATCCCTAAGTACATTTGCCAAGTATTGTCTCAAAACACAGCAACAGAAGGCAAATGACCCTGTTAATTGACTTTTTCATAACTTCACATGCAATCACAGGATTTTCTGGAACATATCTGGGTCCTGGGGCAGAGCAGTACTGAGCAAATGTCCTCCCCTGTGACAGCCACGTGGGCAACAGAGGACATGGTGCCTCCAGGCTGTCCTTCAGCATCTGGCGGATGTAACTTTATTTCTTGTAGAACTGGTACCTGCATCATCCCAGGCATTGTATCTGCTCTCAGTATCTCACTAACCAATGCATCCTATACCTAAGTCACTAATAGATACACAACATTCGTAGGCATTAATGGAGAGAGTTGGACTAATGCAAATAAATAATATCTGGAAAAGGGGAAAAAAAAAAAAAAAAAAAAAAAAAAAAAGACAGGTCTAACATAAATGGAAAAACTGCTCTGTCCTTGCCCTTTTCTGGAGGGACTGTCTGAAGGTGTGAGAGAGAGGGGTTGCCCTGGGTTCTCTCTGCAGCCACCACAACAGACACTGCTTGTCCACAGCTGTCTGAGGAGACCCCCTGGGACCAGGCTCTGATTCCACAGAAACGTATGCTGTCATTTTAATTAAACTGCTTCATGCCAACAGCAACAAGTTATACTAATGAGAGCAGATGTATCCAGTAAACAGTGGCATGTTTCTATTTTAATCTACTTAAACCTAGACATATACTAATTCCTTATACTAAATACCTTTGTGGCCAGCAAAATGAGAAGCAGATGATAAAAAAAGAAGTCTTCTTGTGACCCTTGAGACGTGGGTATAATGTTTGGCTTGGCATCATTAATCTTATGGTCAGAAGAGTACAGCTTCAGCATGTGTAATGTCAGAGAGGGCTGCTCACAACGAAGTTTCCTCTCTACAGTGCCCTCTGCAAACTGTGTTTTCCACATTTTTCTCTCTTCCCTGTAATTAGCTTCCTTTTGGCCTGACACGCTCTGAAAGTGTTGCCAGCTGAAGAGACCTATCCATCTCCTCTCTTGAATAAAAACATGAGCTAATTGAGTGGAAGGTATTTAAGCAGAGTGAACTGTATGAAGCATCACATGCCTCAAGATAACTGATTCTTAAAGAACAGCACCTTGAATAAATCCTTTTGAAATGGTCTCTCAGGCTGATGGGTAGGTAATTAATTGCTCCCCAGTGTGTCAATAAAAATCAATCCTCTGACGTGAGGCTAAATGAATGGGAATTTTGTCACCAAAATCAGTGGGGTTGGCATTTCACTGTGGGTAACACAGGGCTAGGGTCTGCCTTTGTATGACAAACTTTTGATGTCAGTAGTTAACTAAAAGAAAAAGCAGGTTATGTGAAAAACAGAGGTGACTTTGATTGCCTTCTTCCTCTGTAGCCAATGGGAATCAGCTTTTGATAGTGAACTGATCAAAACACTCACTCCAAATAATGCATGCTATGAATTCAGTTCTTTCTACACTTAGTGAATCATTGGCAGATTGATCCTGATTCCTGGAAATGTCATTCTTAAGCAAGCTATGATTAGTGATTAGTACCACACCATATTTTCTTGTCATCTGACTGTTTGTAAGCTGTAACCTTTAGGTATTCAGTATACAGGTTTTGTAATTGCTAACTTCAATCACTAGGCTTATCGTCTCTGATTGGATGATGGGCATTTTAAAACAATAATCAATTATCAAATGCTAAAAGAAAACTTCCATCCCACATATAACTCTTGTGGGAAATTAAGAACACACAAATATCACGATGAATAATCAGAGTTGTTTGCATGGGAAAGAGTAACCAATTTATCAAGCTGAAAGAAATGCTTTCAATTAAAAAAAAAAAAAAAAAAAAAAAAAAAAGAAATTATCATTGTGGTGTTGTTTGTGATTCATTCCATAGAGAAACATCCCATGCAATCATACTCCATCCTGGGATTTCTACCCGGGGTCCAGCAGGACCCCAAAGCTCACCAGGGCTTTGTTGTCTTCCTTTATCTCTGCAGAATGACTCACTTAATGGCCCTTTACACCACATAAAAACTGAAAGGAACTCAACAACATTGCAGGCAGTTAAGGTCACATATCAGAAAAAAAACCCTGAAGTCTGATTGGTCTGACTGTACTTAATTTCATTTTTTCATTCATTTTCAAGCTGTTTCCCATCTCCTGGGCAGACAAATGAGATGAGTAAGAACCAGGCAAGCTGGGTTGTCTCTTTATTGGCAGACTTGCACAATGGCTGCAATACAATGTGTTGAGACTGGCCATTTATTGGTTCACCAAAAGTTTGTGACAAGCCAGGGCTTATTCTGTGATGGATCCATTCCCAGCAGTTGTAACTTGCCACACTTCTTAGAAATGCTAAAAAGTGAGTTTGTGTGAAGCTGCTTACTTAAACAAAAATTTGGGGTGGATTTTGGTTGTTATTTTTCTATGGGCTTTGTTTGTCTGTTTGATTGGTTTGGGTTTTTTTCTTTACCACGATAGAGGAACTTCTTGAGTTTCATTTTTAGATTTCAAATGGAAAGTTAAAGACCTTAAATCATTCCTTATGAGTGTTATCTTCTCTATACCTACCAGGTTTGGGCTCAGGAAGGAATGAAACTTTACTGTCCTGATTATGGATGGGATAGAGTTAATTTTCTTCTTAGAAGAAAACACAAATCCTTGGAGAAAAAGGAAGATAAATATTTAAAACAGCCTTTGAAAGTTAAGCACACAGAGGTGATTAACAAATAACAGGAATTGTGCTTGTTCTCTTTGCAGGCCACGAAAAATTCTCCACTCACCAGGCTGGCACATTAGCAAATAATATGATTTGTACCACTTTCTGAGCCTGTTCTACAGAACTGAGAAAAAGAACAACAGGGAGGCAAGGAAAACAACTGCAAGTAAAAATAATCATCATCCCCACAGTCCTTTCCATAAAAAGACTTCCTCCCCTCTAATATTATCGTAAACTACCTTGTTAATCCTCTTGCAGTCAATGAGTAGTTATTTTCCCCTCTTCTTCATAATGAATCTTTTATTTCTTTTCTTATTTTTTTCTTTTTTTTTTTTTATTACACATTATTAGGAATAGAAGAGCTACAAAAGCCACTTTCAGAACCAGCCCTGTTCTGCTCACCCCTGCTTGCTGGCCAGCTGGGCTGTTCTGTAGCCAAACCCCATCAAGCTGTCATTTGTGCTATGAAAGTGTCATCTTTAAGCAGACCCCCTGACAGAACATGATGAAATTACTGCAGCATCAACACAGGTGCATTTACTTTGCCTGCCCTATAAATCTGGCTGTAGGATGACTTGTATAAATAAAATGAATTATTTTGCACTTGTAGGGACTTGATAGGGGTCAGCGATTTGCTGAGCACAGGCAGAATTTCCCAGCACAGAATGGGTAAACCAGGAGGGCTTAATTCAAAGTGTTAGATTATCCAGGTGGGATGGCTTAATATGAGTGGGAGGAAGGCATAATACAGGGAATCATTACTTAGACATGTGCATTTATGAAATCATTACTGGGTAAAGTAGTTCCTTTGCCTACATTATAAGTAAAACCTTTGGGTTAGGGAAGGCCAAGAGTGCATCCACCAGTAGGAACCCTGAATCCTGATCACCTATAATTGAGGATTTTCTGTTAAACACTCCATTCTCCTTCTGGAAAGTTGCCTGTCTCATTTCTGTCTGTCTCCAGGTGGATGAGACGTGCCAGATGCATCTTGTCTCTGTCAGGTTCATTAGAGTGGCTCTGGGCTCTCAGGAAGTACATGTTCCTGACTGAGTGATAGACTCTCTGAACCCCTTAATTTTCACAGCTTTGTGCTCTGCAAACTTTTATTTGAACAGGTCTTGCTGGGATTACTTGAGGCCTTGCCAATACTTCTTTTGTGACCAAAAGATAAGGCCTTCTCTCTCTGTGTGATTGGAAGAGTTCAGAGGCAAATATTGAAAGGCTTAGTTTCCTTTCCAGTTCAAAAAACCCATAAGCCTCATTTTCTTGATGTAAAAGGCAAATTTTTATAGGCATCCATTTGCATCTGATATTGGGAGGGAGAGAGGAGAGGGGCACATTGTGCACACTATCTTGATCCTTAAGTTCATGCCTCAGCTCTTCAGGGACATCTCCAAGGCACTGCACAGCTTGGAGCAGCACCAAAGAGCTGTAAGGAGAAAACAGCAAGTTCCCACACACTCCACCCTCCCTCACCTTCAACACGAGCTGTCATTGTGGGGACATGAAGAGGAAAAGCCAATCCTAGGCTGAACGAACACAGTCCTTGGCACTATCACACGTTTTGGAACAACTTCGCACAACACTGCCAACAGAAACATGAACCTTGTCTAAAGAGCCTTCTTCTCTTTTTATCCACCACTAAGGGCTCCACTGCAGCCTCAGGTTTGAACAATATCTCTGGGAGTATTTAGGAGAGGGGTGTTCTTCCTGGATGACCTAATTTCCAGCTAATCTCCTGCCTGTCAACTGTTTCAGCTGAGGAAAATTTGGAAATTAGTTTTGCTGTGGCAGAGATAAAGGACACCAGGAAAGGCTCTTCCCAAGTCAGCAGAATGGCTGTATTTGAGCAATATCAGGGTCACTAATGCTGAATAAGTCACATGAAGCACCCACTCATCACCAGTGTTAACATTTTTTGTTTATGCCTGACCTCTGATGGATTTTCTTTTATCTCTGCCTTTTGAATAACACCATTTACCAAAAAATTGTTGGACCCAAGATGGTACACCACTCATTGCCATCACACCAAAAGCACAGAGCCTGATCTCAGGAGCTTAGAGCAGCCAAGATGTTAATTTGAATTTGCCTCAACCTTGCTTGTATTGTTTTCCATTTTTTACCGATATTTGCAGAAAGCAAATCTATTTCAAACAGATATTAAACAAATAATTCAGGACACCTTTGCAAAGTTTCAAAATTCATATACATAACTGGAATCACACAGAACACAAATTCAGACTTCAGGAGTTACAGCCATCTAACTAGGGAATGGATCTTTCCAGGGAAGTGACACACCTCATAAAAATAGCTCAAGTTGCAAACTTTGAATATGAAATGCTCCCAGAAAATTGCTCTCCACAAAGCTGCTAGTGAAGAATGATTTCCAGAAGTGATTCAGCAAGCAGCTCAAGAAAATTACAATCTCTTCACGGACAATTCACAAATGGAAGATATGGTTTGTTGAATGATATTCATTAGAAATGATTCTTTTGCCTGTATTTATCCCTGCTAAAATAGTCAGGGCTCTCAGGTGGACCCTTTAACATTTACAACACCTGTAATGCTCAGTGTCTGGAGGCTAAGCAATTTTATGCTGAACTCCTGCACAAAGTAATAAGAAATTATGCTAAATCTCTAAAGAAAGAAATGGTACAAGATTTTCCTTTTGTCCTTGTTTTTCCTTTACACATCACGTAGCAATTAATGCACAAAGAGCAGTAATAGAAACTTATATGAAATAATGTCAACCTCAAGGGCTGCATTTTTCAAGCAGTGCCTTTTTGGAGGGCAGGGAGTTTTTGCCTCTGCATGACAATACTGACATAAGCTGGGCCAAGGGGTTATTTCTGTGTGTCTTTGCCCACACGATATGCATTTTAGTTTGTACCAGAGGAGCATACTAAGTCTATATGGCATGTCTTGAGCAACAAAGTAGGTTGAAATTGCTTTTCAGAGAAAGCACCCTCAGTTCCCAGGGGCTGGATTGATTTCCAGAGTGATAGGTTGCACCATGAGATCAGAGTGATTTCTTCAGAGCCTGCCCTTCTTGTGTCCTGCAATAGCCTCACAAAATCCTGGTGGAACACCAGAGGAAGGAGAAGTGGGGAAATACAAGAGGTGTCATTTCTTTAGATGATGCAACATCATTTCCTGGTGCTTTCTTCTGTCAGGTCAAAGTAACCTCCTTTACAAAAGAAAATAAAGAATTAGTTGAAAGGGTTGTTGTTCCTGCTGCTGTTGTTATTACTGTTTCCATTTACTGGCCGTCCTGTGATAACTTGGTTTATTTTTTTCCTCTTGTGGGAATGCTTGCACTGAGGGACCCTGATCTGGAAGTATATTTATATCAAAAGGAAGCAAACATTATCTGCCATTCTCCTTCCTTGCTAGGCTGTTCCCTCACTGCTAAATCCCCTTGGGAAGCAAACAGAAGTTCCCAGATTACTGCAGCAAGTCCAGTCGAGGCTCCAGTGCTCATCTGTGTTTGCTTACTGAGTCACATCTTGGTCTGGCTTAGGTACAATGGGGCTGTGGAGACCTCTCCCAGCTCCTGCCCCAACCTGCCTCCTTGGAATATGCACTGTGTGAGCCCCTGAGCTGTAAACAAGTCATGTTTGCCAAGCTGGTGACAAGGGTGCTGCTCAGTGCTTACTGCCATCCCTTTTTTAATGTCCTGGGGCATGGAAGCCCATGTGTGTGTGTGTCTGTGTGCTCATAAATTCTCCCCTCCCAGTTCACAACCTTTCACAAAGCAGAGGCCCCAGTGCCCCTGCATTCACCAGAGAGAGGTTGGCACCTACACAGAGTGACTCATCACACGAGCAGGAGGACATCCAGACAATGAAGCTAGAACAGTGGTTGGCGCTATAAAGAGAACCTTGGCTGGTGAAGCAAAATGTTCACTCAGCTTTAACAAGAGCTGAGGTACTCACATGCTGTCCAAACATAGACACTGCTCCAGGTGCCCCAGCAGCTCAGAGGTCCCTGACACAGAGGCTCCTTTGCAAAAAGCCTGCAGAAAACACAAAGTCTGTTGTATTTTTCTTGTTTACATGGGGCTGGTTTTTTCAGTGCATCTTTTTTTAGATTTTTTTAATTTAAAAAGCAGAGTGTACCTAAAACATTTGTGGGTATTTTATACAACTTCATAAATAATCCTAGGCTCACCTTGCAGGCTGACAAACAAGACAAATAAGAAAGATTTCTTCTCTTTTCTTCAGGTGTACCTGGCATGGGAATGAAGCAAAGATAGAGAGGAAGTGCCAATATGACCCAAAAATTTGTAGGGGAGTTGCATCAGGCTGCTTGGATGCCTGTTCTGATACATTGAAATGAACTAGAGGCAGAGAGAAGTTGAAAGACAACAGCTGTCTCTGCAGAAAATCACTGAAACCATCATAAGATTGCACATCTAGAGGGGAGCTCTGGGGCTGAGTAGAGTATGGAACTCCCCCAAAATCACAGCAATGCTGCTTGGAAGGGACTGTGGAGATCTTTAGCATAACCTTGCATTTGAACCAACATCATTGCCAACATAAGATGGCTTTAGCCAAGAGACTGTCAGGAAAGGGGTAATCATAAAAAAAGAGAAGGAATAGAGGGAGGGAAGCCCTGAGAAATGAAGAATCAGAAAGAGAGAGAATTTGGGAAAAAGAACACCACGAGAAACCTGACATAGGTGAAGATGTGCAATAAGCATGGGGTTTAGACTAGATGGCCTTTAAAAGTGCCTTCTAATCCAAAAACAGATTCATACAGATCTGTTTCCATGACATGTATTGCATAGACCTGAAGGCTGTCCTACATGGAAGGGCCTCGTGTCTGCTTCTGGAGTGTACAAACACTGAGACCTCACATCCCTCTGTGCCCCAGGTGCTGTCCTGTTTCCATGAGTTTCATCAACCATGGCATATTGGTCTGCTTCCTTGTATCTTAAATTTTAGTTGTACTTTCCTTGGCTGTGAATCAGTACAGCCCCTAGAACAATGAGAAACTTATCTTAAACCTGTGATATCTGAGGCAACAGCACAACAAGTGAGGACACTCACACTGATTTGGAAGTAAATGAACTCAAGCTTCCTCATTGCTCTCTCTACAGTTATGAGCCTCCGTTTCCCATGAACATTTGAAATTTGGCAGCTCAGTTTTGCTTTGCTTGTTATTGGGAGTGATTGCCCTGGCAGGGATCCTGAACCAGCACACCACATGCAGTGGGACATTCTCTGCATCTCGTTCAGAGCCTTAGGGAGCCAGGTTTCCACAAAAGAAATTGGGTTTGGAAATTCTTTACCCTCCAGTAGAGCGAATGCATGAATATTTCTGTTCCTGACCTGATTTTCCATCAGTTCCAGGAGGTATTTCAAATCTTTATTTCTCTTGATTAGTGGAGGATAGACTGCTTTGCTTCACTGTTTCTTTTCCAAGTTCACTGGCTAGCTGGTTCTGAATGTCCTGGGTGTTTCCATGTTCCCTCCCCAGTAGTCCTTTCTGGAAGTTTCCCAGTTACAATCTTGATCCATTTTAAATAGCTAGTTACTCCCAGCTGGTTTCCCTTCCACTCCCTTCTGAGGTCAGACCACCAGAAGTGAGAGGGGGTGGAAATCACTTCATTTGTCTCTCAGATCCTATTCCAAGAAAGAAGGAAACTCACCAGTCACAGACAATGATGCCTTGTGCTCACACACTGGTTCCTCTTGGTCACTGCCTTTCCCTGACTCTCCTAATGACCTCACCTTGGCTTTCTTCAGGAGGTGTCCCTCACTCACTAGGAGGTTGTCAAGGATGTGGCTGAGACAAGTGTCATGCTCTGGGGCTGTGTGTTATGTCTCCAATGCCATATTCACAACAGCTCTGCTCTCAGGCTGAGTTGAGGCATCCTCTTCATGCTCAGGGACAGACTTCCTGCCCTTCATGGATCCCACAACATCGTGGCAGCTATGAGCCATTCCCAGCTATGTCCTTATGGACCAGGCAAGCTCTGGTTTATTCCCAGCTGTGCTGCAGAACTCACCTGCAGCTTTCACCCATGTAAGAGTTCAGTTCCATTATTTTAAATGTACCCAGGTAGCTGAACTTCTTCATTTAGCAACAAAGCTCTCCAAGGAGGTTGAGTGTCTGAGGCAGAAAGAGAAAGTGCAGACTGAACCACTTCCTAGGGAAGTTTGCAGCTTGGTTTAAAGATGAGAAGAAAAAGTTCCCTAACCTATCACAGCTCTCAGATTATTATCTGTTATTGATTACTCAGGTAGACAGCAATGAAGTTGCAACAAAACATCCAAAGGCATCAAGAGAGATTTCAGAGCCTTGGGATGAGTGGTTAAGGGATCAGGAGCATGAGCAGTGCTCTTCTCTACCCTTCCAGATGCAGGGAATGATGAGAGAAAAAACAGAAGGAGACAGAAGACCATTAACTGAGATGGTGGTGGATGGGGTTATGTCCAGTTGGTGGCTGGTCACAAGTGATACTCTCCAGACCTCAGTTTAACATCTTTATCAATGATTTGGAGGAGGGCATCAGGTGTCCCCTCAGTCAGTTTGCAAACACTCATTCCTTTGAGTTGGAATGTTGATTTGCTGGAAGGTAGAAAGGCTCAGCAGGCAGACTGAGGCCAATTGTATGAGGTTCAATAAGGCCAAGTGCTGAGTTCTGCACTTGGATCAAAACAATCCCTTGCAGCACTCCCAGCTTGGGACAGAGTGGCTGGAAAACTGCCTGGTGGAAATGGAGGTGCTGGTTTACAGTGGCTGAACATGAGCTGGGTGTGCTCAGGTGGCCAAGAAGGCCAATGGCATCCTGGCCTGTATCAGCAACACTATGGCCAGCAGGAGCAGGGCAGGGATTGTCCCCTGTGCTGGACACTGGTGACACCTCAGATCCTGGGTTAATTTTTGGGCCCCTCACTACAAGGAAGACATTGAGGGGTTGGAGTGAGTCCAGAGAAGGGAACAGAGCTGGGGAAGGGTCTGGAGTGTAAGTCTTATGAAGAGAAGCCCATTAAAATATTAAGTGATAGCTGGTGTTTTATCAATAAAAACTGATTTAACAGTTACTTATTTCTCATACATTATGGGGTACACACAATGAGGTATAAAATGATTGACCTTTTATTCGTGCAGCTATAGCTCTGCTGGGAACATGAAATCCTTGGGAAAGGACCTCTTGCAGTCATCTGGTCCATCATGCTGCTCTGACACAGGATCAGCTTGACCTGAACCTTTCCTGGAGGTCATTCCTAAGGACCCCACATGACAGAATCCCTGGCCTCCCCAGACAATCTCAATTTAATTGAGAACTTCCTCAACCAAAGCTTTAGCTGCCTGTTTGTGCTAAAGGGCTACAGCAGC
Organism: Certhia americana; assembly: GCA_018697195.1. Classification (NCBI taxonomy): domain Eukaryota; kingdom Metazoa; phylum Chordata; class Aves; order Passeriformes; family Certhiidae; genus Certhia; species Certhia americana. Next base: position 55,674,546 of record CM031861.1, read on the forward strand.
TGAGGCAGCCTCACACAGGTCCTCTGCCAGATGGGCATGTTCTCCTGTGGGTTATGTGGGTGTCTCTCTAGCTGAAATCTCAGGAAATCTCACTAAGAATCTGACAGAAAATGACCTGTATTAAAAACTGTCTGTAAAGGAGGGAGCTGTTTAGATGAATACAGGACTATCCATCTATTTTCTGGAGGGTGTTTAGATGTGACCCTTGAAATTCTGCTTGCCTGTGCACTGGATGTTTGATGAATGCTAAAGTACTTTGGTGAACTGAGCTCAGACATCCATGTTTGCCTTTCTCAACTAGCTGAAAGCCCACTAGTTAGATTTGGACTGCACAGGAAATATTAAATCACTGGTCAATCAGTAACAGTAGAGCTAATTCCTGAGCTTGATTTCCAAAACATAGGTGAGGTAAGTACAAACACAGTATTGCCACAAGAGAATCCTATTTCATCTTCACAACAGCCCAAAAACATGGGACATAGCACTGAGCACACGTTTACCTCTTTGATTTCACATCAGTCCATAAGTTAGGCCTCACTTTTCTGCCTGAAGTTATTTTACAAGAAGGTTCATCGCTAAACACAGTATTCAAACTTTGGTTAAAAAATTCACGGAAGGCTTCATCTACAATGCTGTGAAGCCACCTCAGAAAACTTCCCAGAGCAGGAGTGCTCTACTTTGATCCTGACAAAGCTGAGGAATGTGAGATCATGAGAGATGCAGCCACTTTGCAATGGTAATAAAGTATTAGTAGATATCACACAATGATTTTAAGTTCTTGTCAGGCTGGTCATGCAGCTTGGGTTAGGGTAAACTTGACTGTCCTGGTTCTACAAGTATCTGCAATACAGCTTCACAAAATAATAATGTATGGGAAACAGGTAATTCTAATAGTGATATCTTGCTGAATTTTACTTGTTGCAGGAGAAATTAACTCTCTTACTGATAACTGGCTGAGCAGGAACCTGAGGATAATCAGGTTTTCTCAGGGCTGCCTGCATGTTTGCTAGCTCCAAAGCTCTGGTGCTCAGAAACCAGACATCTGCAAAGGCAAATGCAATTAATTCCACATAAGTTTCAGATCATTTGCTGGTTTATGCAGTGTTCCAGCCAGCTAAATTTGTCTCAATAATTTATGCATTTGCACCAGCAAGCAGCCTCCCTTATGAACCATCATCAACAATTGTCACTAGTCTTCTCACATATCCTTCAGAAACTAAATATAAATAAATCTGTGTCTTCAGAGAACACGCTGTTGTGGTCCAGACCACACTCTAATTAATGAATGGTGTTTTCAATGAATTACTTCTCTCTTTCAATATTGATTTAGGATGATTGCTGACCAGGGGATGCCTTTAAACATTTAGCTTCTAGCAGAGAACAGTATCATTGTTTGGTGGGTTTTTTTTAGAATGGAGTTCAGATCCTGTATGTTACTGTGATGTGGAAAATCCAAGGTCAAATCACTAGTTATGCCTGAGACAAAGTAAAAAATTTATTTTCTCCTGTGGAATACATACCCCATACTGTGGCTCATATAAGTCCCAGAAGCTGCCATGTAGTACAGACTCATTAAATTAGCCTGAACAGAGCTGCTCCTAGATACCTGAATTAGCATGGACAGCTCCATTCTACCTCCACAGTGATGGATTAGGCACCAAGAGTTCCTTCATCCCAACCAGTGCCACAGGAGCCAAAGCTATGGCCACACTTCTCACCATTCTCCTACCTTCTTTATAAAATATAACTGCCAAAATCAGTCCATCAGTTCAAAACAGCTTAGTCTGATGCAGTACAAACCATAGTGGAAAACTCTATTTACCAAAATACCTTCCAGGCCAGTGTAGCTTCAGGAATGATTTTGGATTGGCACGCTCCCACCCCTCTGTTGGGAGAAAAACAATTGCACTCAAAATAGCTCAGAAAGAGAGCGACAGAAAGTGAGGAGCTGCTTTTCACCAAGATGCAGTTACTGCCTGAAAATTCCTTAGATAAGACTGGAGTGGTTGCCAGTAGTGACTGCTCTAATTAGTGGCAAAACAATTTTCATTACCACTGCTTTGCTTCACACAGCAGCCATGTCCTGGAGCAGTCACCATTTTAGCCTTTCTGTCCATTACTGGAAAAGTCGCTTCTACTCTGCAAATATCTTGCTCAGGCCATGCAGACAAACATCCTCTCCATAATTTTACAGGGCAGCTGCAATTCCACGTGAGAGTGCAGCAAACACTCATGCCTGGCCTGCACCAGATCTCCTTTTCCCACACAACCTTCTCCTTCCTGCAGAGAAATGAGATTTCAGGTACCAGCTCTGAAACTCCAGCCCAGCTCAAAGTCAAGCCATATTTTTTTTGGCCTGTACATCATGACCCTTCTCCTGATCCAGGTGGAACAGATACTCTCTAGTCAAATGTTGTTTGTGCCTTCTCTGTACATTTTGGGGTGGTTTCTAGAACCAGAGTGGAATTATTGCACCACAGCTAGCACAGGTTTTTGCTCCCATTTTCCACTGATTCGTCACTTCTACAGCCCTAAAGGGTTAAAGGAAGGAAAGATTTTGTCTCTGAAGAATTTGGAAATGGCTGATCCCCCACAGAGAACAAATCTTGGGAAAAAAATACTAGACTATCACTATTCTCAGCACAGAGGATTCAAAGCAGAAAGCTGGCAGCAAGCGTGCACAGAGGAGAGGACATTCAGTGTGTGGGTGCCAGAGAATGCAGTAGCTCACTTCCAGAGCAAAATTAGCTTATGTTTGAAGCATGACATGACCACATCCCTCACTGACGGCTGGCTCCTTTGCATGCCGTGGAGAAATTACCATGGCTCTAAAGCTGACGTGATGGCTTGTGCAGCAGAATGATGCTCTTAAGCAGCAGGCACAGCTAGTCAGCATCTGCTGGCTGAAGAGCAAGCAGAAGCCCTCACCCCACACTGCAGAGCACTGAACCTGAGCTGGGAGGTACCAGTCACTGCAATGAGACCCCAGCTCACACTGTTCACAGTTTACTTTGAAATTATTTAATCTGCACAGCTGCTACCAAGACTGGTTCTGCCTTCCTCTTCACCTCCAGCTGCACATTCCTGCCTCCTCCCCTGCACTCAGCAGATGGTGAGCAGGCTCATTTTTGATACATCCAAAAAATATCGCATTATTGTGTCAGTGGGGTCAATTAGGTGATGTGAGCACATGGCTGAAGGGGGATGAGTCTGAAGGGATAAAGTAGGATCCCATTTCCATCCCTGGATGTGTTCAAGGACGGATGAGGTCCTGAGAAACTGAATCTATTGGGTAGCACCCCTGTCCGTGGAGGTGGGGGGTTGGAACTAGGTTATGTTCACCTCCAACCCAAACCATTCTCTAATTCTAGGTAATTCTTTGATTCCCCTTTCAGTACCTGTGAAGACTTAGATCAAATCCGACCAGACAGGAGGGGTCTGGCCTATGACTGATATCTGAGCTCATTGCAGAGTCTGCAGGGAGCATGCTCAGGACCCTGGAAGCCTGTGGGTTAGTGCACCTAATTTCACAAGATGAAGAGTTGTGTTCTGCAAGCACTGACTGCTCCACCATTCGGGTTGGCGTAGCTTCCTGCTCAAAGATCCCAATTCAACCTTGTTCATCAAATGCATGATGAGATACAAGGTTCTTGAAGCAATAAAATGTAAAGAATTGGTGCTTACATCCTAGCAGCCACAAAGATTTCTACTGTAAAGTTAGCTTAGCTCTTCTGTCATTAGGAAATATTTTCCACACTTGCTGTTTCCACTGATGTTTGCAGCAGCACCATACTGATTGCTCCATCAAATACAGTCCAGAAAAGCAGCTAGGTCAGCACAGTAGCAGAAGTGATGTTTTCTATCACGCCTTCCCTTTCTTGTTCTGAATGAACTCAGGCACGCAGTTTTGCATTGCGGTCATAAGGGCCTGTGTTTCTCATTTTGTCTATTCCTGTAATTGCTTTGGAGAAAAACTGATGTTGCTGCTCTCAGAGAGAGATCCCAAGCCTGCAATCTCTGGTCGGGTTCAGGCCAGGTGTTTGCAATGGCATGTTCACCAACTAGATCCCAGAAGTTCCTTTGGAAGTCTGAGATAAACAGAGGTGATTGTTTGAGCTCTCATCAGGTCAAAGGGTTAAATTTAACCCTGTGCATGCAGTCTACAGTGCCTTGTACAGATTTTCCAGATCTGCCAAGTGATTACACCCTCCTTTTAAAGGGAATAAAGCCATCTACTGTGATATAAAACACCAAAGATGCATTTCACATCTTTGCTCCTATTTGTTATTTGAGACGCTGGACTCCTCATGCTACCTCAACCCTACACCATAAATCATTTTAAAGGATGTTTTAATATCTGTTCCACAAATCTCCATAGACATGCTCTCTGAGACTTTATTAAAGCCAATAAGCACATGCCTATAACGAAGAACTGCTGTAACAGCACTTGGCTTTTTGACCAGGGTATCAATCCTCCCTTTGTGCACAGGAAAAAGGGGTATTTATTTAATTGTGCTTCCCTCTCCTGGGCTCTGCAGTTTGTGCTGTTCCCAGTCATGCTTCATAGAGTCCGGAGGATGTCAGCTTTGTCACTAATATTCAAGGAGCTGAACCTTGTCGGGATCAGCCAAGGATTTCATCAGCACAAGGTCAGTGCAGACACCTCCCTTCCTGTGGGAAACTGCTGTGACGCAGCTCCCTGGCCTGTGCTCTGCAGCACTTTCTGGAACTGACTTCTTTTCAAGTCTGAGTAGGGTTATCAGAGATCAAATCACAGCCATTTGAGCATAAGGCAGTGAGCATCACACACCATTGAAGCAGCAGAAGTGCAAAGCTGTGTCCACGCTCACACTTGCTGGGCTGAGGTCGGCTATAAGGCTTGGGAGAGGCTGTGTGTGAGAGGATCTGAGCACAGGCAGGCAAAGGGACTGGAGGAGGAAAATTCCTGCTGGCAGTCCCCTTCAGGAGGTACATATGCACAGGAATTGGTGTAGCATGCAGAAATGTGTCCATACTGAACAGGCAGACAAGCACATAAAGATGCAGCATCAACCCAGACAGCATCGTGTGCAATTACTGACATGCTTTTCCATGCTATGCTGTGGTTCCTTTGGAAGCTAATAGTTTTTTCAGCCTTGCAAGGAGATAGAAAGTCCTTTCAGCACCAAGCCCTGAACAGTGTGTTTTTTAGCATGTTGTTTACATCTTGGAGCTCCTGCCTGTGCCCAAATCCTGCCTTATCATAAGGCAGTAAGAGCAAGTCAGAACTTCTAAAGGAACACTGGGTTTTGGGTTGCCAAAGTGTAATGTCAAACAAAGAAACTAACCAAAAAAAACCCTCACCTGTGAAAAATAACACTTTCTGGCTCAACACACCTGTTTCCCAAGTTTAATTTTTGTTTTATGTATGTTGAATTCCCTCACAGTAACACTATGTGGGACACGTGATGGGATTCTCACCCTGAGTTTAATTGCAGCACAACAGGTTGTAGATGTCTCATGCCCCTAGTTAAAGTTGTCTCTGTTCATGGCAGGGGGCTGGACTAGATGGCTTTTAAAGGTCCCTTCCAACTCAACCATTCTGTGATTCTATAAACCCAGAATTATGACCCATGTGCACACTCTCTACACAGCATCTGTTCAGTTTACAGCCTCCAGTACATATTTACTCCTCCCAGCTCTGCAGTGAGATAGCAAGAGCCATTCTGCTCTTCAATAGCATTGTCATGACAGCAGATTTCTTAATTGGTGGCAAAAGAAAGAAAGATCACAGCCCAGTCTTCCAAGCCCTGATTAATTTTCTGAGGCTGAAATTTCAGGTATTAATTAAAAAAAATAAAAATAGAAATCAACCCCAAATGCTTCTTTTGGTGGCCAGTATAATGTGTTTCCAACATCATTCAACAGCAAATAGGACATCCAAGAACATAATTTTTATGGAATGGCTTAAGATGACAGAACTAGGTCTTTAAATGAACGGTCATTTTATATCAAGGGATGCAGAGTATTTGAATGAGAATGTGTGCTTTCCCCCAAAAAATAATAGGACTAAAATTGGAAGATAATGAAGCAGAAAACAGGAAAACAAAAGACCTCTAAGGACTCTAAAAGCAATGTTGAAGATGGCTGTACTGGGGGACCCACTCCTGAGCCAAAAAGGCCTTATTCCAGAAGAACATCTTCAACAAAACAAACTCTAGAAAAGATGAATAGGACAAGGAATTCACAAAGGAGGGATTTATGGGAGATGGAGTTATCCTTGCTTCTATCTATCCCCTTCAAACAGGAGTCAATATACAGGCAATTGCTTAGCTTTAACAGCCTGAGTCTGTTGAACTAGTTGCCACTGAACGGTTTTGAAGGTCACATCTTAATCTCTGATGTGTCTGAAAGAGAAGCTTTCATTTATATATTTGCTCAAATCACTTGGCCATACGGCTTTGATCTAAGCTGACATTTCTAGCAATTTGCCAGGGTTTTTTAATACATGATATTAAAAAACCATCACCAAAATGTTTAAAAATAGGCTGAAACAAATCTTTTTATTAATGCTTGGAGAAAAGGAACATTTCTGTATTTCTTATGCTGTGCTCACGCACTGCCCTAAAATTGATAAATGGTTTAGAAATGTCAACTTGTATAGCCAAGAGGATGATAAAATGAGGATAATATTTAGCTAACAATGACCTCATAATTGTTCCCTACTAATGAGAGGGTAAAATCTTTGTCACATGCACATTAACAATAATAGCTGCCTTACACATGAGCCACTGGTAATAGACTTGCTTTTCTGGATGTTTCTTTTCAAAGCCCCTTGGAAGAAGATCCAAGATGTCCTCGTGTTCACAGGTCACACAGGAAAAGCCCACATCTCTCAAACACATCACCACCCTCTCCCTTTTGACTTTGTGGCATCCTGGACTACTGAGCATTGCTGGATTTTCTGTTTCCCCAGGTCTGACAGGTCGGCTCCTCCCTGAGCTGTTCCTGGAGCTGTCAGAGCTGTCAGATTAGACAAGGACTCTGTCAGGAGGCCCTGCCACTCAGGAATGAGTGACTTTGAAGCACCCATGGCATCATATCTGATGACAGACTATCTGACTTATCCTCAGGTCTCTCCACCCACACCTAACAACAAGTTTGCAGTGAAGGCTGCCCACACATGCACTGACATGCAGGTGAGGTGGCCGATACCAGCCCAGGAAGGGTGCAATCAGGAAAACTCCAGCATGACCAAAAGAAGTCATACCACCTGCAATCCACCCAGGAAGGTCATGATTTATACATGAATCATTGTAATGCATTTTGAACTGCGCTTAGATATTTCTGAGTTTGTGTCTGCTTGGATTCTCTTTTTCCAGCCTTAAGTGTTTATTGATAAGAAGCAGTATCCAAGGTACACTGAGTTCCTCTCGTTGCAGATTGAAACTACTGCAGCCCTGATTTATTCTGAACTCTATTTGAGTTTCTGTGCTTAAAATTTTCCATTGCTGATTTTAAGCCTTTGAAACACATTTAAAACAGCCATTATGAAACACAAGGCATAGGGACAAATACTGAAGGATACGACTCTGGCTGCAGTTTGAACCTGGAAGAACACATCATAACAAAGACACCCCTAAAGAGAGCTAAAAAGATAGGATAAGTACATTTGAACCACACAAGACTGATGCAGAAATAAAAGCTTAAGCAGTAATTTTCCTCTGCAGAAAGATTGACTCTTGGATAGAGAACAAGAATAAGAATAACTGCCCCAAACAGTCTATGCAAAATGTATGATCAATTTAAAATAGAGAGAAGAACAGGGAATTGTACAGAGTGATGGAAGGCTCACTACAGAAATTGCTGTTATTTCCTCTGTGATACTTGGGAAGGTGGCTATAAACCCCACTTGCTGCTCTTAAAGAAAGATGCAATTTGTACCTTGCATGGTTGTCATGTCAGGGTGAGGTATCTGCAAAATATTGACTAGAGAACTCTGCAACTGTTACAGACATTCAGAGACATTTTTCTATCCTATTTATCAATTTTTCTATCAGAGCTTTTTCTATCCTTTATTATGGTCTCAGACATCTGCATTTGTCCTTTAAAACAGCTGTTTCAGCTTTTAAACCAAAAAGACTGAAGTCTGCACAAACTTTGAGCCTGACTTTTGTTCCAACAGGTTTGTGCTAGATAAGCCCCATGGTAGATAGGATAGATAGATAGATAGATAGATAGATAGATAGATAGATAGATAGAT